>VWZW01004095.1:28798-455882 GCA_013397115.1 Edolisoma coerulescens
CCGCGACAGCGCGGGGGGAGTTGCTGGGGGCGGACAGAGCCACCGCACCGCCCCCGAACGCCGCCGGTACCGCCGGGCGCTCCCGCCCCGCCCCGGGCATGGCCGTGCCCCCGGTATCGCGAGAGCGCGCGGCGGGGCCGGGCTGAGGGAAGGGCCTGGGGAGGGCGGGGAGGCACCGAGGGGCGGAACGGCGAGGGTTCGGTGCGCCGCGCGAAACATTTTTCACCGCGAAAGCCTGAAATTAGAGAAGCCTTCCTTCGGCTCTGCTGAAATTGAATGTCAGATGTTTGCTGGAGGATAGGTGTCCCTCCGTGGGTTAGTGACAGTTTATCTGAGTGTCGGCATAAACCTGACCTAAGGTCACAGAACAGAAAAACAGTGTGACAGAGAGAAAAACCCCAACACTGCTTTTGAATACCCATTGATTTCAACAATTACGTGGACTTGGCTGAGCGCTTAAAATCGTAAGCAAGAGTGAAAGATTGAACTAGAAAAAAAAAAATCTGCACGGAGTGCGTTGTGTTCTAAGAGATTCAAGAGAGCCTGTGTATGTACCCCAAGGGCCGTGTATTAACTGAGCTAATGTTCTATCTTCCAAGCCCTCTAATTTCATAATACCCATGTAATTTGTTCTCTTCATCCCTTGCTCAAACAAACTGGCTACATAAGACTGCCAAATGCAGGTTCTGATAAATTTTAGCTTTTTTGAAATCAGTTTTGTTCCTATAAAGACTCTTATTTTGCTTAAAACATTAAAATATTAAAGTTGCTAGACCTCATTTTTAAAATTCTTCTTACGATTGAGTATTGAGACCATTAGAAATATTCTGTTGGACACAAAAGCATGATATGATAAGGAGCTGTTATTTCCAGCAGTCTTTCATTTTCCATGTGGATGTCAATTTCACTGGAGGTGCTGCAGTGGGTCCAGAGAAGGGCAATGAAGCTGGTGAAGGGTCTGGAGCACATGTCCTATAGGGAGCAGCTGAGGGAGCTGGTGTTGTTTACCCTGGAGAAGAGCAGGCTCAGGGGAGGCCTTATCACTCTCTACTACAGCGTGAAAGGAGGCTGCAGCCAGGTGGGGGTTGGTCCCAGGTAACAAATGGCCAGAGAAGAAGAAATGACCTTAAAGTGTGCCATGGGAGGTTTAGGTTGGACACTAGGAAAAATTCTTCACAGAAAAAGAGATTAGACACTGGAATGGGCTGCGCAGGGAGGTGGTGGAGTCACTGTCCCTTGAGATGTGTAAGGAAAGGCTGGATGCGGCACTTAGTGCCATGGTCTGTTGGACATGGTGGTGTTCCGTCAAAGGTTGGACTCAATAATTTCAGAAGTCTTTTCCAAAATAATTGGTTCTGTGATTCTGTGATTTGAGATAGGTGGGTACCCAAAGTGTGGGAATATATGGAGCCAAGGTCTTTTAGCATTGTGCTGCATAGAAACAGAGGTGTTTTATAGGGGTGTGGTGAGGTATAAAATTCTCCCAGTAGATATACATGTCACTAATGATCAGTCAAGAAATCAGTTCAAGATCTCTGATACTTCCTTGGATTGCTACTAGTTCCCTAATTATTATGGACAGTAGGTTGTTGAAAGTGTTGTAGGTACAAACATTGAAAAATGACAATAAAGTAAGGTGAAAATTGTAAAAAAGAGTACTGCTTAGCTTCCTATAAGCAGTTACAGAGACACAACGTTTCAGAATAAATTCTTTAAGACTCCCAGGGGTTGTTTGTCTGTCAGAACAACACCTTTTTTGCTGTGTAAGCATTTATTTTTCTTTACCGATGACTAAATTGTCATGACACATTCATGACTGTATCGCTCATGAAAATTGTCACCAGCATATTAACAATAAAATTTTCTCTAGTATTCCCAGCCATAAGTCACAGTTCAGAAAAACAGTGTCATGTGCAGTGCACTGAGTTGCCCCTGTGCAGCTGGGGCTCAATATGGTGGCTTTATCCAAATTCACTTGCACACACAAAAGAGAAGTTTGACTGGTACTTTCTCCAGGCAAAACTAACAAACACAGGGAGACTACGTTGTCAGTGATAATATATATCAGATGCTTATATAGGGCAAAAATGCTTGTAGTGTTAATTACAGATGGACACAATAAAGACATTCCAATAGAAAGTATCTGTTTGAAATGCAGTTGAGTTGATGTGCATCAAAATGGTTTAAGTTGGTGCAGATCAAAAACTTGATCATAAAATCATAACCTGGTTTGAAAGGGACTTCCAGACTCCCCCAGTTCACCTTCCTGTTCAAAACAATTCTAATTAAATTGGGTTGCTCAGGGCCATACCCATTTGACTCCTGGACAACAGATATAGAGATCCACAACCTCTCTTCAGAAACTTGTTCTGATATTCAACCGCTCTCATGATATTTAAAAAAATTAAATACTGATTTGGTGTAACCCTAATTGGGTTTTCCCAGGTTCCAGCCTATCACTGAGTGCCTCTGAGGAAAGTCTCTCTCTGTCTTTCCTGTATCCTCTAATTATGTAGTTGTAGGCAACAATGAAGTCTCAGCTGTCTCTTCTGCAGGCTGAAGAGACCCAGTTCTCTCAGCCTCTCTGTGTACATTTTCTCCAGCTCCCTGACCATCTTTCTTGCTCTCTACTAGAATTGCTCCCGTATGTCAGGATCTTTCTTGGACCCCAAAACTGGACACAGCACTGCAGGTGTGGCCTTACATGTGCCAAATAGAGGGGAAGGATCACTCCCACAACTTGCTGGCTACTCTCTATTACTAATACAGCCCAGGATGCAGTTGGCTGCCTCTGATGCAAGGGCACCGTGGTGACTCATATTCAGCTTGTCCAGCAGGATCTCTGGGTCCTTCTCTGGGGAGTCCCTTCCCAGAGAACCATCCTTCAGCATTTCATCTTGCATGGAGTTACTCTATGCCAGATGTGGGATTACACTTACTCTTGTTGGACTCCACGAAATTCTCATCAGCTTGTTTCTGACTGTTTCCCCCAATTTGGCATCATCCACAAACTAGGTTTATTTTTCTTCTTGGTGATGCTGCTTTATGTGCTGTCTGCCCTGTGTTCTCTGCATCACAAAACCACAGATAGTTTGGGTTGGAAAGTACATTTAACTATCACTTAGTTCAACCCCTCTGCTGTGGGCAGGGATACCTTCTAGTAGATCAGGTTGCTCAAAGCTTCATCCATCCTGGCCTTGAACACTTCCAGTGGCAGGGCATCTACAGCTTCTCTGGGGACCCTGTTCCTGTGCCTGACCCCCCGCATTGCAAAAAATATGCTCCCTCTGTCCAATCCAAATCCACCCTCTCTTAGTTTAATGTCTTTGCTCCTTGTTCTGACTCTAATGGCCTTGGTAAAAGGTTTCTCTCTGTCTTTCTTATATGCTCACTTTATATATTCACAGGGTACTATAAGGTGTCCCTGGAGCCTTCTCTTTTCCAGGCTGAAAAACTTCCACCTGAATATGAGGAAGAACCATGCAGGTGACCATCCACTGGAACACTTGCCCAGAGAGGTTGTGGAGTCTCTCTCAAGATGTGGATGTGGGGATAATCAAGAATCGTTTGGATGCAATCCTGTGCCATGTGCTTTAGGATGACCCTGCTTGAGCAGGGAGGTTGACCCAGATGACCCACCGTGGTCTCTTCCAACCTGACCCATTCTGACTCTGTGATTCTGTGAAGAGCCCCAAATCTGTCCTCCTGTCTTTACAGGAGATATGTTCACATCTGTCCGTAAGGTCCTGCTCCAATTGGTCTCTGCCTGTGTCATGCTGCTGTCCCCAGCGCTGGGCGCAATGCTCCAGCTGGCATCCCACGAGTGGGACACGAGTGGGGCAGTCTTCTCCCTGGGCCTTCTGGCCATGCTGCTTTCTGTGCAGCCCAGGATATGGCTGAGGAGAGCCAGGAAGCAGCTCCGGGCGGCAGTCGCCGGTCGCGGGGCCCGTTGCCCAGGTGAGGGGACAGCGGCTGCTGCCGCGGGCCCGCCGCCCTCCGCGGGCGAGCGAGGGCTGTGCCGCCCGGCCTCCCGTCAGCGGCGGCGCTGCCCTGGCTACGGGCCGGGCTGGGCGCGCCGGGGCCGGGGCCGNGGGGCTGGGGTTCTCCGCCTTTCTGCGGTAGGGAGCCCCGAGCGGGGCCGTGACAGCCCCCGGCCCCCGCGGTCGGGACGCAGCCGGCGGGGAAAGGCGGCCGCAGTGGTCCGGCTCCCCCGCGGGGCCGTTCGCAGCCGCAGGATGGAGAGTGCCGGGGCCCGCTGTGCTTCTGGAGGAAGCCGCGATCCTGACATTGTCTGCGAAAAACACTTGTTTAAAGGCAAACTGCCAGAGCCGCTCTTTCAGCTGGCGTGCAGTCACCACCTCTGTGCTTTCCCTGTGAATTGCAATGAATTATGCGTCTGGAACACAGCCACTGCTCAGGTAAAGCTAGAATAGAGCCTCTCTTAGGCTGCTGCTTTAAATTAAGTCATAAATAAAATATTTGAGGGTAATGTAGAAGTGTCAGGTTTCACTTTAATGCTGGAAAGATACTAGCATTTGTTACGAACTTTGTTATTGTGATAAGAATAAAATAAGCTGTTGTGGTGGGTTGGCTCTGGCTGGTAGCTAAACCCTCACCGAGTCTCCTGCTCGCTCCTTCCCAGAAGGGTAGGGAAGAGCATAGGATGAGCAAAAGTGAGAAGTCACGGATGGAGACAGAGGTAGTTTAATGAGTGAAGGGAAGAGAAAGAAAAAAGCTATACGAAGGCAGTCACCACCCCCTACTAGCAGATCAATCCCAGTACAGCCTTGAAGCAGCAGCCACATTAGAATCAGTCTCCCAAGTCCTCAACAGCTTCTTGCATGCAATACCCCAGTTTTATTGCTGAGCACAATATCGTATGGGGAGAAATATCCCTTTGCCAGTTCAGCAAACTGAAAAATTAGTTCCAGCTGTGTCCCCTCCCAACCTCTTATTGATCTTCAGCCTATTGTTGGGATGGGGAAACTGAGAAAAAATGGGAAAAAAGAGAAGGCCTCGATGCTGTGCAAACAGTAGTTGGCAACAGCCAGAACATTTCTGTGTTATCATTACTGTTTTTGTCACAAAATCCAAAGCACTGTGCCGTGCAAGCTGCTATGAAAAAAGGTAACTCCATCCCAGCCAAACCCAGTACAGCTACATTGTAGTTTAAGTGATTTTGAAGCTGTAAATAAAAATTAGTTATTGTTGTGTTGGTTTCATGTACATTATCCATTTGTAGTTTTGTCTTACTCATAATCTTTGTTTGAAATGATTCATTTAACTCTTCTTTATCTACATTTGTCAGCCATTGTATTTGTCAGGGCATCATTACTCAATTTCTGCATTGTCATTTGGAAGTAAAATCAATCCACTTCTTGTCTGCTCTGCCTCTCATGAACGTGTGATAGTGTGGAATCTTGATGAATGTACACAGAAAGGGCAAGAAGGTAGAGTATTGTTTATATAATATATATATCATATATATAAACAAAGAAGTGATTCAAAAGCAATCATTCACCACCACTCAGTCAAACCAGTGTCCAGCCAGTTTCTGAGCAACAGCCACCTTGGAGGGCCACCCCCAACACCTCCTTTTCTCCCACTGATCCTTCTATAACAAGATGGTTATTTCTGAGGCACGCCTCAGCCACTCAGATTCAGCAGTATGAACAGCCACATTAATGCTTTATTTCTCTGTCACTCTTCTTTGGCAATGCCGAGTTGAACCAGGCCAATAGTGCAGCCAGTCTTGTCATTGTGCCTTCCCTGGAGATGCCCCGTTCACAACCACCGGCCCTGCAGCGATGCTGAGCTGGTTCGGGAGCTGGCCGAGGTGCTGTGCGGGGGCCGGCACACTTCGGGGCAAGCACAGCGAAACAGTGCATAGGCAATTCTGCCACTGTGGAATAAAATGGACAGAAGAAAAATTAATCATAGTGGCACTGCATAATTAAACATGCAACACCAATTCCTTTTCTGGAATACTTGTGGAACTAGTGTTTTGCATCCGGCTTTGCCTCTCCTTCTGTCTCTGGAGTGCTGTTTTCATGTGTGTGTGTGAGAGAGACCAATGCGAGTATCTGATTTGGGACAAGAGTGCATGAGTGAAAGAGCATTGTGGTGACATAACACACAAAGAACAGGAGTTTTAGTATCCTGACCACCATCTCAGTTTGGAGCCTCAACCAGTGGAATTAGATTCTAGGGAGCAGTGCTAACTTCTCTGCAAGCTTAAATTCATTGATTCATTGGGAAGTAGAAGAATAATGAAAGAAAAAAAAAAGTAAGATACCAAGAGTCATGATTCACTGGGTTCCCAGTGGCAGTCTGTCCGCCTTTGGTGTCAATATTTAAAGTTGTATGTCACTGTCCCACACTATTAGAAGTTTCCTCCTTGTTACCTATAGTTAGAGATTTGCTGATGACTTAATGCCAGGGAGTTCTCTTGTACTCTGCTCCACTTCGAATTTGCAAATCTATATACTATGAAAACTAATGTCATAAAGAATAGTTTAATAATATCAATACTTTTTATAAAAAAAAAGGTCAGTATTAAATTTTAATCCTTGTAAGAGTAACGTGGAGAATCAGAGGGTGCTTCAGGAACTGGGAATAAAATGTGGCTATGAATTTGGAGGAAATAAAACTGGAAGATAGAAATAGAAAGTAGCAGACAGATAAAGAGTATGTGTAGTTTTGATACAAAGACATTTGACATCCAGATTGTTTGCTGCTGGATTTTTAAATTTTCTTTCCATCTTCAGGCTCTTCAGCAGATGCTGTAGAGTCTTTGTCTCCCCAGACTGTCCTCTGCACGTTCTTGACATGTTTTCTCATACTATTTCTTATAAATTGTGTCAAAGTAGCTAAGGAGTTCCTTGTGTGATCTTAACCTATTAATCAATTGTAAAAAGACTCCACAGCACCTAAGATGAAAGCCTGAAAGGACACCTGTAGTTGCGCTTGTATTCTAGCTAATTTGTTCCCTATGAAATCCTAGAATTTAATGACATATCCAAACCATCCTCCCATTAAAGGCAGCATCATAAAATAGGGATCTGCAGAAACCAGTCTGCTTGAACCAGTGAGATGACCAGAATGAAATCATGAAGACAGGAGTGAAACGTGACCTGTTCTCAGAGCTAGTCTTATCTGACTCTGCAATGATACTTAGTGGTGTACTTCCTCTTTCAGCCTTTTTCCACAGAAAAATGAAAATCAGAGGAGGAAAATCCTCCTTACTTCTTGGCTGAGTGGCTGGCATATTCTTCCAGAAGAAGTATTTTTGAAAGCTCTGTTTTTCTGGGCTTCAGTTAGGATTTCTTTCCTCCAAAATGAATGTGGCACTAGTGGGTTTCATGGGCACATCACCCTACTTCAAAAATCCTTTCCCTGGCAATATTCAATGGAAGCATGAAATTATTTGAATTATTAGTATCTCAGAGAGTACCAGATCATGTCTAGGCCACAGGGTAGATGGAGGAATTCTGGTGGTGCCTAGTTCTTTACTTTTTTTTCTAATACCCTGGTGTAATTAAACAGTATGTTTGTCTGTATGTCTTCCTGACAGAAACTGGGACAGCTCTGTGGTTAGTAACTGCTATGCAAAGTTTCTAAGGATCTCACTACACCAGATTTTTATATTTCATTAAGTCTCATTAACAATACAATTGCCACAGGGTTTACACCTCGAGGAATTGTTATAGGAACTCTTTTGGGAATGGTGCTTCATATAAGATTTAGCCCAGATGATCAACAAGTGGCAGTATGTGCTGGAAATCAGATCTACGTGTTAAGTGCAAAGGTGAGATACCATTCTTTGTAGCCGTGGTACTGATATTTCTTTTACTTATTTGCTTTCAAATAAAATAATGATACAGAAATATTAGTAAAACTAAGCAAAAACATTCATTTTGTGTCATAAAATAAGTAGGAACTGATACTTGATAATGCATAATATATCAGAGAGAAGACTAGGTTTAAAGAGTTGACATGAAACAATATCTCAATAACTTAGAAGCAGAAAATATTCTTAGGTCATCTGAAAAGTTATTCCTATATCATTCAGTCAGAAGAAGCAGATGTCATGTGTAGTGGCTTTGCCAGCAGGATGGTATAAAGGGCTTCAGTTTCAATAAGAAAAATCTTACTAAATCATACTTTGAAAACAACTCTGACAATGATTAGCCACAGTTATTAATTGTTAAAACACTTACTTGTCAATTTTATGTTGAAATCTATTCTGTTTTTATTTTTGACTTGATTAATCACAGAAAGAAGCTATACTGGCTGAATTGGACGGCCACTTGGCTTCGGTGACTGCTGCTGAGTTTTGCACATGGGAGAAAAGTATGCTCATATCAGTGTCAGAAGACAGAACCTTTAAGGCAAGGAAACTGTAGAGATGAATGTAAAAAAGAATAGTGAATATGTGAAGTAATCTTATTTATTCCCCTTCAAATATGTTTTGAAGATTAAGTAAAGAACATCTTTGACTTTATGGAGATAAGGACAGTGTTCTTCAAATTGCTTGGAAAATTGTAATAAAAATTAATTACTCTTTTTTGAAAGAGCAATGCAGGTTTTGTATATTCAAAACTTTCCACAGTTAAGTATTAATTTCAGTTATTATTATCATCTGGAAAATATAAATAAAATAAAATATTTTGATCAGTTTGGCTGTAACTGAAGTGCTTCAGGTATGCTGAACTGAAGGAAAACTTCTCCCTTTGAGTCTGCTGACACTGATTTGAATTTTCCCTTTTGGGAATATTGGATTGGGTTATTATATGCAATGAACCCCTCCCCTCTTTTCTTTTTCATGTATACCTTTTCATAAATTTAGCTAAAATAGCTGAGAGATCAACCTAAGCAAAGATGGTACTTTGTGTATCCATATCATGTGAGTTTCACCTTTTTCACCAGGGATGCTTGCCAGTTAAACAAAACCCTTCATAGTTGGAAACAGGTGCTGAAAAAAAATTCTTTCTTAAGAACATCACTTTCAATGGCTGCATTTCTCTGTTTTCACCATGTGATGGCTGTTAAAAGTTGTGTTTTCCATAGGTATCTAAGTAAGTACCTATCTTTATATCTTTTTTTTTTTTTTTNGGTGTGGGACTATTCTACCAGCCAGTTAATATATCAGTCAGGAATAATAACAGGTAAGTTTTCTATTTTTAAATGTGTTTTTTTCATAGCAAAAACCTCCTATCTCTAAACAACCATCTATGATTATTATAGAAGTTTTAGGTTCATTTAGTGAAAATAATTCTAGTAGACTAGATAGCAGTAAACATATTATCCTGTAAAGACAACAGTAAATATTTTTTCCTTAAAGTCTGCTTCCCAGTGGATAGTTTTAGTGTACTTTCATAAAGAAGTCTGAAAACCGTGCCACAGCAGCTTGGGTGGCAGGTGCAGGAAACCACTGCCGTGGCAGCTTGGGTGACAGGCAGTCCAGAGACCTGCAAACCCTCAGCAGCACAAAGGCTAAGGCACAGAAAGCACTGTGCAACCAACACAACTGCAGTAAGGGCTTTTCTCCCCTGTCTTCATGAAAAGGAAGATGAAATTTTTAATCATGCACTTTAATTAAGTATCTGATTTGTGTCTACTCTAGAAATACTTTTGTCTTTCTTTTTTGAGCAGCATTTCCTTTGCTAAGTCTGCTAATTGATAAAGAAAACAAACAGATTATCACTGGATGTGCTGAGGGACAGGTAAGAATTGTCCATTAAACTCAGTCTCTGTGTCAAGAGTCAACTATTATTAAGGTTTCTGTCTATAAAAAAGGTTCACACACTGCGTAAGTGTTTTGAACTGTTAAAAGAGTTATTTTAGTAAGCATAATTCAGTGTTTTGAGTGTAAACCAGAAATGGTACATAAGACCTCTATTACAAAACAGAAACTTTTTCCTGAAAACCAGGAAAATTTGTAAGAGTACAGTCTGATTATGTAAGAAGAGTACACTGAGAGGCTATAAATATATCTGTTAAAAAAAAAAAAAAAAATAGAGGTGAAAAATAGGATTCTCCTATTTTGGCCAAAAAGAAAAGAAATGCATGACAATAAATGGAAGAGGCTATGATTTCATCATATTGGAATTCTAATAAAAATGTAGTAAATGTGAATATCCATTTCACCTCTTCTTTAATGTAAGAATATATTTACATGATATTTTCCATCTGTTTTTCTTCAGTGTTACTGTTCAGTAATTCTGAAGAAAATGAAAGCTTTAACTATAGTGGTGTCTAAAATGAGAAAGGTATAAATGAAATTCATGTACATGACCCAGGAAGCAATTATATTCATGTTACTTGTGATTTTTAATTGTGGGAAATAGTCTATAAGGAGCTTTTCTCAAACACATAAACATGTGGGAATTAGTTGTACAGTTCAAACTGATCATTGCTGCTTTTGCTAATTTTGAATATATTATCTTTGATTAATAATCTTAGAAATACATATGATTGAAGTTCTTGTCCAAGGTGAGATGCCATATACAAAAGTTCGCTAATTATCTCCATGGTTTTAAATATTGGATCTTTAGTTTGTATTCATGCAAGGTTTATATTTAGTGTCAAAATGCTATTGCAATTGATTTTTCTTTTTCTTGCAGCTTTGGATCTTCAGTTTAATCAGTGATCATTATTACCGTTGCATAGCACATATCGACTTAAAGAAAGAACAAGAGAAATTCTGTAATAAAGTGTGGAAATCTGGCAAAGAAATAGGTAGCACAGTGTTCCTAGAATGCTGTTTATGGTATAGTGTAGTTGTTACTGGCTACTGAGTGTGTGCTTTTTATACCATGATAATTTATTGTAAGTGATAGACTCATGAGTCTTAGACTATGGCATGGAATTCTTACTGAAGCTGATATGTAGTTGGATATTGGTGTATCTGGAAGGAATTATGCATGTATGTATGTAATAAATTCTTGGCCAATGCATTTGTTCATAAAACATTGCATCATGTGCACTATTAAGTATTTGGTTTTTTATTGAATTCATTGTCCAAGGCTTCAGTGAGAGCAGAAAAAGTGCCTAAAAATTAATCCCTTGTCTAAATGGAGTAGCATTTCTCCGTTACCTTTGAAGTTTCTAGGAATCTATTTATTTTTTTGTTTTTTCTTAATTTTTTTAAATCCATACCAGTGCCTTCATGAAATGATATTTCTCTGTGTGATATTTCTAGTGGTATAACACGGAGTACATGTAAGTCATTAAAGACTGCCCTGGTAACCCCAGCAGGGTGATTCCCTGATACCACACTGGTTTGATAGTTCTCTTGTTCTGCCTTAGGATCACCATGAGCAGGTGACAGCCTTGGCACAAAGGGAGGCAACCCTCCCCCTGGTGTGGTGCCAGTGTAAATGCCCATCCCCTCAGCACTGCTGTGGCTTTCTTAGGGAAAGGGAAATCTGGTTTCCCTTGCTTGCTCTTTTTCTGGATCAATGACTGTTGTGTTCTTACCTGCCTAGTGGCCCAGCTTCCATAATCCTAAAGTCCTAACCTAAGGAGAAAGACTGCTACATTTCTTGTTGTTATTTTAAATCTATGGATTTCACTTTCATGTTTGAAAGAGAGTGATGTAATGTCTGTGTCTAATGCTGAATTTGATGCTAGTAGTTCTTAAGTGTGAATTGCACATGCAGAATGGATTGGAGACTCCTTGGGAATAGGGAACTGAGGTGGATTTTCATCTTGCTTTTGGATTATGTTGTAACTTTAGTGTCAAGGGAATTTTCAGGCTAGTGGAAAGATACCCATCATATTTAAGGATTGTTGGAATATGCCTTTCATTGTCACTTCTTGAGATGAAAACACCTAAAATCTGCAAACTCCTTTTCAGTCCGTAAGTAGGCTCTTTGGATTTTGTCTCTAGGTATTTGAAAAAAACCCACAGAATTACAAGGAAAACTGGCTCTTAGGATATATCCGTCTTTTGAAATAGAAGTTTCTTGCGTGTGGTCTTAGTTTTTCATTGCTGTTACAAATTCTCTCTTGAATCCTATCTGTTTCCCTTGTTTCTTAGTTTTTTGATAGCTGGTATTGTTGACTTCCTTAGGTGAAGGGCAAAATAATTCCAAGCTTTGCAAAACAGACAATATGAGACCAGAAGGATCAGTGGAAACATCATTGCCTATCCTCTTAATTGAACATTGTGACTTTTTTGCGTGTTTCGATAACGAAGAAAACACGTAAGTCCTTTAAAATACCGCCTAGTATTTGTCTTGAATTTATTTCTAGGAGTTCCTATTGGTTCTTGGATTATTTTCACTGCAACTTAGTATTTTTTGAAAAATGCAATAGAAAAATCAAATAATGTTTTTAGTGATCTGCACGTTTTGGTGGCCTACTCTCAGGAGGATAATGCACGCAAGCTGATACAAAGTTAAAACTGGTTTTTATTCTGAAAAATAATTTTATAAAAATATCATTGTGAATATCCATTTTAGCATCTGTTGATACCAGGTGATGAGGGAAGATGAGTTAAACTGTAAGTAATAAATGAAATTTGTTTTTTTTCTTTCCTAAAGAAATGTCTGATGCAGCCGCTGTGTGACTGTATGTTTTCCTTCCAAATTTAAATAATTTCTGAGCTACATAACCTACTCCTGTCAAACTTCTGTCATGATGCTTTCAGAACATGATGCTTTCACTCGTTCCCATGGAATTGGTTGGCCAGGTAGACTTAACCCTTACATTGCATTTCTTTTCTGAAGAGAAGTTGAACCATATTATCAGGCACCTGGAGATCTGTTCAGGACACTACCACAAGAACTATCTCAAAGAACAACCTGTTTGTGTTGTAATTTATGATTGCCACTTGGATAAATTTCTCAGCCACATCATGTTTTAGAAAACGCTTGTCCTAACCTTGCTCGGAGGTGGGTTATTCAGACAGAACTGATTAATCTCTGGTTAGATATACAAACAACTTTTGATAAACAAAGAAGAAAAATATCCAGCAGTTCTGCATGATTTTGGTTGTCTTTATGTCAAATTTAAGTAACCATTAGCAGTTATTTTCATGATGCCTGCATATTTAGAAGTACCACCATTGAGAGGAAGGAAGTGGTGATTTTTAAGATGCACATCTCAGACATACTTTAATGCAGTGACAGCACTTGAAGGCCAGATGATGAATTATTACAGTCTGTGTTATTGCTTGTATAATATCACTCTAAAATAATCAAAACTTTGTCTTCATCACAACTATAAGTTTGATTTGAACTGCAGTACATCTTTAAAGATGACAGGTTTTCTGCTGATAAAGAATCCACCCTGTCCATAGTGAGGTTGTTCCAGGAACTGATTCATTCAATGTTATTTCTAGTGTGAGTTACTCTCTTTTCATATACAGGCTGTTAGCATGTTTTTTACTCTGATAGTCGAGTGCTAGCCACTATCAAGTTCTCTCCTTGGACAGCAAATTACAGCTCATGAACAAGTTACCTCTGCACTTCTGGATAAAATAGTTTGTACCTTGTGTAAGGCATGCTTTGTGTAACTTTTTAACATTTGCTCTTGAAATTTTCTGAAACTCAATCTCATTTAATTTTCAGCCCCCTTTTGGGACATGGTTGCCTGAAATGGATACACAGTAATAGATTATTTGAAATAATTTTCTGAATTGAGATAACATCACTTTCCCATACCCACCTGTTACTGCTTCACATTGAACATCTAAGGTCCATTTGTTCTTTCAGCTATCACATCGCAGTTGAAGGTTTTCTTCTGCTTACAAACAACCATGTCCATTAAATTCTTACTATTAATTCAGTTCCATTATCTTTTGGTTTGAGAGTTTTGTATTTATAAATATTTTATTCTATTTATTTTTTAAATACAGTGTGTTGGTTTTAGCAGCTGGTTCAGATTTGCCTGAACAGTTGAGAAATCCCTGATATACTGCTTTTCCTGCCTGCAATGAAAAGCAACAATGAAATGTTTTTGGAACACTGATGTCCAAAATTAGGCGTCTCACACTTTCCTAAGCTTTTTGACATTGAGCAATCTCATCACAATGGATTTTATTATTGTAAAGTGGGAGCGAGTTAAACTTCCTGGATATATCACTTTATGTTGTTCATAATAACTTGATAGTGACACGTCTTTATAAATAATTCAAAGAATTTGCAAATTAAATCAGTCTGTTACTGTCGTAATGAAAGTAGTGTAAAGCACAAATAAAATTATTCATATCACATAGAAGTATCACAAACCAGAATTGAAACTGTCTATTCCAGTCTGCTTCTTAACATATTTGACTGTATATATTTGGGGGAGGGGGGGTTGGGGATTTTTTTTGTTTGTTTGTTTGGTTGGTTTTTTGGTTTTGTTTTGTTTTGTTTTGTTATTAATAAAAATACTGCTGAGCCACTGTGGTGAATTTTTTCATACCAAGTTACAGCTTCATATTTTTCCAGATCCTTACTTCAACTCCTGTGGTGTGATTTTACAAATAAAACTGATAAGTCTACTGACTCCTATTTGGAAAATTTATTAAAATGTTGATGCCAATTTTTATTTATTGTGGCATCAAAACATTTTTAGTTTTTTGAGAATGACAACTGCCATTTTGTTACAATTATCTTATGCTTGATAATATATTTCTTCTGTGAGGGTGTTGACTGAAATCATAACCAGTTGGTTACAAATTAAAATCAGTTGGTTTACTCTGTGGTGCTTGCAGAAGCTGGATTTCATTACCCGACTGCAATAGTGCTGCCAGTAAGCATAGGCTGAGACAAACATTCCAGACTTGCCTGGGGATTTTTCCCCTTAGTTTGTGCTGGCTTTTCTCTTGTACTTTAATTATGTAAAAACATACATTGAATTTCACTGCTTTTTGGGTGTTCATATAAGAGTGGTAAAAGTAAACTATGAGTGGATTTGCCTCTTGGTTTGAATTTTCTCTTTGTGTATACAGTGCTTTTACAGAATCTCCCAACTCTTGCAAACCACAGTAATTTTTGAAGAAAAGTATTTCCTGTGCAGTTTTAGATGTGCCATGAAGCACTTACATGAAATCAAAGATTGTGTTCTGCTCTTAGTTTTAAAAATTTCACCAGTTTTGCTTGAAACTTTGAGCTACAGATTTGAAAAAAAATGCTTTAAATTTAATGTATTTTTTATGTCTGTGTTATTATTGTTTTACTGGTACCGGGTAATGAGTATTAAAAAACCCAATTGCTCTTTGTTGTATGGTAATAAGAAAACCTTCTTTATCCTACTCAGAGATCTTTTTTCTCCTTGTTTTAATAGATATTCTTCCCTGAATACTAGCTATTTTTGGATAGGAACCTCTACTGGCTTGTCAATAATTAATTTGGCAAACTTTGAATTAGAAGCTTTTTTATCTTACAGAGGTATGTTTCTAAGATATCTGATTACCCCATAATGTGATTTCTTTTGTTATCTGACATAAATAGTCTAAGAATTAGGTTGTGAAATAGCAGAATACAACAGAAACCAAATGTTTTTTAAAAATGTTTTTTTCCTAATAGTTTTTTGTATGTTTTCCTGGCCCTGGCGACTTTTTTCAGAAGACATGGCACTAGGTCTGTGTAGTAGCTAGCAATGAATTTTTATTCAGTTTTGCAGTTCATGAGTGTTAAATACAAGGAATGTTACTCTACTCCATTATAATTTGAGGGTAAGGTAGCAGTATATACTCTGAAGACAGTGGATTAGGGTCATGTCAAATTAGTATGAGTAATTTTTTTGTGTGTGTCTTAGAGATGATAGGTTTTTTCCTCCTGAAATGCAGATATTATTTTATAGCACTGTGTTCTTCTTGGTAAAGATTACAGTGACCTCAGCATTCGGATTGCCAGATCATGTGCATTAACAAGGAAGGCAGCTAATGGAAATGTGAGTATGCAGTAAACATTGCTTTAATAAACATTTACAGTTCCAGTTATTTTCAATAAATATTAATTACACATTTTGCTGACAGATTAATGTACAGACTTGCTTTATTTAATGTGAATTACACAGCAATGTCTTTGAAGAGGGTTGATTCTTCATTATGGAATCTACTAGTTTGAAGCTCTCACAGCTTATATACAGTCTAAAGTGATTAATAAGGAAAAGGTGAATTGTTACAGTGTTCATGGTGTACCTTGAATGTCAAGAAAGACCATTGGAGAAGCAGAGGAAATCTTTTAGGGGAAAGAAAAGATGTGAACATTGTTGTACCTTGTTTCTCAAACAAATGTTAGGATGAGTTACTTCTGAATCCTTCTAAAGGATCTGTCAAAACTGTTTGGGTTGTGAGAAAAATTCTGTTGAAAGTCACTAAAAGTGATTTTAAGAAAATGGAAGGTATTCTTCTCTGTATACTCCACTTTTGATGTTACAGATGTAAGCTCAATCTAGGCTACATATTTAACATAGAGGTCTTTTGCTTTAGAGAAGGATTTTGTTCAAATTCAGTTCTTAGCATGTTCTCATCATGTTGCTGAAGCCAATCTTTCTTCCACGTGTACTTCTTTTCTCTCAGCTCTTACTGAAAAACTGTCTCTAGTGTTGGAGGTGTTGGAATTTCTGTCACTGTTATGTATGTAAGTTTGTTAAAACACATTTAAGCAGCATAGGCATTTTTTTGAAGGATAGCTTTAACCACTCTTTACCACTTAATGCTCCTCAGGACTAAACCGACAGATATTTTTGACTAATTTTTACAAATTTCAGAAATTGATTTCATTTTTCATATAAATGTGGATTTTTTTGTACTTAAATTATGATGTAAATGGAGTGTTAATTTATGGTATAATTGCTGTAGGTTTTATGTTTGATCACCTCGATGTTTGAAGATATGATTGCTGTGTTGGAAGTTAACCTTGCTGCATTGGTGAGAACTCAGCACAGTGATTTTCTCCCATGTGGACATGAGACAAGTCTATCAGTTATTGCGAGGTACAGAATAATTAAATGTTCTTTCTCCATGTTGGATTATGAATTTGTTTATCCGGCACTGAAGTGTGTCATATGGTTTTCTGCAGTGCTATTTGTTTACATGGCTTGATTTTTCTTCTTTTCCTATCATGCTTTATATAGAGAGGGAGAAATCACAGAATCACAGAATGGTTGATTTTGGAAGGCACCTCTTCAGGTCATCTTGTCCAACCACCCTGCTCAAGCAGAGCTACTTGGAGTCATTTGCCCACCACAATGTCCAAACAACTTTTGAAAATCTCCACAGAGGGAGATGCCACAACCTCTCTGGGCAGCCTGTGCCAATGCTCAGTCACCTTCACAGCAAAAATTGTTTCCTAGTGTTCAGAGAGAACCTCCTCTGTTTCAGGTTTTGTGCACGGCCTCTTGTCCTGGTGCTGGGCACTGGGCACTGGGCACAGAGCCTGGCTCTAGAATCTGTCTTACAGCCTATACTGCTGTGTGGGCTTGTTCCTCCTCTGCTGCAGGACTTTGCCTTTCACCTTGTTGAACTTCACAAGGTTGCTGTCTGCCCGTTTATCCAGACAGTAAATGTCTCCCTGGATGACAAGACAACCTTCTGCTCTTTAAGGCATTCCTCTCAGCTTTGAGTCATCAGCAAACATGATGAGGGTACACTCTGCTCCCTCGTCCAGATTATTAATGCAGATGTTTAATGGAATTGTAGTCATGGAATTATATGGAATGCAGTTATAACCACTGGGTTACTCCACTAGTTCCTGTTTCCCAACTAGACTTTGAGCCACTGATCATCACAGTCTGGGCCTGGTTGTTCATCTGGTTTTCAATCCACCTCACTGTGTGCTCATCCAGACCATAATTCATCAGCTCTGTGAGGTTCTTATGGGAGACAGTGTGGAAAGTCTTACTGAAGTCAAAGTAGACAATATCCACTGCTCTCCTCTCATCTGCCAAGCCACTCATTTTACCACAGAACTTTATCAAATTGATCAAGCATGACTTCCCCTTGGTGAATCCCTGCTGGTTATTACTTTCTTGTCCTTTATGTCCCTATAAATGATTTATGAGAAAATGCTGACATCTTGAAGATGACAAAACCCCTGCAATATACACTGAAGTGCAGATTTCAGTGCTTATAATAAAATCATCAGTTAATATTCACAAAACTGAGATCTAACATGTAAAAGCTATGGTCTGTGAATCGAGTCAGGGCCAAGGCTTGTCTGTGCTGTTGAGTATCTGAGCTGATAACTAATCCACTATGCCTAACTTGTTTTCATTAAAATCTATTTGCTACTGCACATGTAGCCACACATGCAGACAAAGAACTAAAAAGGGGTTTTGGCACCTTTTCTAATCAGACATTTTTGTCCACTGCATTGATCATTTTTCTGTGCTTGGTTTTATAACTTAGGTGTACTTTATTGGCAAATTCTCCATTGTATAAGGGTTTAAAGAAAAACATGAAAGAGCCTTCTAGTAAAACACTTGGTAAGTAAAAACCAATCCTGAAATTAATTAATAAAGTTATATTTTTAATAACAGTAACTGACTTCCGGCTGGCTTGTGGCTAATACAATCAGGACATTAATTTTTTTTTAAATATATATTGCATTATATTTTTAGTTCAGTAGGAAGAATTTTACATTTCTATTAGTATTTCATATCATACATGTACATCATTCATGTAATTGTAGTTGAAAATTATGGTTATAAGTATTTTTTTTCTTTCAAAACCCATTGTCTGAGAAGTTTCTGTGGATTTTAAAAGTGTTAGAGTGTAGAATATTTACATTTTCTTCAATCATTCTTTTTCCATAACGTGCAGTAATTTTTTCTGTATAATTTGTCATTTCTTTCTTAACTTTGGTTATGAAATATACCAAAGAGATGTTTTGGTATATTTTGTTGTTCAGAATAATCTTTTGCCAATACTGGATGTTTAGGAAGTTAATTTTTGCCTCAATATTCTACTGCTTGAAAAAAGAAAAGATCTGATTTCAGTTGCCACTGAAGCACTTGTAACTTTTTTTGGTTAGCAACAACGAAGTCCAAAAAATATTTAAAAAAATGTTTTCATCATCACCATTTGCACTTATTGTGCCTGTTAGAATGTCAAAGGTTGTATCTCATGGGGTTTATGGTATTTTCAGAATACATCTACAGTATTTTAGCTAGAATTCCAGGCTGCCTTGAACACCCAGCACTGACAACTGTGCTGCCTTTGTTGACATCTCATGATCAGATAGATAAGTGCTGTAATGAAATCTTTTGGTCTCTTAAGGCGTGTGACACTCGGAGCTTCTCAGGAAGGACCTTTTTGTGTCTCATTGTTGAGTAAAGACAAAGGATAGTTAGTGGCATTTGAAGAGACTTCGACCCTCAGCATAGCTAAATGTGTCCCAATCTGTCTGAGTTTTTTCCCTGGAAATATCACCAAGATTTCCCTTTTTAAAACATGTATTTGTTTAGTTTGTTTCTGCTGATATGAAATACTTGTATTCAGTTTGGGGCTGAGGAGTGCCCTCCAGGCACTGGGCATGCAGACATTACCCATGACCTGAGCCATGCAGGAACACAAATGCTTATAGGACCCACCAGACAGCTTGCTGATGATCTTTAGATGCATTCCTTATTCCAAATTTAGGGTGTGAATACATTATAGCTAATGCATACAAAGTCTAAGCAGAGGCAGTTAGAAAACACATTTGTGAATGAATGGTGAAAAAGTGATTCAGAACAATATTCTTGCTACTTCAAAGTTTAAAGAAGTTCCTACTCATTTATATTATTGGAGGAGGGGTGTAATAAAATGTAACAGTTCATATTTCTTTCCTTTTCTCCCTAATCATTATTTTAGAGTAATTGGTCATAAATGTCTTTTGTAACATAAGGAAACATCAAATATTTATACTGTGCAAGCCTATCTACATTAACTGTAAAAATATTATATTAAAAAACCATTCTAATGTAAATTAAATTATTTTGCTACAGGAGTGAAGAGCACAGTTAAAGATAAACCATTGGTTTTCCATAATAAAATTAAGTCATCAGGATATACAGCAGCACCACGGTGAGTAGAAATATTGCTATTTTCCCTGTTTTGTTAGTGTGTGATATTTTTTCACATAATATAACTATGTGGTCTCATGACTGTGAAATTAATCACCTGTGAAAAACAGTTATGATATTATCAAAGAAAAGAATTTTAAAAACATGTTGTAAACCAAAAATTTTCACAGCTTCTGGTCATTGGTCAACTCCTTTTTGAAATCCATATAAGATGTCCTGATTCTTTCATCTGACTAGACTCTTGTTTCTTCAGCTTGCAGAAAGAATTCATTGCTTAAACTTTATTTTTATGGATTTTGACCTTCAGAATGTGTTATTCAACAAATAACTCATGGAAATGAAGGTGTAAACTCAGGCATAAGAATATTAGACATTTATATTGTCATCAAAGTCTGCATTCTCTTACCTGCTGACATTACCCATAGACGTAAATAGTAAGAAAGAAGTAGGATTGCTTTTGTTTGAAGAAAGCTGTTTCTCCCATGCAATGTTTAATGTTTCATATAAGAGAGTCTGTTTTCTCTCTTGTAGAATGGTAATGTTTTCTCCAAATACTAACCTGAAAAAAAAAGAGGTATCAATGTGGAAGACCAGTTGTAAATGGTAGGTAATCTAACAACTCTGTTAGAGGAGGAAAAAATTAAAACAAGGGTAATTACAGTTCTATTGAAAAATATGGTTTTTCTCTGCTTCTCTCATTGGAACTTTTTAGTAAGGCCTGTCACTAGAACTAAAAGGCTTGGTAAATTTGGTATAAAATTTATTACTGCAGCAAGTGATTTGGTTTATCAGACTATGAATTAAATTGGAGTGCTTCATATAAAAGAAAATATGCATATCTATTTTCCTAGGTTTTTGTTGGTAGGAAGGACAGGTGCTAGATATGGTTGGAAGCTAAGTCCCAAAATGTTCTTAAGTTGCAGTTCTAGTCAGAAAAATACCAGGGACAAGTGATTTCAGATCATGTCCCTCATTCACCCCTAAAATCTTGTTACTTTAGGTTAATGCAAACTTATTCCAATGGATTTAAACAGAGTATGTGTAATAGTACAAGCTGACCAGTGGAATCTTTATCACTGGTCACAAAGAACAAATGTTTTTCTAAAGATGGCTTTTTCATGTTAATTTGTGTGGAATGTTAAATGGGGATATTGCACTCATTTTTTCTCTTTACCATTATACAGTCTTTGCTTTATGCAATACAAACTTGAAAGTAAAGAATGATTAATGCCATAATTTTTCTTATTTAAAAAGAGCTGTTAAAGTGTTAAGAAACCCACTTAATAGCTCAAGACTCAGTTTTTATAAACCTTGCACACACAGGAAGCCTTTACCTGAGCACTTCAGATAATTTCAACTTCAGTTTAGCACTGTTTTATATAGGTTAAGCTACTTAATATTTTAAGTCTTGTGGGGGTTTTTTAGTTAAATTGCTTTTTTGTAGTAAATGTTACGTTTTGTCACAAGGTCTTTGTAAACAAGGTAGAGTTTACATTCTTTAAATACTTTTGTTAGCTATGTAACTTAAGAAAATTGATTTTTTTGCAAGTCTATGTTAATTCTTGATCTCATGAATTCACAACTCTTGGTGATAGGAGCAATTTAAATATGAGAATTTAAAATTAATTTGGCTCTTACCTTGGATTTGACATAATTTTTCCAGGAAATATTTATATAAATATGTTTAGAATAGTTCCCAAAGCAAATTTATTTCATAACTGAAATGAAGATGTACTAGTTTCTTTCTTTTTTCCTTCTTTGAAGTAAAAATAAAGAATATCCATTGGAAAGTTCTCCTCCAATCAAATATGAGAAAGAGATCTCTGTTACTTGTAAACCAGCCCCAATTTTTTGTATTCAATATTCTGGTAAGTACAGGCTTCATAAAAAGTGCTCTTGTGACAGTGTGCAGAAAAAAATCCAAAATGTGTGTGGCATAGTTTCTAAAAATTGTAGGTTTACTGTGGATAAATTCACAGAAAACTTTCTGGTAATACCACATACTGTTTGATCATAATTTTTTATCTTGCAAAACCATGCAAGCTCTTACTACATATGCAAAAGGATTCTATGTCTGACTTTATGTCTTGTTTCATTTTGAATTTATTCTTTAACTTTCCCACTACTACTTGAAACTTAAAAGTTTTTCACAAAGGAATTTTTTTTCTGACATATTTACTTAGTGTCATTGGGGTGTATTAAAAACTGAAGTTCTGTTTCAAAATATTCAGAATACTCCTATTTCTTATATCAATATTATTCAATTTTTATAATTTGAAATGTTAAAAAAGAAATTCTTCTGTGTGATCCAAAGAGAGGCATTTTTCTTAACTGCTTTGGATAAATGAGGTTTGGATAAATGACTCTAGCAATAGGTTTAGTCAGTTCCCATGTAAATATGATTAAGCAGAAGGATTAGCAATCAAGCATTCTACCTGGTATATAATTATGTCAATGTACACCCTGCGAGCCAAAATATTTTCAAAATATTTAAAAAAATTAAATCTTTGTAAGTATTTGTAGGTCAAGAACAACTTTCACTCTCAGGAAATAAAAGTAAGTAGATGTAATCAGTAACTTTGCTAAAATATATTCCAGCCATCTCTCTGTTTTCCTACTACATTTTAAGTATAAATCCTCTTTTAGTTTGAGGAAGAAACATCTTTCTCTCTTTTTCTTTTTGTCTCTTGCTCACCCATGCATGCACACACAGGCTTAAATAATCACAGTTTAGCAAAAATTTCAGAGGGTTCTTTTTTTGAGTTAAAAAATTTTGTTATTTAAAGAATATGCCAGGGCAAGAAATGAATTGCCTACAAAATCATACCAAATTCTGCAACACTAATTTGTGATATTCATACAAAACCCATGTTAAACATATGAAATGAATATCTGGTTTTTGTTTTGTTGTAGTGGCATACGTGTTTTTTATGATTAAAGAAGCAGAATATTAGCTCCTTTTTGCTTTCAAATGTAAATCATTAGATGCTCTTCTTTATAGGGGATGGAGAGCTGCTGGCTTGTGGCCTGGCTGACAAAACTGTGCTGATATTCAATTCCAGTCTCACTGATGTGCGTAATGTTTTTTCAGGTAAATTTATGAGTTATGTTATTAAAGATATAGCATATGATTGAGTTTGATCTAAATTGGCATGGATTCCACTCACATCACCCTGAGAACAAGAGAGAGGGAGCACTGATGATTCAAGATGTACAATTTATTTTTCTAATTGCTTAATTTTGTCTTAGAATTGAACTGACTACCAGGTGTTCCCATTTCTCAATTTTTTGTGAGGTAAGAAGCAATCTATGATGATATATATTGAAATCTTCATCATGATGTATATTACAATAATTAAAGAGAAACCATAAAGGCAATATATTGCAATAATAATGCATGTGTATATTGTAGCAGTATATTCTTACAGTTTATTAGCCAAAAATTGGCTGTGATGACTTGGCAAAAGATGTGTTTTCTTTGCAACTCCAGACTTCTAAAGAATACCCATTTAAAAAAAGAGAGACTATTCCTTTGAAGAAATCCACAACTACAAAAGTGTATGTATGTGTAAACATGTACGCTTTTAAATGAGTCATAAACACTAGATTATGTCTAAATTTCTACAGGAACAATCTGTTAAATTTTTAAAAACAGTAAATGTTATGAATTTAAATCAGTCCTGCTAAATGAATTTTCTGTGAAAGCTCATAATGAAGCAGGAAATGAATTGTTTTTATTAGCTGAACCTAAAAAGTATTAAAACCAGACTACTTAAAGATATTTTAGAGAATTATTTCTAAGTAAATAACTCTGACAACTGATTTGTTAAAACAGTTTTTCTTTTTGAGTAATTTTCATTATATTTAGTGGAAGAAGCTGTGACGTTAAGGGGGCAACATTACTGATATTCTCCTTTGTATGTGAGGAAATTGATGAAAATATGCCTTGTGGACAGAGTAATGGGTTCTTTTTCTTCTACAATAGCAAGTTCTTAAGTTTTTCACTGATTTATTTCATTGATACCTTTAATCCTTTGTGTCTTTTTTAAAACGATGCTCAAGTCTGAAAAGCAAAGTAAACCACATTCTACTGTGCATGTAGTTCTTTTCAAAAGCAACATAAATATTGAACTGCTAGATAAAGTAATGCAAGGGAGTAGGAACCACAAATCATCAGTTGCCTGCTTTTTTCATTCACATTGTTTTTCTGTGCAGTTCAGATTAAGTCACCTGCTTACCTTCTACTTTTGATGCTCTTGTTTTAGAAGTGTCATAATACATACGTTTTCACGAAAAACCGTGATGCATTATTCTTACTCAGAGCTGCTATCAATGGCAATGTAAAATTTTCTTTTTTTCAAGAAATTGAAATTGTATCTATTCTGCTAAAAAATTTCAATTTCAAGCCAGCATTAACATCTAAATATTGCTGCTTATCAAAAGTCATGGTTTAATAAGGCAGCATCAGATATAACAATGGTTTTACTGTAAGCCTAATTTATTCAGACTAGTTCTCTGAAGGGTTCGGTTACAGTTTTAAGTAGTTCTGCATTCTTCTTCAGCGGTGGCTCTTCAGGTGTCTGTGTCCTCTAGTGAAGTACAGGTAATGATGAACAGCTGTAAAGAGTTACAGCCAGCACGGCCTTTTTGAAGAAGTCTTCTTACAAAACCAGCTGCTAGTCTTCTCAGTGTGCTCCAGGACTGGGGAACTCTGAGTAATGCCTGTTTTGAATCCTACTGGGCTCTTTCAAGCCAGCTGGCATCTCCTTCACTTTGCTTTGGGACTGAGGGGCCTGGAGTGCAGAGATTCTTAAGCTTTTTTTTTATGTGGCTCTTCCAATTTTCCAAACCTCAGATTTTCCTAAAGTTTCTCAGGTTCCTTACTACTTTGGAAAACTGTTTTGTATATTCTGTTGGGGTTTTTGTTTTGTTTTTGTTTTGTTTTTGTTTTGTTTTTGTTTTGTTTTTGTTTTGTTTTTGTTTTGTTTTGTTTGATTGGTTTTTTGTTTTGGTTTTTTCTCTTAAATGCAGATTATTCAAGGCTTCCAGATAGTTTTAGAAAATCAAAGCCTTTAAATAAAGCTTTGTGTTGTGAACAAAACAAGAATAATACTCACATGCGTATTTGTGCAGTACCTGTGCAGTTTTCTGGTGAAAATTCTGCAGCTGTTTGGTAACTAGGAATTAAAATATTCATTTATAAGAGGTTTTGTAGACATCTGTCTACAAAATGAAGTATCTCAATTGCTGAGATAAATTTAACAGCCCTCCTGTAATCTAAAGCAAACTATTTTTTTTGTGTAAAACTTCAGTTGACTAAAGATAAAATATGCACAAGAGGGCAGCATAAGAACTTTGAATGTTTTTTGTTAGATGAAATTTGTCAGACTTCATCTGACAAATTGCAATAATATGCATCAATGTTTGTAAAATTTGATTGACATATTCTTTTTTGATCTTTTTGATCAACTTCAATATAATGTTAATCAAATTAATAATTTTAGCTTTTGACTATTGTTTCTGGCTTTTAAAGTTCTTTCTTTGTTAAGTTTACAATCTTGTTTTTAACAAACCATTGAAGTGGCATACAAATTTTATTTTGACAAAAATAGCTAGCTCAGTAATAAAAGGTTAATAAATAAAATAATATTTTATTTTATANTTTATATATAATAATTATCTAAATTATTTATAAAGTATTTCAACTATTTTCAATATCTTAAGGAGTTTCCAGATCATGTTTAATATAAAATTTCATCATATTATAATACTCAGATACTTTTTTCAATACTGAATCTTTTTTTAAATTTAATTTCAAGAATATTTCTTGAAAGTGCTCTTCCAATAACTTTGAAAAATTAAATTTGGAATTATCTTTGTCTGTTTATTAATGAGAGACATTTTTCTGTGTTTTTTGCTGGAAGAAAATTTCAATCGCTGGTTTACTGTTAGCAGTTTTAATCTAACCATTTGAAACCTGTACTTAGAATGTATTTTAATATTGTGCATAATTGTATTAAAACAATACATTAACTCCAGAGAAATTTATGAATTCAAGACATGAGCTTTATGATATTTCCATTATTATTTTTATTAGGTCATGATGGTGCAGTTAACTCTGTTGGCTGGAGTCATAACAAGAAGTGGTTAGTTTCTGCATCAGAAGACAGAACTTTAAGGGTCTGGTCAGTCTGCAATAAGGAACCTGCCCTAATTCTGGTAATTGGAAACTTCCATTGGTTTGGACATGGGGAGCACTGCTTTGCACTTTCATCTACTTCCGTTTTACAAGCTCTGTAGAAAGAACCAATTTCTAGAGCTACTGAATGGTGACTCCAACTGATATAATGAACTGGGTGATCTCCTTTGACTTCAAATTAGGTTTTTCTCATGATAATTTAGGAAAAGAAAAAAAGCAAACTTGGTAAAAAAAAACTAGTGGGCATGTCTGGAAGTTTTGGTTTTATTGTCTGGTCTGAATGTTCTATTTTCATTGGCTCAGTTCTGCTTGGCTTTAGTCTTCTCCCCAGTTCAAAAAGAAGTTCAAAGTATGAAGCTAGATTGTATCAGCTTCAATTGACTACAGATACAATTAAATTTACTGCCAGCTAATTTAAGCAGAATGAAATCTTTATTTTGAGAGTAATAGTTGTCAAAAACAGGAAGGACCACTATGTAGTAGTTTAACCTCCTGGCCTATGATCAGGATGACTGGGAGGCTCTGCCTTAACACCAGGAATCTCAGACAAAAAATATTTGTTATGTTTGAATCCATTCTTAATAAATTCCTTTATGTTTCAGGGTAAAGAGAACTTCCATAAGACTGTACGCTTTGCACAGTTTTATTTTATAGATACATTTATATTGCTGTGTTGTGGAGCCGAATTTCATCTATTAAGTTTCCATCTAGACACAACCAAGGATGACCTAAAACGGTGAGTTCATTTCTCATTAACAGACCAGTGAAAGTACTCGTACGGTTTGATCTGGGATTTTGTCAGCGGTGAGGTAAGCTGAGGGGGCAAAAATATTACAGAAGATAAAAAACTGAACAAATGGTAAAAGCTACTTGCAAAATATCTTTGTTTTGAGTGAAAGGACAAAAAGAATTAGGGCTAGAATACTGAAGTCTTAGTTGATATTGTGAATGGTATGTCCTGTCTGTTGATGATATTAAACAGTACTGGGCTGCATCCTTAGATGGGAAAAACTGGTCTATTTCCTTGGTAGTTTTGCTGCTGCACAGAAAAACATACTAAGCGCAACCCTAAATATGTTTAGGAATAGGAGAGCTTTCCTGGATTGAGGCATGACCCTGGTATGTGGAACTTCACTGAAACGTTAAATGGTCAGACAGAATTATGTAATAGCTTTCTTCCATAATCTGATTACCTACTTTCTGTTTTACTCATTAATTCTTAGTTTATGGATATGTTCATAAACCAATAAAAAGGTAACCCAAATTGCTACATAAACTTCAATTTCTAAGAGACAAGAATGAATGTACAGTGTCCAGGTCAGTGTGTCCGCAATGCCTGCCTGAATTTTAAATGACTTGCACTTTTGTTTGAACATGTATAGGACATGTAGCAAATGCACTGTGTCAAAAAAAACCCAAACCCAACAACTTACATATACTAAAACTCCTCTTTTTTTAAAATAATGGGTACTCTTCTATTTCTCCCCCTCCTCTTACTTTGGTTCAGTTTTCTCATAACTTATATTTGAAGAATCTCAGTTTACTGTTGGTTGATTTCCTTTCTATGTGAAATTCTACCTGGGCCATGCCAGGTGAGGTATTTATCTGTGTAGCAGTCTGCAGTGTAGAAGCAAGGTACTTCAGCTAACTCAAATAATTGTTCTTGCATTTGGGAGCAACTTAACTGTTTCAATTAGCCTCTTAGCAGGGTAAATTGGACCAGAGAAAGCTTCACACTGCCTTCATTAGATTGTACCTATTATCTCAGTCAGTTTATTTAAAGTTAGCTTGGGTAGGTTTACCCAAAAATAGAGATAAATCATTTGCTCTTTCTCATGGGTTTGACACTGGCTAAAAGCACCAGGCACCCACAAGAATCATAACAAAGGGTTCATGAGTTGAGATAAGGATTAGTGGGGAAAAAAACCTCTAAGATAAAACAGGTTCAAAACTTAAACTGTTTTGAAAAAGAAGAAATTTTATTATTAACAGAATTAAAAAGGGTAATGGGAACTAAAAAATACCTTTAGAACACTTATTTTCTTCCCAGCCCCTCCCTCTTTCCCACTGACCGCGCAAAGAGACAAAACATGGGGTTTTGGTCAGTCTTTCACTTCCTAAAAATCTTTCTTCAATATGCTTAGGGAAAGGAGTTTCTTTCTTCTGCTGTGCCATGGGATCCTTCCCAGGGGAGATAGTTTTCTGTGAATTTCTTAGTGTGGTCTTAATTTTCACGAATAGCTGTCCCGCCCGACCTGCTGTATAATGAGTCCCTCCCATGGGCCAAGCAGTCCTCCCAAAACTGCATAGCATGGGTTGTTTTAGTTCATGGGGTTTAGTCTTTTAAGGATAAGCTGTTCTAGTTTGGAAGCAAGGGCTCTCTTTATCTCTGGAAGCAAGGGTCTTCTCTCTCTGTTTGAGTTCCTCACTGGATTACAGTTTTCCAGCATTCATGCCCTCCAGCGTGAGCATGTTTCCTCATGGGCTGCGAGTGGATCTCTGCATCCTCCCATGCGCTTCGTGAATTACAGGGAAACATTTTGTTGTATTATAGTCCTCACCATGGCTTGTAGAAAAAATTTCAGCTCCAACGCCTGGGGCACCTCTTCCCTCTCCTTCTTTTCACTGACCTCGGTGCTGCCATGTTGGCTCTCCTCATGTGTCTTCACTTTTTCTTTTTCTCTGACTCAGAAGAAAATTGTTGTCCATATGTGTTATTGTTCTCAAGTTCTATCAATTGAAAAGTTCTTATAGAGCTTCGCAGTGCTGAAAAGGTTGATCTTGTCTGTGCTCTGTGTCAGGGAATTGGTCTTCATGTCTTCGTCGCTGGCCATGTGGTCCCCACTGGCACCGCATGGGCAGTCCCGGTGTGCCAGGCCTGGGGCTTCTTGGAGTTGGCTTGCTTGGTAACGCAGCCCAAAGAGGGTGGTAAACTCCATCTAAGGCTGAATACCAGCATGAGACTGATAGCCAACAAGTACTGTCAGGGAAAGTTGAAAAGAACGTTGTAGAGAGAGTTCAAGCCTTGTGATCGAGGCGGCAGCCCGTGGACGGTGTGAGGCCGGTAGCGGCCCCCCACCACCAGGATGGGCCCCCACGGCTGCCTCGCCACCCCTTGGAAAAAAAACCTGCCTATCATCAGAGCCTTCGGCAATTGGCTCCGTGCCGGACGTAGTAGAAGCTCTGAGTAGTTTCATCTTTCAGAAGCTGCCCCTGTGGCTTCCTCTGCCCACTAAAAAAACCAGACTGTTATAAACTAGCACACTCTTGAAGTCTAGTGCAGTTTATTTTTTTGTTTATTTGAATAAAGTAGTTGTGGAAACTACAAAAGGTTCTTGGACTAAATTGCAAAACAATGTATATTATCTTCTGCTGCACCATCACTGCTAAAGTAGCTCTGATGTCCATCTGAAAAGACCAGCAGACCGTTGTTTGAGAATGACAACGAAAGGAAAAAGCAAGTAATTAAACATTTTTCTTTTGAACAGATCTGGCTAATAACCATATTACTCTTGTCAAATGATCTCAGTTTTGCAAACTTTTAGCATTGTTGGAAAGAAACAGTAATGATTCCTAAAAGCATGTCATGCATGGACTTTTGTACTTTCATTAGACAGACGTGCTAAAATGCAAGTACAATGTTAACTGTTACACAGGAATTATTTTAACACTGTGTGGACAGTTTCCAGCAATGGCTAAAACCCTTGTGTGTTGTCAACGCGGTTTTGATCACAAGTCTGAAACACAGCACCATACAAGCCACTATGAAGAAAATTAGCTCCACCCCAACCGGGCCCAGTACAGTTGTTATTAACTCTGTTCCTTAGGTGACTTCTCTGAAAATCGCAGACGTCTTGCCTCACGTATCCAAATCCATGGATTTGTTTTCTGTTTACTTTAAGAACAGATCCATGTTGCTTATGTGGATATATTTCAGTAAAGAGAGAGATCTAATTAGATTGAATAACAACACAGTTTTGTGTTATGTCGTATAAAAAAGTCTGAAGCCATTTTAGAGGTTTTGGCATGTTTGCCTCATCTGCATGGAGCTGACAGGTAACCCACAGGACCCTAAAGAGTTTTGTGTATGTTGGGAAAAAAAATTTCTTTGGTAGTGTGTGATCAACCCCTTATTGCCCTCCCGTCTAAGTGGAAATTACTCTTTCCTCATTGTTTTCATTCTTTCCTCACTGTTTTCTCGTTATTTTCTTCCTGATTGCCCTATCTTCAGCACGTTAAATGCTACACTAAAACCAGTGGCATATCTGCTTTTTGAACATAGGTACTTCACAGACTTTTTTCCTCTTCAACATTTTCAATATACACACAGGATTATTTTAGTGCCTCATGTTGATGGAAAATCAGTCTTCTCTATATGAATATCATGTTTGTTTTCATCCAAATGAGTTTTGTTACCAAGTTCTTTAATAGATTTCAGCGATAAGCCAAAAGATCTGTGGCTTTAATTTTTAATAATGAAAAAAAGCATTTTGATTTGCTTTGTGATTCCAGTGGGAATTTACTGGTGACTAAAAATCATAACTTATTTCATTAACACTACCATTCATTTGATATTGTTTGCAGATACAAACAGAGGAGTGTTTGCAAATTGGTACAGAAATTTCCCATGACTTCAACAATGGAGATTACCAGCCTTTCAGCAGTAAATGAGTTCTATTCTTGTATCCTTTTTATTTCTTATTTTCTTTGTAGTTCTTTGGACTTAATGACATGGACATCAGTTAAAGTAAGTAGCATTTGATTATTTACTACTCCTTTTCTATTAGAGTAAAAAACTTGTAATTTTTTGCGATATTGAACTTCATCCTTAGACATAAATTTTTAGTGCTGTAAGATTTTTTGTGTTGCTCATAGAGAAATAAATACAACAAAGTTTGTATATGTATTTATCTGTATTTTTATCTGTCTATGTGTTTTTGTTCCTTTAGATAAGTTTAACTTTAACACAGAGAACTGTACAGATATTGTACTTACAGCCGGCAGCAACCGAGCATTGGAAGTTTTTGACCTCAATGCAGGCTGCAGCACAGCAGTGATACAGGAAGCTCATGTTAGATCAGTCCATCATATCTGCCAAAATAAGGTATATACTTCAGTGAGTTTTATTTGTAGTACCACTACAACACCATCAACAAAGAAATCGGAGGCTAAAAATAGAATTGATAGGAATCAGTAAGTTTTTATATGTTGGGGAGGATGGGCAAGAACATGAGTCTCTAGTGTAAAGGAGGGAGCAGTGAGACTGACCGAATGATCTTGCTATTAGAGAAGTGTTTATTACCCTTTGCCTTACTTGTGCTAGACTCTAATACTGTAGTTCATCAGGAATTTTTCCTTATGTAAGTGTTCTCTTCTGAAGCTCAGTCTGACACTGTGTGATTTATTCTGAAACTTTGGAAACAGCAACCAAAAAAAAATTTCTCATTACCACAATAGAATAGATGACTTAAAACCCCTCATCCTTGCTTTTCTTTTTTCCTTGAAGACTGATTTGAGTGTTTGTAGTTTTTATGGTACCATATGTTCTGGAATGCCTGCTGTGTTAGGTCTGGTTGAATGTGGTGCTTCATTCCCACTTGGAAAGTCCTTGCTTCTGTGGGTTTAAAACAGTTCCTTATTATTATTGTTGTAGAACTCTTTGTGGGTTTTTCTTATAGATGTGATCTGGTAAAACACTTAAAATTATGCTAACTGTTTCAGTACTGTTTGTAACACATATAGGCCTAAAGTTCTGGCTTTTCTTTTTGCTTCTTCAGCTTAGTGCCTTCAGGTTATGTAATCAAGAAAAACTTTAAAGATGTGGGCAAGTATTCACTTGGGAAAAAAACCTAGAAGTATGTGGTATAGCAAAAAACCTGACAATTTGGGGGGAAAATTATACATCAAGGTTCTCTAGTTTTTTCAGTTAAATAAAATTAATACTTTAGATCAGTCATTAGGAAAATTACACATCAAATACTTTATTACATTGGATAGTTTAAAGTTATTAGAGAAAATATAACTGCATTTTCTTTAAGATGGTATGCTAAAATGTTTTATAGACTTACAAAAATTTGCAGAATGCTGTGTGCAAACTACATCCTGTTTAAAGTATGAAACACATTGGAATCTAAGGTTGGCTAGTGATGAGACATGATTCGATGGAAGTGAATCTGTGGAGTGAAACAGTTGATGCTGAATACTCAGTGTCTACACCCCAAAATTTAGGAAGGCTTTTCTTTGGACTATTCCTAGTCGCATTGTGTGGACTGAATACTCATTCGTGATTGCAGTATGTATATATTCTTGAAGTGCATTTCCTAGTTTAGATTCATGCAAATCAGTTCTCATATTCCCAGACTGTTTTGTGATTCTACCTGGACAGTAGTAAGTGGGCATAATCATAAAATTTACTCTTTAAATGAATGAAAAAGAAAATCTGTTTTGGGGGTGTTGGGAGACAATAGGGGAAGTATGTTCTGATTAAGTGTGGGAGAAACCTGTCAGCAAATTATTAAATACATAGGATATCTTAGAAACTTAGATAAATAGCATGACATTCTCTTATTTTTGGTTTTCGACAGAAGCAGCTGTAAGCAAGTGTATATAATTTGCCATGTAATGACTTTGATCTTAAATTGTTCTTTTGATCTGTTATAGAGATTGTTTGCCATTGCCGGTGAACAAAATTCATCTCAGATGGCAGTTTGTTGATTAAGCTTATTATAACAGTCCATTGCTTTTTATACTCACTTTTAAGAGACACAGTAAAATGAATTGATTGAAATATCAAAATTGTGTTCCTGTCTTAGAGTTTAGGAACATCTGAGATACCAAAATAGATGGCAATTTGAGATCAGACCACAAAGATTTAGAGCTTTAGTGTTAATAATATGTTTGTTATGCTGCAAAACATTTTCTTTGAGTAGGAATCTGTCATTGTGACCCACAAATACTTGGATGGTATTATGTTCTGCTAGCACAGTTATAGAGTACACTCATTTTCACAGAAACAGCAAAATTTTCAGTTTTCTGTTCGGACCCTTTTGTTTCAAAATTCATTGGTTCATTAGTTAGGAAGTCTACTTGCTGTGAAGACTGAAAAATGTAATAGGTAACTCTGAAGTTTCAGTCAGTTAACTTTTTCTTAACCATAGTTTCAATGTTGGTGAAAATATAAGATCACCTGAAGATATGGAGTGCTTTCTGATACATCTATTGATCAATGCCTTTAGCATAAGCCAGCTTCACTGTTTGGGGTACATAAATGGTGCTCATATGGAAGTAGTGAAAGAAAGAGGGATTCTGTAGAACCACGTCCTCCTTGAGGCAAAATTTTATGTGAAGGTTGCAATGTAGTTAGTCTAGAGAGAAGCTGAGAAGGGATTACAGTGGTGGATGAGGAGGCTCATGGGGCAGAGGGAAGAGATTTGTCTATCAGAATGAGAGGATAGTTCCAAGAGTGTGTGGGACTATGCTACTTTTTGCATCAAATTCTCATAAATAATAGATTATAATAAATTGATGGAATATAAAAACACAAAGTGATAAATAAAATTCACCTGAATATTATCCCAACTACTATATATTTTCTTGTCCTCTATATCAATATTCAGTAGCAAATGTAGTTTGAAGATACAAGTATATGTGTTAACAAAGTGTATTGCTGACAAAATTCAGGGCAGAGAAGGAACAAATGGATTGCACTTCTTACCTAATTTATTAGCTAGTGTATTCTGTGTAGTCTATAGTAAAGGAATAATGCACAAAGTAAATGTGTATGGGTCTGTATAACTTTTTATTTTGGGGTCTGTGACCAGTGCTGGCTGAAGCAGGGGATGGTGAGCAAACATTTCAAAAGCACAAAAAAGAGTGCTCTGTAACTTTTAATGAATACTGTCCTTTGGACTGCTACTGTCTTTCTTTTGCATTACTCTGGTTTTTTTATAGTTATACACAGCTAATGTGAGAATGTGTAGACTTTGCTGGGAAATCTGTTGCACAGTGAATTTTAATTCATCTCTTAGAGCAAGCTATGCACCAGCTTTCATAGTGAATAGAAGATTCCTGGCAGTCAAATACTGATTGCAGGAAATTACCTTGAGGTTTCTGTGATGTATTCAGCCATATCAAGAAAGTGAACAGTAAGGAAAGGAAAGAAAGTGTTTTAACTGTTTCAGTTTGGTTCCCTGGAGAAGGAAGTTTGTAGCCAGCAAAAAGGCTGGGATTTGCCAATGTGGATGTTAAAAAATCAGAGGTTTTAAACTGCATTTAATTATTTAAAGATATGAAGCCAAAATTAGTCTTGTTATGAATGAATGCAATTGCTATTGAAGTCAATGGAAATTGGATACAGCCCAGGGCTAAACTTGTCTTATAATTAAGCACTGAACTAATCTTTGATCCCTCCCTTTCACTGCTATTATTTTCTTCCCTGAACATCCCATAATGTCTTGTGCAATCACAAAAGGATCTTCCTCTACTTCACATGGTGGATCCCATACCCCAGTATTTAGTAATCCCCATCAGTCTGTGAGATGACCCAGACAGCCTGTCTCACTGACCATCCTGGTGTCACCCCTGGACCAAAGGGCTCATGGCTGTCCTGGGACAGCACTGAGAGGAATCAAGGCCATGCTCCATTTCTCTGGCTGGGTTATGGGACTTTCTCCACATGCCAGCTTTCCTCTTCGCTCCTTTGTGTGTGTGCAGACAAGCTTCTTTTCACATAACCTCGCAAATATTTACTGTTTATTTCTTAGATGGACTAAATTCTCCACTGAGAGAGAGGCTGGTCACCAGATTCCCCAGGGAAGTAGTCCCGGGACCAAGCTTCTCAGAGCTCAGGGAACATCTGGACGATGCTCTTAATCATATGACATAATTCTTCAAGGAGCAGGGAGTTGGACTCAATGATTCCTATGGATCTCTTCGATCTCAAGATATTCTATGATTCTATAAATAATTAATGTCATGAGAATAGTTACCTGAAACTGATTTACTGTTTTACAGGGATCGTCCTTCAGCACTCAGCAACCTGAAGCTTACAACCTTTTCATGACCACAGCTGCAGGTGATGGCATCAAACTGTGGGATTTAAGAACACTGAGGTAAGAATGAATTGGGTACCTTGGAATAAAAAGCCATGCTTTATTCAGAATTGTCATACTTGCTGTCATACACCAGTAGAAATTTAGATGTGGAATCCGAACTACAGGCTAATTGAAGTTTACTAGTTTTTGGAGACCAAACAAAGTGCTCATTCCTCAATTATAGTTATTTATGTGGATGCCATTAAATATTTAAGATTTATCACCCATGTTTACCCACCTTTGTAGATCTAATCGTATGTATATAATAGTGTACTGAACTGGGTGCTAATAGTATTTCCAAAACAGTATGCCATTACTGCTAAAAGAAATAAAATCTATGATCTATCCTTTAAAATATAAGCCAATTGCAACAACATTTTTATAAACCATGTATGTAGTGCTATAAATTTGCATGATATGTTACCATAAACTCAGAATTAAATGCTACACTGTTTCTAAACACCTTTCAGCGTTGTACTTGGGAAAGCCTCAGGGCAAAGGAATAACACATCAAGGAGAATTAATACCTGGGGCAAGCTCTTTTATGCAGGCCAAAAGAATTATGTTTAAAAGAAAAGGGGTTTGGGCAGGAGGATGTTTAAGCTTTAAAGAATAATTTCCTATTTGCTTTCTGTGTACGTAAACATATCTATAGAAAGACATAATATAATTTTTCTGGTACCGATTTTTCTATTTGGGCAATGCTTAATGAGCCTTTCATTTATTTCCATCTTTCTGTGGTAAGAATACATTAAATCTATAGGGGGCATATATGTTCTTTCCAAAATCATTGCTGTATTACCTTCACTCAATGCCAGAAAGTAATGAAACTAGAGACTGCTGGGGTTGGAATATGTTACCTTCTTATGTTTTTCTAATAAACTGCTCAAACTGTGTTGCTGAAGAGTAATGAAAAAGTAGAAAGCTTTTCACAGATCACTTATCTGTCTCTTTGTTTCTAAATACTAACATAAGTAAAGTTAGTGAATGGTAAAATAGTTAAAGTGTAAAACCTGGGCAGTCAATTAAATGAATATGTCTTGAGAAGAAGAGACTAATTTATGTATGTTCTTGCTGTATATTTAATTTGGCTAGGTCAATGTATTCTAGTGTCCACTGTGTTCTATTAGCCAAGCTTCAAAAAGTAATTCAAGTCCTTAATGACAGTTATTTTAAGGGTGCTTGTGAGGTACTATGTATATGTGTGTGTCTGTTACACATTACACAGTGATCAATGGTATTAACTCTTGTGGGGAAGAAATAGCAAAAATGAATCATTGTTTTTCACTTGCTAGCAATTTTCAAGGAAAAAAAGAAAAACAAACCAAATTTTTAAAAATGAAATTTTCTGCCATTCTTCAGACCAGAGACTGAGTCCTCTATATTTTAAAATCTGTTCTTGAGTTCTCAAAAGGAGTAAAACTGTTCAATTTTTCCTATGTGTTCACCAGGTGTTTTTCACATAAATAAATTTAAAATGTCTAAGTTTGGAAAGCTCTGTTAGGACTTGGAAAAAGTCTCTGCTGAAGTGTTAGGTCTACTATAGTTACACAGACTGAACACTTTTGCCTATTTTTTTTTGTTCAGAGGTCTTGTCCAATCAAATCCAGTCCATGCCTTGCACTGTTGAGTACTTACAGGAGAGATTAGTTCCTAAACAATCTTATGGTGGGCCAGTACCTTAAATCTCTTAAAGCTGTTGATTTGTAAAGTTGGTGCATCAGTCCCTCTGGACTGACCTCTCTTTGTTTCTGCTTTGGGTTTGCCAGAATAGGGTTTGTTTAGTGAAATCTTTGTCCAGTGTTCTTGAAATATAGCAAAGGTAAGTCCACCTTCTCGTTTGTACTGTTTGCAGTGTTGTGGATAGTAACACTAACTGCAAGATCTCCACTTTACTGTTTGTTGATTTTGTTCTAAATATTTTCCCTAGATGTCCACAGTGAAAATTGTTTTGCTTTTCTTTAATCTGTTTGTTTCCCTTGAGAATCTATCCATTGTTGTTTTATTTAAAAATACTTTAAAGTACAAAATCTTGATTAAATAAGAGGAAAAAATCCCTCCAGCACAGTGCTCTTCAAAGCTGGTGTTGAAAACATGGGAAATAATTTGCAGAATAATTCGGCACAATTTCTGTAGACTCCTAGGGGTTTTTAAATTCAGTTTCTTTGATGATAGTTCCTTTTCTTATGACATGCATTCATTTTCTCACAATTTACTGAGGAGTCACAGCAGAATTCTCAGGTTCTTTTTTGATCTGCTTAGATTAAATCTTCAAACAGGTTAACCTGGCCTGTAGCTTTATAAATTTTGAATATATTGATATTTTTGCTCTGAGTTCTACAAGAGTTTTACTATCCAACCTGTGTTACCAAACTACATTTTTTTCCCAGTGAAAATTCATTTAACTTTTCTTACGTTCTTGAATTCAGTGAAAGTATTTTGCAACTTCAATTTTCATCATCTTTTCTGGATAAAGCTGTGAATTTGTCTGTCTCTTTTCACTACTGATAATCTGGAGGCATTCCAAGATTGCTTCGGAGAGTGCCAGAAAGTCTCATGGGTTCCTCTGAAGGTGGTACAAGAAAAGATATTTCAACTTTCTGATCTTGTCAGCCAACCTCACACAGCCAGGTCATCTAGCCAATAAATGAGGGAGTCTTGGACACTGCTAGCAGCTTTTGGATTTACTCAGACTCCTGCTTCATTTGCTTTGAAATGCATGGATTTGTAAAGTTTCATCTGAAGATTTTGAATAGTTTTGTACTTCTCCTGCATTCTCCTAGTTTATAACTAAAGCGAAGAAAATCTCCAGATGATCTACAGAACAGACGTAGGAATAAAGAAGCAAGGAAAGTAGTTTTTCTTGGAAGAAGAAACCTATGGCTAGTCTTCTTCCAGGTTAGGATAATGAACTATGAGACCTTATGAATACGTGCTTTAGAGTGAGATAATGACTTTGACCAACTTCCAAGACATTTTGAAGAGCAATTTAAGTCTATATTGTCTAAAAGAATGACTACTTGGAGAACCAGTAAAATTACTTTCTCTTGTGTCCAAGGTGAAAGCAGTGAACACAAGAGTCAGGCTGAGATGCTGTGGAAATCTGAATGAGAAGAACACTATAGTCACCAGGTTCAGGATTCCCAAAAAAGACTCAGAAAAACATTTGATGATCAAGAGGTAGGAAAAGTTAATGCATTCTTGCATTTTTGAAGGAGTTGAAATGTTCTTTGTGATGAAACCTTGTAGACTCTCATTCGCCTTTAACACACAAGGAACTTTACCATTCTTCCTCATCCTGCTGTGTATTGAATGCATTTTGGAGACATTGCTACTCCTTCTGAAGTCAGGAATCTAGCCTTGATTCATACTCACCTCTACCTCTTGTCTCCACCATTTAAATTTAATATCTCAGAAAATTCTGGATTGGAATGACACAAGTTCCTGAGTCCTTTAGATCACAGAGGCCAGATATATCAGAAAATTCTGATACACTAAGCCTCCTTGTCTTAAACACAGTCCTGCCTGTGTTCAGTGGCTATGCTCATGAACAAATAGGGCAGTGAGATGTACTTTGGCATCCCAGTGCTGTAAAACCAATGCATAGAAAGAATGTAGAAACTTAGGCGTTAATGAACATTCCATTCACTTACACAGTAAACTCATAACAACACAAAGTATCAGACTAGACTAAATACCAGCTGCTTTAATATGTTCATATATCACTTAAATTTCATATGACAGTTTTTAATTCTGCTTTACCAGTCTGGATCCTTTCAATTTCTCACTTCTTCCTGCTTGTAGATTAGATAAGTCTGTGCTTTAAATGTCCAGAAGAAAGGAAATTTCTTTCATTCATTCTGTTAGGAGGAAACTATTAATTCATAGTGTTGCCCTCTTCATTAAATGCATTTAGAATATTGACTAAACACTTAGTAGCACCAGCTCACATTCACTAGCAAAGTTGCATGAATACAGCTATCTTTATGACTGGCTAATAATGAGAAAAATTGTGTGTCCAGTTTTCTGCAGCTTCCCTTGCATGGTTCATTCCAAGGAGTCTGTTTCCTAAAGAGAGGTGTGTATGTGAAGTAGTGTAAACTTTTCTTCCCCAAGGTGGATTTCACATCCCCTATAAAGCTTTTTGTCATTGATGTGAACCTTCCTTGCTCATCAGTAAATTATGGCTAAAGCCATTATGCAATAAAGCTTCATCTTTCTTTGTGTCAGTAATTGTGTGGCCTGGCTTGACCTCAGATTTTCAAATGTATTTTTACTCAAGTTACAAACTGCACTGTGAGGGCCTTCACAGCACCACTGGGCCCTAATTGCCTTGACCAGCCTTGGAACCCCACCCATGCACTCTCTGTTCCTTGCTTCAGGCTGTAGAAGTCTGTAGAAATGAGCTGACAGAAGTCTTATGAAGTTCAGCAAGGGGAAGTGCAAAGTCCTGTTGCCACCAAATGCAACCCCCAGGCACTAATATATGCTGAGGGGGGCAACTAGATGGAAAACAGCTTTGCAGAAAAGGACACCAAGATGAACATGAGCCAGAAATGTGCCCTTGAGGCAAAGAAGGCTTATGATGTCCTGGGCTGTATCAGGAAGAGTGTTGCCAGCAGGTCCTGGGAGGTGATAACTCCCCTCTGTTTAGCACTGGTGGAGCCACGCTGGCTCTATGTGAGCAGTGACGTTGGATAAGATGACCTCCAGAGCTGCCTAACAACCTCAACTATGATGTCACTCTGTGATTCTGTGAAAATAGAATTTCTTCTTTACTTGCCACAGAAAAGGTAGGGTATGGGAAACTTGCTGGGGGAGCTGATGTGATATTGACTAAGAGAGCAAGATATACAATAACAGCTGAAATTGAAAATTAATTTAGAAGGCAGGAAAAGGACAGCTGTGCTATGCTGTCAGATGTGCTGTGCTTATTATCTACCCTAATATCTTATTATCTATCTAGAGATGGGGAGAGTGGGGAAGAGTTAGTACAGCCCAATTTGGAAGTCTGGGATGCTACTATGGTAGTGTGAGGAGGTAGATGTGGTAGGTGCTGGGTTACTGTTGCAGGTAATAAGAATAGTAGGGACAAGGTGTTAGGAAGAGCTCCTGACACCAAACACACTAACACCTATGGTGGCAGGAGCTGCCTGCCTCTGACTCACACTCTGATCAGCTGAGAAATGGAAGTTCAGCTGTTGAACTATGCCGTTTGCTGCTGAAATAGCCGTTTTTCATCTCCTTCTGAAAAAAAAAACCTGCAGTGGGTGCTTATCAGACCACAGTGAAGACTTGAGGAGTATTGGACTACTTGCACATACTGAATTGCTTCAGCAGAATACTCAGCTGCATGATAATGCTTTGATGTATGATCCCAGAGAAAATCAGTTTCACCTTCTTTCAGTCTCTGACAGAATTTTCCAATTGTGTGAAGATAGTATTATCCAACTAGTGTTATGATGCTGTGCAACTAGATCTTAAGCTCCTCTGGCAACATATCTTAGCAGAATTCCCACAGCCACAGGGAACTAATCTCATATATTTTCTGCAAATTGCACTTTGAGACCTTAGGGTCAGATATGCAGTTTGAATTTTGAGATACTTTTCAGTTTGCATCTCCATTGTGAAGTAGCTGCTTGACATCATCCTAAGCAAGATACAAATATACACATGCTCAGAATTTGATTACTTCTTGGTTTCTTCTGAACATGAGGATCCCATGATTTACCATCTATTTTTTTCTCCTTAGAGCTTTTGAGTCTAGTTATCCAGATTCTGAGTGATAAAAGACTGGTTGGAGTTCCTCCAAGTTTGTGACTGGAGATGCATGAAAGTATAGAGGATGGGAAACAGAGGGGTGTGGTCCCTGCTGGATGCTACGGTGAAAACATGCTGAGCTCCTGTGTGACGGGTTTGGTGTTTCAATGAAACGAAACCCATGCGTACAGTACATCTAAGGTAGCTACTACTGCCTGTCAAGTTATACGTGTGTTTTGCAGAGCCTCAATAGATCTACTGGTACTGAAGAGTCTCTGAACAAATATCAGAGCATTGGCACAAAGTAGCAGAATACAAATGAAAGTGGTTAAAAAAAAGAAGAAAATTTTTGTTAACTTTTTTTTTTAATGCATCAAGTAGAATGAAATACACTTCTCTGTGAGAATTTTGTCTTATTTATAAAGACACACATTCCAGTATCTTTCTCTTCCAAAGACAGAAAACATAGTATACTTTTTTCTAATATTCTTTTTTTCCAACATAAAAAGATACATATTTTGGAACATAGACTAAAAGATGTACAGTGGAGAACACAGGGAAAACTTGGCTGTTTTCTGTCCCATGGAATTACCAGATGTTTGTCATGGTAACCCCTGAAAAGCTCTGACCAGAAAAGCTTTCTCAGGAGGCTGGAGAGCATGCCAGCTGGCCACGTAAAGCCTGCAATATCCAAAATAGTTTGGATCACCACTTGTTGCTACTTAAAAAAATAGAATGAAAAAAACCAAAGCCTGAAAGAAGAAAATCCCTAAAATAAGCTAAAATCATACACACAGTATCTGCTATTAATTCTAGGATTTTTGTCCGCTTTTTTTTTTCCATTGCTATGATACCTGTAGGTATCTGGAGTTAATAGATTGTGTAACAAAGTTTCTACTTAATTCTGTGGAAAGTTCATTGGAATAGTTTTTTTTTTTTTTAACGTTTTTAGAGCAGGATTTTGAGGGGCTGGGGAAGTAGCTAAACTTGTAATGGAGCATATATCCTGATATAATGGAAAAGTTGAACAAGAAAACAATTAAGAAAATAGAATCCAGGATATTGGTTATTACTGTGGCTGTACTAGCACAAGGAAAAGGGCACTGTTCTGTGTCTGGGACATTGCTTTATGTTGCTGTGGCACATCAGAGAAAAGATCAGTGAAAACCTTGGGATCCTTTTAGTTCTTATGTATCTATTTATAGGTAAAGTGTTCTAGTTATTGGTCACAAATATAGAGGAGGCAAATTCTTTGGAAAGGAAGTTTTTTTTTTTATTAGGAGACTCTTCTGTGAAGAAGACCCCATTGAGGAAATTATCTTTTACTGGCCCCGAAAATGAGGTCTTAAACACTTAGAAGTAGTCCTGATGACCAGTGCTCTACTTAAGGAAGAATGGTGAACCTGAAGATACCTTCAGGAGGGACAGTGGATATGAATTTTGTTTATTTTTCTCATGAGGAAATTTCTTTCATGGGATGCTGATGTATCTTACAAGTATATGATTAAAGAGAAATTTTTTCCTCAGGTTCTCTATCAAAAGGCACTCAGAAGGAAGAACAATCTCCCTGAAGTTTGCAAACAGTGCAGCTGGGACTCGAGGCTAAGTTATAGGAGAAGTTTACTCTACACAATGAATGTTTGGTAGAAGCCTAACTGAGGAGGAGAATACTGAGGAGACTGAGGTCACTAGTATTCTCCTTTGCTGTAAATAGGAAGTTTGAACAGAGGCACGTTACTCAATAGACCAAATGTGGCCATTGGTTACTGAAAGTCTCTGAAGACTCATGCAAAAAAACACTGAAGTTGAAAAATATTTTTACATCTTAGTCACAGTAATTGGCTGTCTTTATAAGTTGCTTCTCTTGAACTGTAGTGTTCTCTTAAATTGGGTTATTTTAGCAGTTTTAGGATAGAACTCATCTCAGGTGAAGTGTCTGGTTACTGTATGCTCAAAATGTCTGTTAATATCAGTAGTTTTGTTATAAAGAATACATCAAAGTTCAGAGTTAGGCTCTATAAACTGATGTATTTTCATGCATTCAAAAGTGTCTCTTTTATGCTTTAATAAGTGATAGAAATTAGATCAGCCACAAAATCATGTTTTTATTTAAGTATGTCTGTTTCACCTGGGTGAATGAAACCAACTTGGCATTTAGTGCATTCTTACACATACATGCGTGTCTACAACAGAACTATATGGTATAAAAACTTAGAGCTATCTGCACATGGGTTCAGTCTATTGAATTTACACAGCTTCTGTGATTTCACTGGCCAGGAAAAAGTGTATATCACAGGACTTGGCAGGAGATTTTACTATTTCAAATTTGTTCCTGGACCTAGCATACATTAAAAAAAAAAAAAAAAAGAATATATGACAGCTACATTATGGTGAAGTATGTGAATTTCTTTTGTAAGAAGGGTAGGTTGACAGCATTCATAATAAAGACCAAAGAAGAATATAGGTTATTTTAAGTCTGTTTTAAAATAATACCTCAAAGGTAACAAAATAAACTTCTGAAATGAGGTATACATATCTAAACGACAGCTCTGAATGGTGTTGAAACTTGTATTAAAATGTTTTTTAATATTGAGGAAACTCTAAATAATATTTTTTTAACATTAGTGTTGTGGTGACTGCAAACATATCATGGTTCTTTACAACCATGTGGTGCTTTTTACGTGGATATTAATCTCCATCTTATTAAAAACATTATTATTTTTAAATGGCCCAGGTGTGCTCAGCTATTTAAAACTTACTCTACAATGCTTCTTGCAATATTAACATGAAAAGTAGAAATAAATTCCTTGCATTAATTTTACATCCATTCCTTCCTTTAGACTGTATTAACACAGATAGGTAAGAAATTATCTACAGTTATAGGACAGAGGGAGAGAGAGAGATTTCTCTCTTTGGAATGTCGTTAGGATATTGTCTTTCTTGACTTACCATATACAACAGATGAGTGTAAGGAGTAGAAATGTAAATAGGCAACAAAGTTCAATTATTCAGATTTGGGTGTGAGAAAAGCAAGCAATAATTATTTATGTTATGATTCCACATACTGCATCTTCATTTGATATAAATTACTTGAGGAAGATTTATAAATCTTCATGGAGCAGACTTTCACAACACCTTCTCTTTAGCTAACTGACAGGCATCACAGGTCCTCATTCCTAATTATTAATGATGTTTCTATCCCTGTAAACTAAACAAGGTCAAAGCATGGGTTTGGTCATTGTCCTGGGGCAGTTTTGTCTATTCATTTTATTTTTAGCCATTAATATTCTTTAATGTCTTTCAGTTTTGACAAAATCCTACTGGAGAGATGTTTAAAACTTAATTTGTGGATTTGCCTTAGTGAATTTGCAGACTAAGAAAAACAGATGAGACTTCAGCAGGATTTCATGCAAATGGCAGTAAAAGAAGTAATTTTTAGTTGATGTTAATAACATTGAAATTTCTCTGTAGGTGTGAACGTCGTTTTGAAGGGCACAGTAGCCGCTGCTATCCATGTGGAATTGCAGTGTCTCCCTGTGGACGCTTTATAGCCAGTGGATCAGATGACAAATATGTGAGTAATGTTTTTGCTTGTTTTCCCCCTAAACTATAGGAACTACTCAAATTGTACATAAAAGAGTCTTTTCAAGCATGTTTCTAGGATTCACCTTGATGTGCATTACTGGGATGTGTAATACTTTCATATAGTTCATTCACATGTAGCAGTTACATATGATTCATGATTATTTTGTCTGAAAAATCCCAGAGCAGCTAAATCTTAGTGCTCAAAGTAATTGTTAAAAGCTTGTTTCTATGGGTTTCCATGATATTTAACTCTGAATTTTCATGTGTCATCAAAGATGAGGAGAATGGTGTTCCCTGAAGCACAGCTTTATGTGTTGTGTACATATCTGACCACGAGGAACTCTGTAGCAAATACACATTAATTTACTTAAGCTCCCAAATACAGGATGATGAATCTTTCATTATGGCTTTTTTATGAACCAATCAGCTGAGCAAAAAATGAGAAGTCATTCAACTGGAATTAGAACTTTCCACACCCTTTGTGTGTGTGTGTTTTCTCCCCAGACAGGTTCTCTTCTGAATCAATGTCAACCATTTTTAAATTATCTAGAAATTAATCCTGAGTACACGTGTATTGTTACCTTTTTGAGTTTGCACCTATTTTTAATTCAGTAATGCCTGCATTGTTGGCAGAATGTTTTTCTTGCTGTTTGTGAAGAGATGGATGATTGTTAACTTGCACTGTAGGCTTTTGAAACTCGACTGGGGTCAGGTTTATTGCAAACACATCTTTTCAAAACAGCTAGGTAGGAATGCTGTTAAAATTTATTTTAGGTGTTTCTAGATTAATCATCAGAACATGACACAAAGTTTCTGGTCAACTTCAAATTCGGAACAAGAGGAATTTACTCTTGTGGCTAGTTTTGAAATACTGGCTCAAATCGTGTGTGAAGGGTAAAGATTTTATTGGCAGATTGCTGGAGGTTTGGCAATAAGTATTATGTTCTTGACATTTTCATGTCAAAAGTATTTTTCAAGTTTCTGGTAAATAGCATTTCAAAATGTAGATTGCAATACAAAAGAAGGGCTTTTTGCTTTGTGAAAAAATGCATCTAATATTCATCTCAGGTCATGATATATATGATATACTAGTATATTTGTTTGAGGTTACTAATAAGAGTTGCTTTTGAATTGTATAAAAAGAGGTGCAATCACAAGACCTTTTGTCTTCTCTTTTGCATTAAGGTATTTGTTTGGAATTAGTGCTGATCCAAGAAAAGAAAGCATGATTTTGTCCTTACTCCAAATTCTTGGCACATGGTGGGTCATCAGAGGAAGCTGAATATCTGGCATGCATCCTGCTCCTGTTGGCATGTGGTCCCTGGTGGGCACAGAGCCAGTCAATACATTTTAGTGTTGTTCCTAGGTTGGAATTTTGCATAATTTGTGTCCGATGTCTATAGAGAACTTTCATTGTTCTTCTTGTCCCCTTAGGAAAACTGAGTCAAGTTTTGGACTCTTGCTTACACTGTACTGCTAGGACAAAGTGCAGTTTTGGGGCATTTTTCAGGAGGCTTCCCTTTGAAGTGTTGAGACTGGATATGATTTTGTGCTTCCTTTTGAAACAGAAAACTGAATGCAGTACTGAATAGTCCATTCATATTTTTCAACTAATAGCATCCTAACAGATGGCTTAATGTGCACCTGGGCCAGTTTTAATAGTACCAAGAAGTCAGATATTTCTGAAGATTGTATGAATGAATACCTACTGGAATAAGCTGCATAAAAAATCAGTAGTGTAGGTACAAAGCATTATCTTCAAAAAGAGCATTCTGGAAATAAGTTGTGTAATTTTCTACTGAGAAGCAACTGCATCTTCAGTCATCTTGGAGTTTACTTTATCAAGTGCAATTCTTGCACCCCATGGTTAACAAATGTGATTGATTTTAAAGCCAAAAGAGACATAATTGGGATATAATTGAGAGACATTGACCTTAAACTGCCTTTTGTATTTCACAATATCTGAAGTATTTGACAGAGAGGAATATGTTGTCTACATTGATTAGTAGCAAAATCATATTCCTACAGGGCACAGAAACAGCAAACCAAAATACATTATTGTAAAAAAAGAGATGAAAATTCAGTCTGCCTTTTTCTCTACTTAGAGGGTGTATGACCTGTTTTGTGTAAGAGCTTGATAGATCTTCTGTGTGGCTGAAGTAGCCACTTGGTTTTATTTGAACTGCTCTCGTGTGTGTCAGTGTGAGATTTGTAGATACTGTAAGTTGGGGGTTGAAAGTGTTTCCCTAACTAATTACTCCAACTTCCTTAAGAGAACCTTTATCAAGACCTGTGTAGGACCTGACAGTCTGATCAAGCAGGTAACCAGTATCCTGGTTTTGAACTGTGATTGCCCTTTGCACAATTACTTGTGATTAGAAAATATAGAATGTTAACATTTCTAATATAAGATATTTTCTGCATCCTAAATAGCCAAGGGTTACAAGTGAAATTAGTTGACTTTTTCTTAACTGAATACACATAATATTATAATTTCTAACCATTTTACAAGCGGACAGTCTAAGGTTTCTGACTATCAAACAATATTATTAAGGATGTTGGACAAATATACCCTAGTTTGGTTTAATTTCCATTTTGCTGGGCTCTGTACAAAAATGTTTACCTAAACATTTGTTGACTAAAGGAATCTTAGAGTAAAAAGACAAAAAATATCTGGACAGTGTGAAATGCTACTTTTTATAAAAAAAAAAGAACTCATTTTCTTTCTGTGCCATGTAGTTCTATTTAGCTGTTTTACTTTATGTCTAATTAGGCAATTAGTTTTTGTCTTTGAAGACCTTAGGGCTCTCTGAATAAATACCAAGTTTCCACAAATGAAGTAGGGAATGCAGAAATAAATATTTGTCTCTTTAATTGTTTGCAGATTGATTCTTGCTAGCTCTCTTTGAACTGTAGACTCTAAGAGGCACATTTTGACCCTAGTGCTGAAATTGGATTTTCTAACATAAAACTCAGTCCATGCCAAACCTTGAAGCCTGTGTTCATAGTCCACATGGATTGACCCATATCACAAACCCAGAAGTTTTTCAGCATAGCAGGTTGCTACATGAATAACAAAAATACATGGGTAATGTGTGATGTTCTCTTCCCTTTTATTTACGCTTTCCAACAAAATCTAGGATTTTGCTTACAACACTGTCTTTGAAACACATTATAAATCCAAGATTAAGTTTATGCCTTCCCACTGTGAAGGCACCAAATCTTGAGAGAGTAGTCCAGAGGTCAGCATCATTGAAAGGAGTAGAAGGAGACAGGATAAAGCAATTTGATGCTCATAGGTAATGTTGGTCTAATAACCATTTAGTGAATCCCTGAATATTAACCTTCATGTAAAATTGGTTTCAGAGTAAATTCTCATTTTGCAAGTGATGCTGGAAAGTGATGCTGGTCAGGCGACATGTCCAAAGAGTTCTGCAAATCTATGAGGGGTGGCTGGATGCAAACCCAGACCTGATATTGTTTGCAGACTCAGTTACTTTCAAATACAATATTCTGCATCAGGCATAACACAAACTGTAGAATTTGTTTCTGGTTGACACCTAAGCTTTAAGTAGCTACAGAGATTGATACTCCAAATAAATATCAGTGCTGCTGAGCAATATACTCTAATGTTTTACTACCAGAAGAATACCTTTCGAGGTTGGGCTGCCATCACTCTTTTGTTCTGTACATCTGCTCCTCTTGCACTGCACTGCTTCCTAATGTAATCGTTGCCATAGAAGATTATGATATATTTCTCAACCCCCATAAATATATTATTAGTCACATTAGTCTTTTTGTGGCTCAGTTCTGATTTATAAAATGGAGATTATCAATGGTATCTTTCTTCTCTCCTCTTGTCTTTAAAAGAAGAGTTTAGATGAGACCTGTCTCAGCTCATTATTTTTGTGATCAGCTGCTCTGATCTTATTTATGTGACATACTTCCATCCTTGTGTGTCTGTGGTATGATAAGCTTTAAAATTGCATCTGATTAGGTTAAAAATTGCGTAAAATGATCTAGAGATCAAAGAAGAAACACTCCAGGAAACCCCGAAGTGAATTATACAATTATATGTTTGGTTATTCTCCCTTTAAGAGCCCAATTCACTAGAACTTTTCAGGTACTAATAGTGGTAGGTAAAAGACTACAAATGAGGGAGTTAACAAAGATATTCTGATATAGTTGTATGTAAATGGAAGAGATAGGACTAATTAATAGTTTAGAATGCTTTGTTTCATATCTCTTGGGAGTGTATCTTGGAGGTATCGAGGTTTAAATTAGGTATCTTTGATATATGATAAAGTATGCTTTAATACTTCATTTGGAGAAAATGGAAGGATATGTTTTTTACTGGAAAATTACTTTTAGAAATGTATGATATTTGTATTGTATAGTATTTGTTGTCTTGGTCTACACTTTGTACCAGAGGGCTTGTGGAACAGAATGTATTATGTGAAGTAGTGGTAGCAACTATCTGAAGTATTTTAGTTGCCAATTATATATTGCTCGAGTTTTATCTTATGTGTCCATACTGTTTAACTAAGATAGGCTTTAACAGGAAACATCTGGGGAAAACAGCATTAGTAATGTTTACTGTGGAAAAGGCAGGACTGACATTGCTTGGCAGAACAAAATCCATAGCAGAGAATGAATGACAGAGACTGTGACAGCCTCTGCCAGCTATTGATGGAGAAAATCTATCCCTTTCCAAAGAAGAGCACAGTTTTGTTTTACTCTCGAACCTTAGTTTCTTGGATTCCTTGGTGGTGTGGTTGGCTGTTAGGCCGATTATCCTAGGAGCGAACAGATAAATATTGCCTTCTTAACCACACAGTCATGACTTTGGGTATGCTGTTACTTCACTGTCTCTTTGGGTATATCTTTGAAGATGACTGAAAATCTTGGCCTTGGTAGGTTGTTTTATGAACCATGGAGTTATGTGAGTATGAGCATATTAATTGTGCTTGTGTGCTTTTTGGTCCATTCAGGCTATTGCTTATCTAGCCCACTGCACCTCAGACCTGACCACTACAAAACCAGATTGGCAGGTGAGAGAGGTGGAGGATTTTCTGGTGGCTATAAATGTACTGTTATTTAATTACTACAGAACACCTTTTTTTTTTGTCAAACTGAATTTTATGAGTCTATAATTTGTTACTGTGTTAATGCTGAATTTTGATAATGTTTTTGAGAGATGGGCAGAAGCATGAGAAATTAGCCGTTTTGCTAAAAAAAGGTAATTTTATAAAATATACCCTGTGTTCAACTGTAGGCAAGAAAGGAAGTTGCAGTAGATATGAATATCCAATGTTCATTTTGGAATGCATACAGCAGTGAGGTGCTAAAAGTGGATATATGTAGTTTTATACCCGCAGGGCTTGTGTTTTCTATATGTGTATTTCTTGGTCTAAATTCTTGACAGTAACTGAATTTTAGGTATCATTGGTACATCTGGTACAAAAATCTGATTAAAGGTCCTTTGCAGCATCTGCATCTTTCAGTAATTCTGTCAAACAGTCAACACCAGCACACAAACAGGAAATGCAATTATTGGTATAGTTGATACAGAGGAGAATCTTAGCAGCAGTCAGAAAAGAGCCAAAGTGGGTGTGATATAACCATGCTGCTTCATAGTGAGAAGTAAGGTAAATTTTCTTAGAATAAATGTCTTAGAATAAAATCTTCAACTGATAATCCTGTACTCTGACAACACTATGTGTGTTATAAAAGTAAAGGCAACCTAAATTCAGTAGTGTATGCTGCTACATGAATTTCATATGAAGACAACTGAAAACAATCACATACATGAGGCCTTGAAATTAGCTAATGAAATAGAAACTGAATTGGCAAAAATTACAATTTGGAACCTTCATAAAATTGTGGCTTAGAGAGGGAAATCTGAGATATGGTTTATGTAATCTTTTTTAGTGAGGAAAATTCAAATGTGTTAGCTATAACTGCCAGAAGACTGATACATTTGAAAAATATCCCCTTCATCTTGAAAGATGACTGATTTCTATAATATTAACTATTTTAATACTAAAGAACATTATAAAAATTCACTGTCACTCATTTCTTAGTTTTGTCAAAGGAAATCATATGGAAACTGGGATCTTATAGTAGTGGGAAGTTTCCCGTGACTCCCAGAAAGACAGCCTCCATAAGTGTCATTAAAAGGGAAAGGGACTCTGAGAGGGTGTACTGTACTCAACATTTTGGTGCCAGGCTTGATTAGACTTTCCATGCTACCATGTGGTAAGTGTATAAGATATCTTGGGGACTGAAGAGCATTAATCAGTGCTTAGGATACTTGTGAAATCTGTTTTATTATGTGTGGATTTGGCACCGATACCTATAGTTAAGGTAGTCTAACGCTTTCCACTGTAATTCTGTTTTCATTTCCTTGTAAGTGAGAACATTTTGGGCTGAAACTTTCCATGCTCAGTGTCTGCTTCAGGTTAATTGTTATTTTTCTTTAGTGTAAGTAGTTCAGGAGCTTTTTCAGCTTGAGATTGAGGAAAAATACATGGTTCAGTGGGTTATGTGTCCCAGTATAAATAGGGAGTGATGGAGTGCAAGTCAAACACTTATATCATATACTGATGCGGGATTATGCATCAAGTTTGATGGCGCTGATGGAGGCAAATGGCAGTAATGTGTTATTAATTACTGGAGATATCTTTTATAAAAACATTTTAGGTTGTTTATTTATTTTTCTGTCCAGGGGCTTTAACATATCTATCTTCTGTAGCTCATTCGAATTTTTAGGAAAAATAGTCACAGAAAAGTGATAGCATTGGCCAATCCATGCAAAACATGCGAATAAAACATCTCTATTTGTGTAAGGCCAAATTAGGTATCTTAAATATCAATGTATTTTTGTTTGTTTGTTAGTTGTGTTCTTTTCCTGTGATCTGCTTGTAAAATATGCACTTCAGCTTAAAGCCACAGCAGCAACAAAGGGTTTTCCTTGAAACTGGTGTTGCTTTTCTGATCCCTGTGCAAAAGCTGATAACAAGGAGAGTCCTTCTGTTATTCTTCAAGTGTTTATGATTTGCTTCCCCCTCTTTCCTATCCCAGGAGGCTGTAGGAGCGTAAGTAGTTTGACACAAATGTATATGGCCATGGGTTTGACTAGGGGGCAATGGGAACAGATGGGAACAAATTTCCTTTGAAGTTAGTGTGAGAAAAGAGAGGAAAGAATTTATAGTGAAACTCTGCGGATAAAACATCAATTTATCTAGCAGACTCTGTCTACCAATTCAGTAGAATTAAGTAATTTTCCATTTGGATACAAATTCCTCCACTCAAGGAAGGGCCTTCACACTTCTTCCCTGTCTCTTGGTACAAATCTAGAGAAGAAAGCAGAAGCTTGTGTATACTTTTAAGGTGCTAAATACACTGTCACACTCTGGGTTACTGAAAACTGACTACTCCAAATTTTCTTCAAATGTCAAGTGAAAGGAAATACAAGTAAGTATGTGGTTATGGGTCCAGGAAACTTCTTTGGAAGCTATTGGTACAGGTAAATTATTTTTACTTTTGGCTGACCCTCAGAAAGAAATGGAAAGGAAATACCAATATCTACTGAATCAGTATTTTTATTAGACAAAATTGGTCTTAATATAAAAAAAGGGGATTGACTTTGGCTAAAGTCTAAGACATTGTATGCGCATATGCATTTTGGGTATTGCTGAGTGCTTCCTAGACTGTTTTGTTTTCTTTTTCGTTACATTTGGTTTGCTGAAAATCTGTTCTTCCTCTGTCATTGGTTTCATAGTTTCAAACTTTTTTTAAATTCTTCTGTGGCTAGTGTTATGGTATCATTTGCAATTCAGTTACTGTTCTTTTATTTTTTTTTCTAAAATAATCTAGTAAGTATAGAATAGAAAAACCATTTGGATGACATCATAAAATACAGCAAAACTAAAATGACGGCAGACTAAAGTGGAAGAATGTTTATACTGGAGTTATTCCTCTTCTTATGAGTGTTTGTTCTGTTAAAATACAATTCTCTTTGGGGTTTATGTTTTGTTTTGTTTTTAAACTTTTGAAGTTAAAAATAAATGTGCTTTCAATCTTTAACCAAGTTTACTTTTATTCTCAGAATATAGACTATCACTGGCTAGTATAAATATCTGTGGCTAGAGCTACTGAAACAGAAGCTGGCTTTACACACTTTTATATGATGACGTTTTGCTTTTAATCAGATTTTATTGTGTTAAATGTCAAAATTACTCAGAAAATTACTATTACTTTTCCTTAAATCAGTTATTGGAAGAGAAGCTTCCACAATGTAATAAGCTATGTAGCTAGAGACTCTGCCCCTTTTTCTGTTGAGGTTCAACCGTAACACCTAAATATTTAAGATTTATGGGACTAGAAATACAGTATCAGAAAGATGTTTAGCAGTAGTTCCACTACGATAGATTTGTGAGAGTGAAGTGCTGTGGGCAGGCTGTGTTCCCAGCAACGTCCTGTGTATTTTATCTAGCAGCTGTTCAATATGAACATACTCTTTGTAGTAAAGGTCAGAGGAAAGGGCTTTCCCATGCCTGGTCTTTCCCATGCCTTCCTGACACGTTTTTCAGTGCTTAGCTACAGGTGGGCTTCTACCAGTAGCTGCTTGTCATTGCCTTCCTCTGATCCACTGAATCTTGTTATACAATGTGGCAATTTGGAAAAGTGCTGCATCCCAGCCTAATCTCTAGCTCAGGGCTAAGAATAATTCCTTGAGAGATGGGAGGCAAGGGTTTGAATGCTTTTTAGGCTGAGAAGTGTGACTACAGCACCAAATACACACTTGCTAGATTATCCTGAAGCTGCACAACTGCTTCACAGCATGTTTTGAAAGAAAGGTATGAGCCAAATAGTTGGTTTAGAAACTGTGTGGAAGAGCATAACTTACTAGAATACCTGGGTTTAACAAACTTTGGATTTTTGTTCAAAAAAATAATGAAATACTATCACATCTGTTTTACAGAGTGGAATGGGGACAGAAAGATTAAACCAAAAATGAACATGGTCCTTCCCAAATTAAACTGAGAACCTGGAATGGAAAATTAATTTTTATTGGATAATTTTGGCAAAGTTCTGTAAACCACTAGATTATGATGGAAAAATTTCAGCTTCACTAACCATGTCCCTCTGTGGTATGTTCTCTGGTTAAAAACTGGAGCATGTTTCTTTGTGAATCAGGGCATTTTGTGCTCTTGATTCTTGCTGTCATTGACTTTGCCTCTTCTTTGTTCCTCCTTCCATCAAAAGGAAGGAGAGTAGGCTTGAAGAGAAGTGAGACTAAGGTAACCTGTTTTACTAGAACCCCATGTGGCAGTTGTGCAGAGTCCAGATGACTTATTGTATGTACCAAACACATAAATTTTGATTTTACTGTCTACAGTACAGTTCTATTCTGTTAAAGTTTTTATCTCTAACAGAGTTCTGTAGTGTGTTAAAAAAAATGACATATTTTTTAAAATGTAAAATAATGCTGATTTAATACCACAGTAATACCATTTTCATAGTATCAGTATGCCTATGACTTTCACTGAATTTTGGGGTGGTTTCTTGATGCAGTTTTGCATTGGCACGTCTTCATTATTTGAGGCTGTACCACTAAAATTTTAATTTTCTCCTTGGAAAGCACTTTTCCCTTTTTCTTTTGAGAAACAAAGGCACACAGTATACTTTTTCTCGTTGATGATACCTGCAGCACTTGTAATATTATTGAATTGGTATTGAATTCTATGCTGTTCAATTAAAAATTGCAAAGACCTGTGTAGAAACTGAAAAAATTTTACTTTACATTGGGGTTACCAAATTTAGAAAGGTATTAGATTCCACTTAAAAGAAAGGATTTAAATTCCAAAGAACACCATTTAAAATATATTTTAAAAGGGTAATTTTTTTACGTGCTTCTTGAAGTACACCTAATGTTTAGTTATTTATGGGGAAAAGAGTGCATTATTCTTTCTAAATACTTTTTTAAAAAAAATTGAGTTAATTTAAGCATTTGCTAAATTATCCCAAGTTATAGAAATCAATTCTAAGATGTTGATGACTTTTATATCTGTTTAGCTATGATTAAAATTTTCTAACTTCTCTGTAGGCTGAATATTTAATGTTCTATACTATATCTTAATGCTTCAAGAATGTGATTATTTTTCTAAGAGTGAAAATATCAACCCATTGTTTTTTAGGCTTACATATATGAAATGCGTTCAAGCACTTTTTTACATAAACTGGGGAGACACACAGAATCTGTAATCAACGTCAGTTTTAGTCCCTCATCTCCACAGGTACGCAATTGCTTTTTTCCTCTTTATAATTAAAACATGTAAAATAACTGTAATTTTATAACTTTAAAGTTACAAAATTATGAAAAAAGCCCTCTCTGTGGTCTTGCTTTTTATTCTGTAGTCTGCTCGTTTATTTACATGCCAATGTGCTGTGCATCTTTAGGGCTGTTCATCTACTTCCAACTGTAGTGAGGTTATTGTGCCAATTATAAACTCATGCAAAATTCCACATGCTACAGAGACAAATGCCCTGATTAAGGGCCTGCAAAGAAGAATTCTGGCCTGGGAACTCCTATGAACCTGTACATGTTGAATATTGGGAATAGGTACATCCATGTCAAATTACCTGAATAGACTGTTAATTCAGGGAATGTAAGAAAGAAATAAGTAGGGACAGGGAAATGATAAGGGACTCAGGCTTGCTGTCATTACTCAAACGCCAGAAAGATTTAAAAAGCAACATTATTTTAAGTGTGCCGTGTCAGAATAAATATTGAAATAGCTTTATCACAATATTTTGAAAAACTGTTACTGTTGTGCTTTGAGCCTTTTTGATATCTATGGGTCATCAGAAGTACTCCAAAGAAGCTAGGCATTATGCAGTAACAGTTTCTATTTTTTTAGTGATAATTATACTATGCTAACAGCATTCTATTTCAGTGTAATGGCTTAATTATAGTGCAGCAATATATACAAAGAAGTTTGCTTTCTAAGTTTTATTTTGACACCCAAGCTTCCCTGCAGCTAGTTTATCACGTGAATTCCTTGTATACTGTTTTTAATCCTATGGATTTTCTTTGTTTTCATGTACTGAATTTGCATTGAAGCTTTATACTTTCTACTTTTTTTCCTTTCTTTAAAGACACAACAATGGTCACTATGTGTGTATATATATATATATATGTATATATGTGTGAAAGAGTACACAGTAGCTCCTGTAAACTTCACTACCTCCTCACCACTGGCTATACTTATTACTATTAAAAATATATAGAGAGTAAATAAAATTCCTTTACTTGTAGGAGTATTGTCACATTTACATATCTCCTTCCGTTTGTAAATAAAGATGCTAGCACGTCTGTGATTTTATAATTTCTGGAAGTTTTATTCCTTATGTATATATTGCTTGAACTGAGAAATTGTTGATTACTGTCTTGTGGTGAACATTATGTATTTCTGGTCTTTGGATTCAGCGATGTTATATTCAACCAAATGGTATCGTTTATTAAATTTTGCACCCAAATTAAGAACAGTGCAAGGTTTAGCACTGAATGTATTTCTGAAAAAAAGATATTATATACTATAAGAATAGAGCTGACTGTAGTCTTGCAGCATCCTGATCTGTGGTCCAGCTGTTGGAATGCATTTTGGTGGAAAATGTCTATTAAAAGTCTAGAGGCTCAGTCGCAGTAAGACTGTGAGTCAAGACTTGGAAATAATTTAAGTTCAGGAAAATCAGTTGTTGATCAAGGGGGTAGACTATAAATGGTATAAAATAAACTTTGGCTGTGCCTCCAAGCCAGACTGGTATGAGAGTGTATCTTGGGGCACAAACCTTTTAATACTGAATTTTATGAAACATCACACAGTCAATTAAGTACTATGGTTAAGAGCCAAATCTGCAGTTCAAGAGCCACAAACCCTTTTCTTGAAGAGCTCTTTCCTGAGAAACAAGGCCTGTGGACTTGAACCAGTTGATGAATCTCCCCATAGATACTGTTCTGGGGAAAGATTTTGAAGATGATATTATCAGGAACACTTTACTAAAAAGCAAGGAATGGGTAAAACTGCTGCTTTGAAGGATTACAGATGAAACGTAAATTTGATTAACCAAGTAATTCTGCATGATAAGCACTCCAAAATGCTTTCTAAGTCAGTATTTTTAGGGGAGTTAGAGAAACAAAGAAACAACTCAAAAAACCTACCTGGGCTTTTCAACATAGAATTTAGCACGAAGTTACATTCCAAGGCACTAGGAGAAGCTGCTAAGCAATGCAGTGATAAGCTTGTAGAGAAGAAAAGAAGAAAACAACAAATTAATCAGAAAAGAGTAATCCCATACCTTGAAAGAAAGACACTGTATTAGGCAGTCAGAGTTTCCAATACTGGAAGATTTTTGTGCTTTTTGCTACTGCTGGTTAGGGATTTAAAATTGACTATTCCTGTTTCATCCAATATTTGAATGACTACAATTAAGAGTTATATTGGATTCTGAACAGCCGCTGCATAAAGCCCCATTGCATTCAAAGGGAAACACTGACAGGGGAAAGAGAAATGGGTGAAAAAAGAAAGTGGCTGATGAGTGAAATTCAGACATTATAGCTAAGCTTTCTGCTGTGGAAAGAGCCAGCCAAAAGTGAGGTGTTCTGTCAGTGCTCCAGTTCAGCTGTTGCTTGCCCAGCACCTGTCCGTGAGGTAGCTTATTCTAACCATTCTTATAACTCTCGCTTGCGTAAGTGTTCTTCCAGAATAGAGGGAGAAACCCTGGATGGATATAATACTATTACTACTGTTGCTTTCATCATATGGTAATCTGCAATGATTTATAAAATGATTGCCATGAAAGCTGGAGGAAGGGAATAATTTAGAAAATTTGCATTTTTCTTAATTTTCAAGATGACTTCTCAGTTTTAGATCCTTATTGTCACTTCCTGGTTTTCATTCGTTGTTCAAACCTTATTTGGGAAAAAAGTTTATCTTACCAGAACCATTAATAGCGTTTCAATCTATTTTAGGGAATATACATTAAAGGTTGTTATACTGTTTAACTATAATAACCGTAGTTATTAACTATAGCACATTTGAGTCGGTCTAAGTTTAAAAAGAGTGCAAGTCTTATCTTCCAAATATGGGAACAATAAATAATCTCTGAAATGTTTTTAAAGCAGGATAAAAGCAAATGGGGACACTAATGTCATCTGCTGGTTTTTTGTGAAGTTGAGTATTGGTATATACTGTGATGGAAGTTATTTTTTAATGACAGAATAATGACTTCAAAATCAGCGTGCATTGCTACCACCCTATTGGCACACCGAGAGGTAGTTTCATGCTTTTGGTGAGCTCAGGCTGCACTTGCAGGCAGTCAGCTGGCCTGGCTGAGAACCTTCTGATGCAGAGTATGATTAAAACTGGGTGACAAATCAGAGATGAACAAGAGAGAGAATATTTAATGTTTTTCCTATTTAATGAGAAGCCAGCATGTTCTCATGTGTCTTGATATCAATTCTTAAACTCTTTGCTCATTTCACAAACCTGTTCTCTTTCTTTAAATATTCCTCATATTTAAAGTAAAGTTTAAGAGTAATGCAGTCTTTGTATGAAGATTGTCTTTACTGAAGACTGTACTGCAGTTTATGTCTGGTAAGAAGATATTAACCAACATCCAGCCAAAGGAGACAGTTGCATTAAAAAGAAAAAAAAAGAACCTCCTGTTGACCTCATCTATGAGATTTCTGAGGTTGAATGTATTTCTGTCCTTGTCTTCTTGAACTGTTAGCTAAATCTGTGTACTCACATTTGGTTAATCTTGGTGAATTGAATGAGAGTATGGATTGGAAATTTCCTAAATTTAATGAACAAACCTGTTTAATTTTTCTATCCAAATTACTGAAGTATCAGTCTGATTAAATTTTATTAATATTTTATTTTTTATTCACCATCATGTTCAATATCTTTTTTTTTCATCCTCAAATGTAGAGATTTATTATGATGGTAATAACAAAAAAAAAATGGAGTGGCAGTTAATGCAATTTGTCTTAATCTTTCATGAATTGTTCCAGATCAACTTGTAAATAGTACCAAGATATTCATGTAAAGCAGTCCAAGGCAGCTGCATGTGCCCTTTCTTATTCTGTAAGACTCTAAGATTTATGAGAGGGAGAAATCGGGGTAAAAAGATCTCTTCAAAAGGTAACAGCACCTGAAATATTGTTGACCAAACAAATATTGTTGACCAACAAATTGTGACATGAATTAAACCTTTGGGGTTTTTTAATGTAAGATGGTGCTTTTAAAAAAAAATTATTAGTAGTCATTGACTGATACAACTGTGTAGCACACAACTTTCAACATATTAAAAATCTTGATAGTCTTCAGGTCTGGAGAATTGCATAACTGTTCAACTTTCAAACTTTCAACAGTTAAATGGATTTAGAAATTGAGTCAAAGCAGAGAAGTGCCAATCTAAGTATCTTGGGGGAAAAGAGGATCTTCAACTCTACCCACCTTTGGGAGATTCTCGAAGTGGCCTTGGTTTCCTACAGTGCCTTGTTTGGCTGCTGTCTTTAAGCCACTGCTTATGGTTGCAGATCTTGGCCCTGACCATCTTAAAAACTGCTTTGATGGAAGAGAACGTAGAGCTTTGGGCTGTTCCACTCTCCTGCTACAAGGCTGGTTGAGCCTATGGAGAGCCTGCTTGTGTGACACAGCAGATAGTCCTACTGACATTTCCAGTCCCTGAGGATTCAGAACTAAGAGTTCACCACTGAACATGTATGTCTCTCTTTGAAGAAAGATAATTTCTTTTGTGGTTTTTAACAAACTCCAATAATGTTGTGTATCAATATAGTAAAATATGAGTTGATGTTGTTTAGTGCAAAAAGTTGTTTATACCAAAAAGTTCTTGCAAGCACATATGAAAACATATGAAGAAGGATGGCAGATTTTAAAAGAGAAAGAAAGAGCCTTCTGTAAGCTAGAAAGGACTATATAATTTAGTTTAATCATTGAATACTCCATCCTTTTTAAGTGTGTTGCCAGCAAACAACAGCTGTACACCACATGATTTTAAACAAACATGCTTGCAGAGGCAAGCTTCTCAATTCATAGCACATTTTTCATAAAATCTTCATGGTACTTCTTACAAGGGTAGATACCTTATTGAATGGCACTGCTAGGTTGAAAGGGCTGGTATGAAACAATTGATTACTCAGCTGTTCACTGTGAATTTTGTTTACCAAGTATCTAGACAGGGTTCCCTGTGGACTGGAAAGAGAGAGGATTGGCTGAGAGTGGGAAGGAAAGGCACTAACTGTAGTCATAGAGATAATTTGGAGAACAGACAGCTTCTTGGAAACTGTCAGATAGAGAGTGAAGAGAAAATGGTGGAGACTAAGAACTGGAGGGAAAGAACATATGTATGGAGTGAAGTGATGATGTTGGAGAAATGAAGAGAGTGCCTAGAGGGAGGGAATGAAAGCCCTGAGTAAGAGGTGATAGCTGCAAGGTTGAGACTTATAGTTTCTGCACTTGTAGTTAAGCCTTCTTTTTAAAAAAGATAGGAAAAGTGAGATACCTGTGACTTGGTTTTCAGAGCTGCTGAGAACCAGAGGTTGCTCTTAACAGTTCTGAAAATTGGTGTGTTCAATGCCTCAGAAAAAACCCCAGCTTTTCAAAAAGCTTCCAGATGAGATAAACCTCACTTGCTCCCTTCACACACTACACAACTGTCCTGTAGGAGCCAATAATACAATATTGAAAGGGATAAGCAAGTGAACATCTGCTTTTCATGCTCCATGAAGGGGCATGTAGAAAAGTATTTTGTGAAGTGTACTTTGAATAGTCTCCTCCTCTGTCCGGAGGAGCTGAAGTGAGGAAGCTTTGCCAAACAGGAAGAACTAAAGGACTAATGATTAGGAGTTTGTTCAGCTACATTTTTTATAGACAAGTAGGAATTACAATTTAATTATCTTATGTAGCACTTTAGGAAGCTGTCAAGGTATCTTATTTCTCTTTCTGGAAAAGTGTTGCATTTAACTCGCTCAACAGATAGTATTCATAGAATGCAGTTGAAGATTCGCTGCTACTAGAAACCATTCTGGGGGAAGCTCCAGTTCTAAAATTTCTAAGCTTTTCACGTAGAACAGGTACAAAGCTTCTTCCTCCACTTCAACTAAAATTCAAGCATTTGCATTCCAAGAAGATTCCTCCTTCCTGGGAGAAGAGTCTTTGAGAAATTTAAAGCCAAATTAATTGGCAGTCATGATACAAATGTATAGCGGATGTGTAACAAATCAGAGTTCAGCCATTAAAAATATATTTAGATAAAATACAAGCAAAATGAAGTGTGGAATAAGCTGCATTCTAAATGATCTTTTGGAAAAGGGAAAGCTAAGTCTTAGCTAACAGATTAAATATGAAAAGAAAAACAGACTCAACTTCTGTCTTAAATTAAAATAGCAACATAAAATGATTCCAGCTGACTGATGGAGTATGATATAGCCACACCAAACATCTTGGCCCAGCTCCTGGCTGTAGCTGAACTGTGTTCAGCATAAAGGGGAAAGGCGGGAAGCAGAAATTCTTTAAAGCTGCCTTTTGTGCCTCTTTTCTTCCAGTCCACTGCATAAAGTACAGCAGTCTCAGAAGTGCTGGATTCTGCACTCCCTAACAAGTTTTCCTTGTGAGCTGATCTGGCAACTGGGGGGACTTTTGCTTTGCCTTCTTGCTTTCAGGGCTGTGATATGTGCTGGGGTAGGCAGGGAAAAGCACATGTTGATAAGGGGATCCTGTGTCCCTTTTTCTTATCTCATGGAAATATTCAACATCTGCAATCACCACTGTCCCTTGCTGCTGTGCTTCTGAAGAGTGGTGTTTGAAATGTTTAAAAATTATGGTAATACATGCATTAAAATGCTGATATTTTCACCTGAAGGGACTGATTAATCTATGCTTTTTCATAAATCATTCCCAATGTATGTCTGGAATATTGTAGTTGCTGAGACACACTGTGACATGGTTTTTTACAAAACTGTGGCTCCATTCTATCCAGCTAGTTATTCACTCATGTAAGAACATTTCTTGAAGGAAATAGATAACTTCCCTGCTGATACATCCTGCCATGTCATGCCATACCATACCATACCATGTCATACCACACTAGAAACAAACACAAATATGGGACTTATTCCAAAATCTAATGCCTTCGTTTATGTTCCTCTCCTATCATCTGGAGAGAATCAGACTGACTCTGCCACTGCCTTTTTCTTCTGTGACCAGGTAATGAGTGACCAACACTGTTCATTGCAGAGAGAAGCTAGATCTGGAGAAAGAAGAACGACAATTATGAAGACTCTTTTAAAATGTCACTGTAATATGTGTCATTCTTTAACCTGAATCATAGCATGCCTTGGGGTGGAAGGGACATTAAATACAATCTATTTCCAATCACTCTGCCATGGACAGGGTTGCCACCCATTAGACTAGGTTGCCCAAGGCCCCATCCAACTTGGTCTTTAAGCCTTCCAGGGATGGGGCATCCAGAACCTTCCTGGGCAACCTGTGCCATTGCTTCACTACTCTCTGTGTAAAGTATTTTTTCCAAACATCTAATCTAAATCTCTTTTTTAATTTAAAACCATCTCCCCATGTCATATCACTATCTGCCTGTGTAAAGGGTCACTCTCCTTTTCTATAAAACACTTTAAGTACTGAAAGTCCACCATAAGATCTTCCCGGAGCCGCCTTTTCTCCAGGATGAACAACCGCAGCTCTCTCATCTTGTCTTAAGGAGACATGCTCCACTCCTCTGATCATTTTGGGGGCATACTCCAACAGGTCCACATCTTTCTTGTGCTGAGGACCCCAGAGCTGGATGCATTATCCCAGGTTAGGTCTCCTTGAGAGCAGAGCGAAGGTGCGGAATCATATCCCTTGACTTGCTGGCCATGCTTCTTTATGCATAGCCCACGATGTGGCTGACCTTCTGGGCTGAGTGCACACTCTTGTCTCAAGTTCAGCTTCTCATCCCCAAGAACCCTCAAGTCCTCCTTTGCCGGGCTGCTCTCAATTAGTTCTCACAATCTCATGGCTGGGATTCCTCTGACCCAGGTGCAGCACCTTGCACTTGGACTTACTGAACCTCATGATGTTCTCAGAGGCCCACTTCTCAAGTTTGTCCAGGTCCCCCTGGATGGCATCCCTTCCTTCTGTTGTGTCAGTGGCACCACTCAGCTTCAGGTCATGTTGCAGACTTGCTGAGGGTGCAGTCAATCCCACTTTCTTTTAAAAGACAAAGATATTAGAGACCACCAGTCGCAAGATGGAGCCCTGAGGGATAGCTGTCATTACTGGCCACCACCTGGACATAGACCCACAACAGTCTGGCTGTGCCCATCCAGCCAATTCCTTATCCAACCTTCAAATCCACCCTTCAAATCCATGTCTCTCTAGTTGGGAGATAAGGATGTCATGTGGGCCCTTGTTGAAGGCCTTTGCACAAGTCTAGGTAGATAACACCTGTCAGTTTTCCCTTATGGACTATTGCAGTCTCTCCACCATAGCAGGCCTTCAGATCCTATGAGGAGCAGCTAAGGACTTTGAGCTTGTCTAGTTTGGAAAAAAAGAGGCTGAGCAGTGACCTCATTGCTCTCTACATCTTCATGAGGAGGAAACATGAAGAGTGAGGTGTTGATCTCTTTTCCCTAATGTCCAGTGACAGGACATGTGGGAACAAGTCAAAGATACATCCATTAGCGGAGGTTTAGAGTTGACATGATGAAACATTTTTTTATGGAGAGGTTGGTGAAACACTGGAACAAGCTTCCTGGTAAATGTACCAGGCTTTAATACCATGCTTTAATTTTTGGTCAGCCCTGAAATGATCAGGGAGTTGGATTAGATGATCCTTGTAGGTCTCTTCCAGTTGAATTCTGTCGTATTCTATTTAATTGTAATTCTAATTGAATTTATAATTCAAATTCAAATTTGAATTTTATTCTTTCTATCTCCTCCATTCCCAAGCAGTACGTGCTGAGGAAATCTCTCATATTTCTTCCCAGCCCTGCATTACTAGAAGGGACTGAATGGCTAATCATGTTCCAGCCTAGGTGTTGGCTGTGTCCCTTTGTGGGAAGAAGTCATGTACCTTCTGATGGGTGTGAGAGCTGTGGATCATTTTATGATGATTTGAGTGACTGAACAAATTTGCGAAAAGCATGTGTGAAGCGTGTTTTTTTAAAGTCTGTTTTCATCAAGTTCAGCTGGGTTTCCACAGGATGTCAAACCCCTGCATCTCTGACATTCGCAAGGCTCAGAGACAATGTGCTCAGTCTGAAGCAGGGTGTGCTCCTGAACCAAATGGTTGCAAATGTTTTTGAGGTGAGCAATACCTGTTTATTTCCCTGTGGATATTTTTTCTCGTTGTAAACAATTTTAGAAATTCCTGGCCTGTTTTCTGTGGAAAAAAATGCTAAAACGAGAGCTTGAGAACAGCAGTGCTCTGATGAGCAAAGGTTCATTGGCTCAATACTCTTCTTCAAAGTGGTCAACCATCACTGTCTAAAGGAAAGCTTATGAGTTGTGCAGATCTGCTCCTGCCAGGGTCCTGGGAGTGTAGGCCTCCTATGGCTGGGACTGGCATTCCCTGGAGCCTCCAACCACATGGTCTCCTGCCAAGGATCCAGGGGATGTGTCTCAGCTCAGCCTGGGCCCTTCAATCCCATCTGAGCTGTGTCCACTTCTGACCTGGTTTTCTTGGTGGGCCTGGGACCTGCACTGCAGATAGCTTCTCTATGGACCCCTCAAACTAGGTCATAGCTTCTTAGGCATAGCTTCAGGCATAACATAGCATAATTCTATTTTCTTCTCTTTCCTGTGCTCACCATGAGTTGAATAAAGATGAGACTGTCTTTTGCCTGAAATGCCAGGGGTTTTCAGCTCCAAAACCACTTTCAGGGACATGTCACAAAGATTACAAGTGGAAACAGGATTTTTATTTCTTTTCTTTTGTCTTTCTGAATCTGTTTCAGAGCCAATGCTCACAAGAATTAGAACTGTCTCACAGTGTTCAGATTATTCAAGTTTTCTTACAGCTAATGCAGACACATCAAATCTTATCATTTAGTGGTCTTTTCTGAATCCAAATAATGTGTTAAAATCTATTTATTCATTGTTATGGATTAACGAGTACAACTTTATTTAAGATAAAAATTATTTTACAAGCCAGTTTTTCTCTTGGCATGATTCTATAGACTTTGCTCTCATGAGGCCTCTATCTTGTGGCTTTCTAAAGTGAAGGAATTATTTTTGTATTAAAAAGGCTTAAAGAAGAAAGGGCTATGTTTTTATCTAAAATTTTGGGATAAAGTGAAGCCTTTGGCTTATTAACAAGTTGGAACTCAAGCGTCCATTTAGAAAAATTACTGAACTTGCTCAAGGGAAGTACAATTGTTGTGAGGCAGAGACTTTGAGAAATAAGGATACCTAAATCCTAAAGAAATATCTGGAATTGTTCTCTATCCATATTTGTCTGAATAGGTGTATATATTTATCATCTATGTGTACCATATCCATTATACCTAGACACATCAAAAATGCACTTAAAACTAATGAAAGAAGTACTTTTCTGTTAAAGTGTAAAACCTGTGAAATTCTACATTGAATTGATAGTGCCAGAAAAACTTTTTAAAAAAAAGTTGCCTTTTTTACTTCTACAGACATTTGACCCTGATTAGAGAGAAGAGTTTTCTATGAATACATTTATAATACGTTGTTTTCTTTTCTTTCAAATTTATCAATTTAATTAAATATGAAATTTTGAAACAAGTGGAAGATATAATTACTTTGTTATGCAACTTTTACTAACACAGGTCTTAGAAATTGACTAGTAGAATGCAAATCTTATTTCTCACTGTTATGCCAAGATAAATTTCTGGCAAAGGCTTTTTATTAGTATATCCAAAAGCAGATAGAGTACTCGTGGTTTTAAATCTCAAATTATAAATTTGTATATTCAGCTGAAATAGAGTTTTTTTCCTCTTGCTTACAGTCAAGACAGAATAATCTATGGTCTCACAATATATATTCAGAACTCATTGCCATAAATTCAACAGTATTTTTTAGGAATAGACCTTACATTGTAATTAGGGGATAGGAAGTTTCCTGAGTTGTAGCACAAGTCTGTCAAGTATGGCTTTCTCAGATATAAACTCAATGGATCATCTAAAGTTTTAAGGAACCTCCTTCTTCTCTATCTTCCATTTTGTAGTTCTGTTTTCACTCATCTTTGAGTGTTTTGTTGGTTTGTGTTTTGGGTTTTCTCTCCTTTTAAGCATTTAAAAAAAAAAAAAGACCTTTCAGAATACTGAAATTTACTGGAGATATTTCAATATTCAGAAACTTCATGGGTAAGGTGAAAATTAGGAGATCTACTACCAATATGAAAATGTTCTTCACTGGTAAAAATGTTAAAAGAAAAATTATTGACATGCTGATAGCATATTTCCCAGGATGAGTGATAGATTCCACAGGGAGAATTATTCCTGAATATCTATGACAGTTCAAAAGTTTTGAAAGCCAGCCTTTCCATACCATTTTTTTCCCTAGTTCTATACGGTCTGGCATACTGAAGGCAATGAAAAATTACATATAATATTAAACCTTTTATTTTAGGCAAGGGATTCCTTGTACAAATGCTGATCATGTGTAGGCAGTTTGAGTCCATTAGCCTTTATTAGCTCTGTCTCAGCAGTGGGCCTGCAAAGTCACCAGTTGGTCTTCACTGGTTTAAAATACATCATGCTCAAATCTAACACATGCCATTGCAAAATGAGATTATGCGTTTTACAATTAAAATTCGAGGTTTGATATAGGATGATGAGTGTAGTATAAGAGTGTTTTTAGAGCAGGATAATTGAAATTTAATTACCCGCTTTGAATTTGGACTGAGGGTGAGAAGTCTGGAGTAGTTAAAAGCAACATCTGATTCCAGTTATCAGATTTTAGCTAACCTTCATATATTAAAGAATTTTTCAAATAAGTGTATGATGCCAAATACAATAAATAGTATAATAATAAAAAAAAAGGGAAACAGAAATTGTAGAGCTATCATTTTAAGAAAAGGCATATAGCAAGATTAAAGTTTATACAAAGAGTATGACATAAATGCCACCCTTTCAAGGGTACATACTTCTATTAGAATTCCTTAGGAGTAATACACATAGAACCATCAGACAAATCTTGAGAATTTCCAAGAAGATGTACTGTAAACTATAAGTCACACAATACATGGCAGCATTTTATTGTATCTGGAGCGCATAACATTTTCTCTTGTCATTCTAACTAGAAGTTGAATTCCTTCCATTCTATTTTCAGGACTGTTTTAATATGAAATTTGATACAAAATTGAGAAATTTATTTTGTTTTGCTTGAGAAACAGTCCAAAAGTCTATAGGAATACATCAGTTGTAATAACAGATTCCTATAAAGGCCTGTCATATCAAGAAATAATAGTTACAAAAAGGTGCTGTTTTAGAAAAATCGTTTTTTTCATTGGGCCATTTTAGAGAGATATCTTTTGTACTCATCTTAAGGTTAAAAAAGTACCTAATGAGGGACAGCCAAGCTGAGGTTCATTACAGAATTCATAAGGATTTCTGAAATCCCTTCTTTGCCTTGCAGAATACTGTTTTTTAGGGTGAAATGTGAACATGGACTACCTTTGATTTTGCTTCTAATCTAGATATGATCTGAAAGTTTTGAATAGGTTCCAGTCAGCACCTGAAATGTTGGCATCACCTCTGAAATGTAACTTTTGAGGTTTTTTCCATCAATAATTTATGTAAGCAGCTATGGTACTTACTGAGAGAAGTGTTTTTCACTTCAAGTGCCTTCTCTTTCCAAACTTCAGACTTACTCTATATTTGAAGGTTGGAACGAATTCTGTCTATGAATGACTCAACTTCAAAATGTTTTGTTTGCACTGCAGAATATGATACATTCTCCATTGGGAAGCTGCTAGTCTGGCATGTTTAGCTAGTTTTCCTGCTGACTTACCAAGTGTTATGCAAGCATTGCTATCCCATGACTTGAACAGCTCCTGTTACTTTTACTTCAAATATGGACACAGAGTTTTAAAACATCTTATAAATAATAAAGTCCTTCATGAAAGTTAAGTGCAGTATTTCAAGATACAAAAGTCCGTATGAAATAAATATGATTCCACTTTTTTTTAAAGTGTGAGTTGTATGCCTGTATTATTTTTAAACAGAATATCCTTTTCTCTTGAAAATATTTAAATATGCAATATGTAATTTAAGGCCGTGGTTTTTGTCTTTAGGATTTTCTATCTGAAAAATATTTTCCTGAAAAAGGTGGATTACCCAGCAATAGAATGAACTTTCTTTCTGTAGGCACATAGATATAGGGTGGAATAATTAATGAAAAAAATACATTTTGAGTCCCAGGCTATATCATCTAGGCACATTTAGACATTGAAAATCTCTTAGCCACAGAGGATGAGTACCATCCAGAGGAAAATAGAACCTTTATGAAAATGAATGAATGCAGAATTAATAAAACCCCTTGTTATCTAAGTCAGGTTGCGTATTGTGGAACTGTAGTGTGTTAGAAAGGCAGAAGTCTTTCACATATGTTATTTTAAAAGGAAAAATCATTACTAAAATTCCAGGAAAATATGCTTAATATGTAACTGATGTATTAAAATTGACCAATGTGATGGAATTTTGTACAACAAAATGAATCATATTATCTCCTTTTTGCATGTAAGGAGAGGTAATACAGTTAGCTAGAGCTAGCATTTCTGGCCTCTTTAAAAAGGAAATGCAAACAAAAAAGAATGTGATGGAGTCTGAAGGGAAAGAGGCTGTTCTCCAGGAGCAAGTTAAAGAAAACAAATGTTAGTATATTTGTTAAATTACATAGTTAAGACTTACGCTAGAAGAGGAAGAGGTTTTTTGTTAACCTATTACACTACATGGAAAACTCTAAAGAAGCCAGAGATTTTTATTTATTTCAATGAAGAGTTTTGTAAATAAAATTTATGATATCAGATCTGAAATCCATTTGATTGACATCAGTACAGCTGGCCAGCCTGTCATAGTGCTTAGAGCTGAAGTGAAAAATTGTCATAGTTTTAAAGGTCCCACTTCTGTAAACACATCCTGTTCCACTGAGTTATTTTGGGAGTTTTAATGTGCAGTGGTTTCAAAGAAGTGGTGCCAATGAGTAGAGTATAAAAAACAGTATTGAAAATCACTTACTTTAATTTAGTAGGAAATTATATATTAGATGGCAAAGTGCCTTTCAACTTAGCTATGTATGCCTTTATTTCTGACATTATTTGATTTATTAAATGTTCGCTGGTTTGTGCCTGATGGACACAAAGCCTTACAGTTCACAAGGAGAACAAATGAGAGGGTCCATCAGAGTTATAGTCAAGATGTAGAATGAAGGGATTCCTAAGAGCTAAATTTAAGTTACAGGTCATTAATGGACAATATTCAAACCATGTACAATGTGCATCATTTCATTTTCATTTCTACCATGCTTCTAAGTTACAAATTTCTGGATTTAAAAATTGGAAGGATTTGAAAGTGAAAATAAATTCTGCTACAGTTAAAACTAAGAGAACAGAAAAATGACTGAGATTTATACAGTAGTTGGTGGGAACAATATTCTGTTGGAGTGTAGCTGGATCATACAGCAATGTTCATGATGGAGATGCTCGCAAGACAACAGTGGCTCTTTATTAATAGTGATATTGGAGTCTGGAAATATAAGTAGATTGCAAAAACAGGCAACCCATATTAATGAATCAGAAGTTTTTGTACTTTTCCAGGCTTTTATACATAAGAGTGTAAGGTATCTGCTACAGATGTTGGCTTATGGACTTAATAGCAGGATATAAAAACACTCAAGTGATTTAGGCTTCTAGCTCACAGAGCCTTTTTGAAGATGAAATTGGAAGCTGCTCTTAAGTCAATTATTTAGTTACCATTTATTCATTTGTTAGATCTTTTTTTCAGTGTCTGAGCTTTTAGTCCTTTAACTCAACTCATGGAGACTCTTACTGTTGCTGTCGAATGGCCTGAGTTGCATTCCTCAAGCAAACCCACGATGGGTGGTCATAATACGTTGGCAGTCTGGGAGAGTCCATCAACAACAAGTAGCTCCTAAATAGCATGTATCATGGGTGGCCCAAGAGTTTCCTGGGAGGGACAGTTTCAGGAAGACACTATGGCTTGAATGAGAGTAATGCTCTGTTTATGGATGTGTTCTTTGTTTAACTCTGCTAAGTGCGGCTAACCTTGTGACAGCCACTCATCTGGGAAGGAGACATTATAGGAAAAGAGGATAATGCATACATAATAACTCCACATGAAACAGTCTCACAGGTTGCTATCTCACTTTTAGGCATACTTTGGTAAACTGGCTTTTTATATTTCAGTGAAGAAAATCAGAATTTACAACACAGTTTATAGTTCTGGAGGCAGGTATGGCTCCTGGATTGTGGTAAAGTAGTGAAAGATCAGAATATTTAATTACACATCTTGCAATATCTTTAAAAACACATAAACTCTTTACATTAATTGGTATAGTTGCATTCTTCTGAAAGAACACACTTTTACTTCACAATACTGTATACAATTGCACCCTTGTGCTGCTCTATTGCCAAAGGATAGAATTTTTCCAAACTTTGAAGTTGAAAGAAATTTTTGTGCCAAAATGCTATGGAGTAATGTTCATTTGAATTATGTTTTCCTAGTATGGAAGTGAATCACTTCGGTTACCTTCTTATTAGAGAAGAGTTTCTTTGTGTTGATGCTTTCTTAAGAATTACACTACTTCCAGTAGTACAACTCCTTTGTTTAAAAATCTCTTCTGTTGCTGATGATTTCAATGCCTTCCATGTATTCCTCATATGCCAATGCACTTATCAATTCTTAGTGGTTTATATTAATATATTTATGTCAGAGATGTCAAATTGAAATACAGCCATGACAAACCAGCGAAGTAGCCTTTTTATTTCTTTTCATTAATCTGGGCACTATATCTTTATTCTTCATTGAATGCAGTTAATGTTTTTCTTTTCATAAAATGCAAATCCTGGAATAGCAAAAAAAATTGTTTTAAGTGGAAACAAATGAAGAAAAAACAGAAAAAGCATGTTGCTATAAACAGCTGTTAGGGTTGAATCATACTAGAGTTTTGTGGATGTTTTCATTTTAGAGTGTCATTTGTTTACTAATTTCTGACTTTTTTTTTCTTTTTGGACAAATTATTAACACATGTTTTCTCAGCTCTCAAGAAAATATATTTTCATATTTTTAAAGTAAAAAGTGAGCAGAAGTATTCTTTGCAATTTTTGTGTGCTTGCTCTTGTCTCTCTTGAAAAATACTACAGTAACATGAAATAGCTGGTAAAGTCATAGCAAGGACATAGTGTTTTCATGAAGTATCTTTGGTTTATGAGAAGACACTTTTGCAGTTCTCTGCATTGTATCGTATATTTGCAGTAAACCTGACAAGAGTCTACACTGCTCAATTTTCTTTTGGGGGGCAGGGAGCACGAAAGGCATCACAAAGAAAGAAACAAGAAAGTACACTGCATTAGTATTGGTTAATTCTGACACACAAAGTGGCCTTAAGGGCAGTTAGGAGTGAGCTATTGGTAATTTTATGGTTTTTTATGCAAGCATATAAACCAGCCCATTTAGTTATTGAAATCTGTAACATGTCTTCATTTTTTCTTATACCTACTTCCCTAACAATATGAGAATAGAGATAAACTAGTGAAGTCTTTCTTTTAGCTGCAATTAGGGTTATTTTATTTTATTTTTTTTTGTCATTTGCTGTTTAGAAAACCATAGTTGATGAGGCTACAAAACTGAAAGGTTGTTTCTAGATCAACATTGATCATTGAATTTGGAAGCTAAAATTTGACAGTATAGTTGAATTTATTGCAAGTTTGCTTGGTAAAGAATTCAGAAAAATCAGCTCTTGGTTTCATTTATTTCCAAAATTCATAATGTGAATCTGAAACCAACTATTACCTCGCAGCAGGTTGATTTCACAGTTGATTTCTTGGATGGTATGGTCACTCCTCTGTATATTAGTGTTGATGGGAGAGTAAATTATCCCTTTTTGGTTTTGAATTCACATCACTGTTGTGTGGTACATGAATAAGTAAGACTTTCTGTATGTACACACACTTGCAGAGATCATCAGAAAATCTATAATTTGCCATCTTATTCTGAAGAAATCTTCAGGTCTAAATAGTATTCACTACCTTGCACCATTTGTGCCTGCCATTATAGTCTGCTTATAATTGTGGTGCTATAAATATTGTCACTTGTCATTGAAGATATTTATTCCCTCATACTATTAAAGAAATGCAGATATTTTATAAAAGTTAATTAATTCTTTGAGCAAAATAAGAACCTTTTTTCTGATGGATAATGGCAAAGAAGTCTTTTGTGGGACTGAAGTAAATGAAAGCAAATTAATGATCTTTTTGTGCTTTCACATGTTTGAATATTTCTAAATGGGAGTAAAATTAAGCAGAAATCTTTTCCTCTCAGTACAGCTGAAAAAATATTTTTTGCACAGCTAGATCTGATACCATATGTGGATAATTAAATCTTGTGGAACTGTTGACAGTACTTTTTGATTTCCATGTGTCCTTATCCAAGCTGCCCCACTGTAATTTCAAGGAATCTCTTATTGGTAGGTGTCTCAGCTGAGCAATGCATAATACTACTTTGCTTTGGAAATTCAGCAATGATGATAGGCCATTTCTCACTTACTTTTGTAAGTCAATGCAAATGCTCCCAAATACAGTTTGAAAAGAAAGTTTATGTTGGCTTAATTAACAATACAGCTCCTGATTATAACTGTCCATATTGAAAGTCACTTGCCAGTGATGCAAAGGTGCAATTTTGTAACTGTTTCAGGGACTGTTAATGAAATCTACCAGCTCAGTAGTAAGTTTTTAAAAGATGTCCTGCAAACGAATGTTTCAGAAAATTTGCAGAATAGCTGATGTGTCTCTGTCTCATATTAATGGACTTTGGATGTGAAGATAATTAATGAGTGGTTGCCTGATGTTATCAACACTCTCTACTTTTGTTCTTTGCCTTATATCAAGTAACAGAACAAGATCAGTCATAAAAGTATTTGCAGCAAACCAAATTGTTACTTCCATCTTTGCTGGTTTGATTTTTAATCAGAAATTATGATAATGGAAACCTTTCAAGTTGCCAACTTTCTTAAGAAATTGTTATTTGTCAAGTGTTGCACACTTGTCAAAATTATTGTCAGGGCAGTGGTGTTGCCAGAAGTACAGTCACCATCCAGGCTTCTGCGTAACTTTGGATCTGCAAGGAAACTGTGCAGAGAAACTGCTTTGGAAACTGCATGGGTGCCAAGTCATAAGTGGAGCAGGTTGGAAGTGGGACTGACGGATGGCAGTGAATTAAACGTAGGTAAGAAAGGTGTAGCAATGGAAAGAAAACACAGGATGCCACAGGGAAAAGAAAGTGGACAGAATTACCTATTTTGACTGAATTCTAGACATTTGTTTAGAATGTATTTCTTTTGGACAAGCACTAGTGCATTTTCTAAACCTCCAACAGATGAGCCATAGAGTTTGCAACAAGGTAAGAACATATATATTTTTTTAAAAAATGATTTCATGAGCATTCATTGTGTGTTTGCTTGTCACAGCATTCAGAGATTGCCTACCCTCACTTGTTAGAGATTGTCTTGTGCTATGGAGAAATTCTATGGTCAATGTGCGGGCAATTGTGAGTAGTGGAATTTCACATCAGTCCCGCATTCAGCATGCCCAAAGCCGAATCTTCCATATTCCAAAGAAACTTAATCTGTGTTTGGCATTAGCAATTTTTATTGAATGTCCATTTTGAGCTATTTTTTTTAAGTCATGCAAGTAATATTATTATTGCTGATGTAATGTAGTCCTTTTTTTCAACTGAGAGGTTATATAAAGATTATATTTATGTATATCTGTATATGAAATTTTTTGAAAATAGTCAATCTTTTCAATTTTAATAACTGATATATTAAAGAATAATACCCATCTCTTTGAATTTTTAAATCACAGTTACTTTCTCCACTTGCCTGTGAGTCTTCTTTATGTTGCTCAGAGTAAGAATTTCTCTGTCTGTAAGTCTGTATGAGGGCTTTGGTCGTTCTGTGAAAAAACTTTATCAAACATGGACCTTCAAGATTTAATACTTTGGAAGACTAACAGTATACCTCACATTCTCTTATTTTATACTACCCTGACAGGAAACCCCAAAGATTATTACAATCATGTTTATAAACCTCTTGGAAGTAATTGTTTTTGGCACTCAAGCATTATCTTTTTGGTTTTCCCATGCTTCGTATCAATTTAGTTTTGAATTTTAAATTTCTATCCATGCATGTAAAAATATATTGATGTAGTACTAATTAACACTTTGCAGCATTGCACAACTATTTGGTTCTTTTGAATGTAAGGGCAGGCTAAGGGATTATTTGTTGCATTTGTGTCTGACACAGATGAATTGTGCTCCTGTACGCATGATGCTGAAAGCTTGATGCAGGAACAAACTTTGGAAATTTGGTAGTGAAAATTATTAGCTTAGGTCTGATGCAGTGAAAAAAAGGAATGGAAGGTGGTGCATAGTCACAGTTTTGTTTTGAGTTAAAGGGTGACTGTGGGGAAAGAAAGGAAGGATAAAAGCAATTAACCAGCTGAGGTGAAAGGACATGGTTGCAATGAGTCCTAGACCTAGATAAATGTTTTAGCTGTCTAAATTAATGTGGAAGACCATATCCTTGAGATCTTAAGCAGAAAAAATTTTTAGGACTAGTACATAACGTAGAGGTGACAATGTAGAAGGAAATTGAAGTTGCAGGTAATCTCCAATTTACCTGTCCCAGTGACAAGTTACTGACTACAATGATGGAGAAGGTTTGAGTAAAAATTGCCGTGAAAGAGAAATAAGGATGCTTCTTCTAATCTTGTTGGAGTTGAAATAATGGTGAATCACTAGACTGGTATGGAAGAGAGGTTTAACTGTGAGACATAGAGAAATAGTGGCTTGAAATTATCTAAAGTTAATATATAAGTGGGGGAAAGAGAAAAGTAAGGACAGACTTCTGTGAAATGTTGTTGAGAACTGACTGGGATATAGGAATGCTCTTCTGAGGGACTTACAAAAGATAATCAGGATGGAGAAGAAGCATGGAATCCAAGAGAGATCTAAAATCCATGAAAAGCATTATCAGCTGTATTGAAGGCAGCTTGATAGATGGAAGTGAGTACGGATGAAACATTTATTGTCAGTTATGCCTAGGAACAGCTCTTTGGAAAGAATGTCAGGAATCATTTCATGGGCAAATTCAGGGGCAAAAGGTATGATAGACAAGAGGAGTGCAAAAAATCTTTGCCAAACCTGACTGCAAACAGTGCATGCTTTGTTATTAAGTAAATGAGAGGTGATCTGTAACTGGAGAAACAAATGTGGACAACAGCAGGCCTTTTAAGGACACAGAAACTAAGGAGTGTTTACACTGGAAGGAGGGAGAGTCAGATGACATTGATATGTTAATAAGTAATGGAGAGAATAAAGGAAATAAGTTAATGTGTGAGACTGGGCCTCTGAGGCAAAGGAAGGAGAACAGAAGAGGAATATCTCAACTGATGAGGAAGCACTGCATTAAGGGAAAAGAAAAAGAAGACAAAAGTAGAAAATACTGTGGAGAAATGAAGATGATTAGGAAAGAGACTGTAGGGATTACAGATATGAAATTTCATGCTAGAAATGAAGCATTATTTAGCCAAGGTAGTAACCTCACCAAAAACAGAGAAAGAAGAATCTCAGATTCTTTGTTGAAACTCTTGTTGACCGTTCCTACGGGTAAACCTTTTCAGTTCATCTGCTCAGCTGAAGCAGCACAGTTAGCCAGGTCACTCCTTCACCCACATAATAAACAAACCTAGTCTGTCATTAGGGCAAGGGCTTGCTGGGTACTTCAGTTGCTGTTCCTGGTAACCCATATTTTATCTTCAGTAGGACTTGTCTCTGAGATCTGTACTCATAAATGTGTAAAAGATAACCTTTCACGAAAAATGCAGATAGATCTTTACAAATGTTTTTTATTTAATCTTTTTGGGTATTGCATATCTTCGTGCAAAATGCTGTGAAACTCATGCTTTTGGGGACAAGGATGGAATAGAGTTGTCTTCTTTAAAAGTCTTTAGAATGCTTTCCTCTCAATTTTAACATACATCAGTCTGAGTCTCTTAAAAAAATTTCTTTAGTAGCTGTGTAGGGCCAATAATATTCCTTATGGACTAAATTTTATAGGAATGATGGCAGCTCAAGGATATGCTGTTTCAAAGTGACCCATCAGTCTTACAACTCCTTTAAGTTCTGACTTTTTCAAATGAAATAAGAACCAAGGCAAAGGATTTGCTTTATGGATACAAATCTTACTAGTGCGATCTTATGCCATTAGTGTCTAGGTATTTACATGCCAAAATAGTTATACTTCATGTTCTCCCATATGCAATACTAGATTCTCAGAAGGCTAATTGCACCATCCTACCCTATGTTTATATATGGAACATATTATTAATCTGGTTGCTTATGTTTATTCACAAGGTACCTTTGGAAGGTGACACATTAGCATTGGGCATGCCAGTCAAACCTTGACAGTTAAATGGTCTTGACTTTGTACTGGCAGTTGAAAAAAAGAAGAGGAGAAAAGACTATTTTTTTCTGTTTGAAAAGTCTTTTGTTCCTGAAGGAAATACATCTACTAGGTAAAAATGTGATGAGATTTCTCCCTGTTTCTGATCTGTCTATGAGCTAAGGGAGAAATCTTACTCAGGCAAAACTACAGAGAGAAAAATACCAAGATCACAAGCTTGTTCTTTGGAATATGTTTGACAGTGATTTGAGTAAAAATTAATCTTCAAAAGAAGTAATAGCAATTTATCCCACCAGGGTCCTTAACCATTATGTAAAATAGTTACATACAATCAAACTCACCAAACATAATAAAAAAGAAATCGAAGCAGAACAGAATAGAGAAGGAAAGAAGAAAAACAACAAAGAAATTTTGCATTCACACACAATTTTAGTGGAAAGCTTTAAAGTTGTAGGAGAGGGTAGAATGAACATTTGTTTTTATAAGATGGAAAATTCTTAAAACAGGAAAGGATAATGAACAAATACTAAAAAATTCAGTAAATACAAGGTGAATAAAAATAGATATGCCTTGTATTTGCAAGACAATGACATTAGAAATGTAATACATTTCACCAAAAATTAGGAAGAATAATTAATTAAAAATTAAATATTTACTTGATACCAATCATAATATAAAATTAAAAAAAGCAAAATTAATTAAACAGAAAAAGAATTTGCTCTGATAGCTGTAGGGAAGGGATTTTGTTTTATGCAGCTGTGGATTCTCATGTTGTTGTTTGCATTTAAGATATAATGGATTTTCTTGATCACTGCCCATAAGGATGGACCAATAGTAGTTGTAGTGTCACACATACTTTTGTATGTGGATGCAGTTTTCCAGACTTATACAATTATATTTTTAAGTCCCAGTGTTTTGGGAAGGAAATTGTTTTAGTAAGTATTTTATTTTTAAAAGATATAGCATATTATTAATTTATACCAGAGCCATTTTCAAATACCTGTTAAAATTTAGAGAAAAACTGGAAAATAGCTTAATTAATTATAAAAAGAATTTCAGTACTTTATGATATAAAATATAGTCACAGGACTGAAAACTCTGGGTTTGACAAATTTTCACGAAATGTTTGTAACAGATCCTCAGTGCTATTTTATTTGGCTGTGGAGTCTGCTTTTCAGGCCAAGAACTTGGGGTTTGATTGGCCTAACTAGGACATTATACAGTATGTATGGTGAAAAATCGTGATATTTGGAGACAGGATCTATTTCTAAATACAGAACTTTGTTTAAAGGTTAGTCATTGTAGTTGTACTTAATTTGACAGTGATTTTAAAATATAAGCAAGTGTGTTTTTGTGCTTTGTGTGCTCAAAGTACAAAACGGTGGACCTTGCTCTGACTGACATATGTGGAAACAGCCATCTGTTTTATTTGGAGCAGTGTCGTGTCTGGAGGCTGTCATGAAATGATAATAAATAGTAACAAGGCCTACTGGAATAATACCTAGAGCCACAGTCAGGATGTTATATAACGTAACAAATGGGGAACCCAAAAACACTGGCACAGCTTCTTGTGGAAAGGTGCATGTACAATAGGGTTTTTCTCAGAACCTATTCAAGAAAATGTTAACAGCTTGAAAGTCTGAAGAAAGATTTTTGTAGTTTTTATTTCCTGTGTAAATATTTCACAGATGTGAGTGGAACTGATTTTCATAAGTTTTCATGCACCTCTCTGTATCTGCCAATTAACTTGACAGGTTTAGGTGTGTAAGGATAAAATTAAAAACTTACCTGCAAACTTTGGCAGCAAACAAGACCCCAGGCTTTTCTAGCCTCTGAAATACCACAGGACATGTTCCTAATTTTTCCATTGTTTAATTTTTGAAACTCCTAAAGAATGTACCACCTCTCTTCTTAACTATCCAGCAGAGGCAAAGTTCTTTTGATGTAGTGTTTTATTTATATTCTGCATGTTCATCTTCCACATTAATTGCTGGGTCTTGATTATGTTGCCTGTCTTGACATTTCACTGTTGACCTCCTATTGTCTCCTAAGTGAATGAACTGAGCTTCACCTGTGCTTCTGGTTTGGGAGCCCAGTTCCACCCTTTAAAGAAGGAACACATACAGCTGAGTACTTGGGTATCCAAACTCTGAATTAGGCAGAAGTATCAGGAAAAACTGATATTCTCTCCACTGCTTGTCTCTTTAGGAGCTCATGTATGTTCATTCTTGGATTCTTATTTAGTTACTGAGAAAAATGTGTGTGTTTTTAGTAGAGAATTTGGTTTTAGATTTCAAGGGTTAGTTGGTTCAGGCATTCTCACCTTCTGCATGGCTGCTCAGGAAGCTCTTAATAACTTGGATCAAACCCTGGTGCTAATGTATATTATGTGTTAATCATTCAGGGGAGTATAAAGGAAAGAAAAAGTCCAGAGCTCTTCCCCTGAAACAGCTGATGCCAGGAGCTTCTGCTGCTAGCTGTGGTTTTGACCATAATCAACCTTTTCCCATTTTTCCTCTATTGCTATCTCTTCTGCCAACATGACCGCCTATAGGAAGATACCAACTTTTCTTCTCCAGGACCAGTTTAGGGTTCCCTGCTGGATTGAACTTTTGTCTTTATCTGAAGCTCTAATACTGTCTTCTTGTTTCTACTTTTTCAAGCTATTTTTCTTCAGTAAATACAGAGGAAAGCAAGGCAGCATGTTTTCAAGAAAATTAGCTCAGGTGCATGGTAGAGATGTCATGATTTCAAGACTGCTGACCAGCCCAGACTTGTTTAATGGATTGAAACGAATCTTTGATGCAAACTTCATAAATCTGCTCCAAGGAATATTGTATGACTCTGAGGGTTAATGCAAGTTTCCTTGGCACATAATTTATAATGTAAAGGAAACTGAAAATACATAGTGAAGAGAACTGGCATTCCAACGCTGAATGTAATCAGATGCATTTCAATCCTAGAAGACCCATTTCTTCCCCGTTTCACATGAGGAATTCTGTGAACTGTGTGAAGATGCACTTAGCATCAGTGTCTGTTCAGTGCTCTTGGGGAAGATTATTTAATTTTTTCATATGCTGACATCTGTAAGTTTGAGCAACTGGTGTTTTCTCCCTCCAGAAACCATATCACAGAAAGGGGTATCAACTTGCTGTGAAACTTTCTGTCTATAGCCTAGTATCTTCTTTTAATAAAAATGACCTTTTTGTAATCACTGTCTTTCCTGGAAAAATACATGGATTCAGTCTTTTTAAAAAGAACTGCTGCATATTAATTGCTTTTCCTGATATGGTTACTCTTGAGGCTTTCACTAAATTCCTCTCCAAAGTAGTGCCAGCTTTGTGCATATCTGCTGTGAAGGTCCTGGAGAGAATTTTCAGCAGCAAGGTGTCAGCTCAGTCCAAAGAGACTCCCAAGAAAATTCTGGAAATGTGTCTAAGCTAGTGATGTGCATACTTACTGTCTGAAGATTGACCCATACTTTTACAGCAAATTATGCCACTACTAAAGTGAATATGTTCTTCTAGTATCTCTAAATTTGTCTAATTTATTAGGCTAGGAATTATATGGCTTGGGGCCATCCAGAGGATGAGTATGCACTGATAATCACGTGGTAGAAAAGATGATTTCCTCAAAAACCAGAGGAATAGTGGGAGGGAAATTCTTAGTAAATTGTTATGTGGGTTCACAGCTTCTCTTTGGCCCTTTTTAAAAGGGAGAATTTGGGTGCGTAATCAAAAAGATGGGGCCCTCTCTTCATTTTTTCTTTCAGGTTCAGATAGTGTGGCAGGGAAACCTTATGGATGTCTCTAGTCTTAGATGCTTGATTCCACACAGGTGCACAGACTGTGAATGTCTGTGCAGACTACTCCACTCCAAAATTAATGATACATGTGCTCTAGGATGACCCTGCTTGAGCGGGGAGGTTGGACCAGATAACCCTGTGTGGTCCCTTCCAAACTGACCCATTCTAGGACTCTGTGGGTCTGTGATATTTATGTAGGTGTGCATGAAGGATCTAGCCTTGTTTTAGTCACACCAGACTTAAACTCATCAGTGGAGTTCCAATGCGCCAGTTTGTGGTCTGGGGCAGTTAAAGTGCTTTATTCCAGCACTGTAAATGAGCTAATGCCTCTTGTCAGCCTTACTGACTCCCTGGAAGGTCACACCAAACTGACACAGCTACATTGCTTGTGAGCTCACATGAGAAAGACTGTGTGGCTCTGTGCTAAACCATATGGACATACTGCCTTATTTCTCTGTTACCTGAAGGGTAACCGCACCGTGGTCCATTTCACAGTACAAGCATGCCCTACATTTCATGCCTTCAAGTTCTTCATTTTTGTTTCTATGATGAAATAAACAGTAGACTTCTCCTTATAAGACTTACATTTGTTTTAAAACTTGGGTTAAATTTAATTGATGCAGTCCAACCATCCCCTAAGTTACTTAATGCAAATGTTTTATATATATATTTGAAGGAATATGAATGAGCTTGTTACTTGACTTGCTACATTTAAAGTTCTCATTTGGCTGTACAAATCATGCACTTAGGAAAAGCACGTTTTAAGAAAGCTATCAATCTAGTTTCTCTAGTGTTTTTTCTTTGTGAGCTAAGAAGTTCCAGGAAACTAATTCTGATTATACTTCTGTTAGTGTTCTGAGTGTTTTGTGAGTAATTGGTTTTGTTCCAAATTGCAATGTGGTGCTGCCTTTTATTCCTGCAGAATATTTCTCTATATTTGCAATTTTGAAAAGTTAACAAAAATTGGTAAATACTCAGTGCTCTGAAAATTAGATTATTGAAAATGTGTGTTCTCTGTGTGACTTGCTAGCTAGAAGGAATATTTATAATGGTGCATATTTAGGGCCTTTCATATTTTATAAGATTATAGTCAAAAACATAAATAGAAATCTTCATGCTTGCATATGAAATAATAGAAAATAAATTGAAACACAATTTAAAAAAAAATTTTGCATTTTTACAAAAATATTTTCATTTCCACTTTCCATGTGATACACTTATATATGCTGTCCAAAAGATACCAGGTTAATGAGGAAATGGCAAACAGCAAAGTTTATCATTTATAGGAACTTCAGATGTAGTCCTCATTTCCTAAATGGCAGCAAGCAATATTCAATAATTTGGTTATAAATTATTGAATATTATGAAAGAAATAATTCCACATATAGAGCCTACTGTTGCATTATAAAATTGCAATGGTGAGGAATCTTGAAATTGCACCTTTGATGAGTTTATTTCAGATTTCAGCTACCAGAAACATTAAACTTCCTTACTTCATGAAGTTAAAATGGAAAGTGAAAAGCTAAATCAGTTCACATTTTCTTTCTATTGTTGCTTGATTTCATGGGTAAAGAAGTGAAGTCCATTCCAGATGATGACCTATTCTTTGTAAAAGTATAAGCTTAAGACTAAAAAAATATGTACACCCTCATCAAATATTTCACACAGGAATAGGAAACTACTGAAGAGACATATTTAAGTACCATTAAGACTTAGAATATGGATTTAAAAGATATACAGGTGAATCTGCACAAGATTTAAATCATCTTAAAAATTTCTTTGTAAAACTAAATATGATCACAACAGGACTAGAGATACTGTTTTCATATTCTGTATTATATTATGTAACTTGGAATATATTTATAAGCTCAAGAAAACAATAGTTTTAGAAATATCTTACCTGTATAACACATGTAAATTCTCCCTCTTTCTCTCTTGTGATATCCTGAGTGGTGTACCAGGTCTTTGATTCTCTTTGAGAAGTTCCACTTAGTAAGAGTCATCTACATTTATGTGTCCATAACTGTGCCCTATTTTGCCATTAAAAGTTTGCATCTTGGCACACTTCTTGTAATTACTAATGTCAACAATTATAATCTCAGAATACTAAGACTATTTGAAAAATTTTAGAATAACCATCTGTTGAATGGCAAAAGGAAAATGAATGATGGCCTTCTTCTCAAGATGATTTTACATACTCTGGTGGTCATGAATGGAAAACTCATGCCATGCAGCTGATCCTGCTGTAGAGACTTGTAGATGCCTTTTAGCTGCCTGCACTGTAAAAAATCATCTTCCACTTTTTGACAAGAGAGCTTTCCCATTTTAAGGCAGGAAAGCACTCAGATTTAGGACTTATCCGTGCTTTTTAGTGTGTTAAATTCCAAGTGACAATAGCTCGTGACTCTCGGAATACAGCTTGTGGAGGCTGTAAAGGCACACTCACACAGCTGCTAATGAGCCACCTGGACTCTTTCACGTACAGACAGTTGTAATGTGTCACTAAGGAGTGGGAAGACACTTTTTTCAGGTGGTGATATCTCAGTATGTTTTATGGTTTTTGACTGCCAACAACTGTACTTCATTATATATGGAAAACACATTTGGCTTCTCCTTTTCTTCAAAGTTCATCCTAAGAATTACTTTCAGTAGTTGCTTCCAGAAGTATTTTTGACAAAGTGGAATTTGTTTCCTTCTTTGGGAAAGTGATAATATAATACTAGTTCAATGATTTTTTATGAAATTACATTTCTATTATTGTGATTAGGAAGGTACAGTTCATGTATAAGGTTGAATTTTAACCTCAGGTTAAACTTTGTTTCATACATATGTTTATGGATGATGCAAATATAAATTTCATTGTTTTCTACCATTTTAGGCAAGATTAATAGACATCTGGAATTATTTTTATTTAATCATTGTACTTTTGCTTTAATAAATTTCAGAATACATGTCCTAAAGGTCATTAGTAAATGTTAAGAGGCTTTAGAAAATTTAACTTACATAAAAAGATCATACTGTATTTTTTAGGGTAGGGCAGAACTGAGGATTTTTTAGCATTTCCATTAATTTAAAGTTCTTTAAAAATTACATCGGTGGTATTAAAAAAAAATGTTTAAATAAACTCACTGCACCTCAGTAGTAAATTTTTTGGTATAAGCATATAAGAAGATTAGTAACTAATAATTGTTTATTTTCTTTATTTAAATTGATAACCCAGAACTAAACTTTAGTTTACGTCTACTACTTTTACTTTTAGTTTGCTTCTACTTTTACCCAGAAAAATTTAGGATGCCTGCAGCCACCATGGTAATTGCAAAATGTTTTAATGATCTGTCTGCTTTTATACCCCTTTCTTTTAGGCAACTAATCTGATACATTTTATTTCAAAATCTTTTAAACTATGGTGACAATTTGAACTGTATATGTAGGTACACTGAAGAAATACATCCACCTGCAGTTACTTTCAATTGGGTCTAGATCTTCCAGGCACAAACTACTGCTGCTTTGGGCCTCTGTGATTAGTACTTAACACCTAATTAAAAAAAAAAAAGTTGTTTTTTCTCAAAGCTTTTGTAACAGAGACTTTATGCCACTTGGAGAAATTTTGCAAATACCATATGGGGATAGAAACAACACTATTCAGGATGAATCATATTGAGAATTTCCTTTTACTCTTGCTTTTTGTTTTGAAAATATTGAGTGCAAGAAGTAATAGAAATACTTTCATAAGAGGGTTTACTCTTTTGATAATTGTCTGTCTTTTGTGATACACTATTTCATAATGAAGTGACTATTTTAAATATGGAAATTGCATGAGAATATCTGGGTTTTGGTAAAAAAAACCCACAGTATACTCTGAGAAAACATGTTCAGTCATTTGAGTGTGGAATAATAAAAGAAGAAATGTGAGGCCATTAAATTCTGATACAAGCTTCAGTTTTAGAAAGAAAAATCCATTCCTCTGGTGTTTCAAGGATAATTAGGGGTGTAAAACTACTTCTTTGAAGATGAATGCCTGATTATGCTTGTGTGGCTAGGTTTGCATGAAAGAATTTTGGTTTTTTAGTGTATTTTCCTTTGAGCTAATGTCCAGATTTTGAAGTGGAATTTGAAATTATACACCTGAGTAGGATGCAAGTAAAAACTCTTTTTCATGTTTTCCTCAGTTTATTTAGTTACTGAGTGAAGAGACAGGACTGTAATGACAATGATGTCATGCAAACATTAGTAGCCTCAGAGATTATGGTAGGCTTTTGGAGAATGTCTGAGATTACATTTAAGTTTTTTCAAACCCATCATTAAAACAAATGATCTGGAAAACATTCCTGATCATTTGTCCAGCTATGTGAGTTCCAAGTGTATTTTGCAGACTTTGAAAAAATTACTATTGTAAGAATATAGTAAAAGTGTTTTCTACATTAAAAATGCAGTAATTATACATTTTATACTTTTATTCAATTGGATTTTTCTTTATTCTACATAACTTTGACTAGTCTTGGCACTTTCTTTCTCATATGATAATGATTGGGCCAAACAACTGCACCGTGCTCTTTGTTGTTTTTCATCATGCAGTATCTTTAGATTCTTGCTTCACCAATCTAATATCACAGAGTCACAGAAAGGTTGAAGTTGGAAGAGACTGCTGGAGGTCATCCAGTCCAACCCTCCTGCTCAATGACGGCAACCTGCAGCAGGTTGTTCAGACCCATGTCCGGTCAGCTTTTGGATATCTTCCAGAATGGAGGCTCCACAATCTCTCTGGGCAAATGGACAGCAATCTGACCACAAGATGGCCTTCAATCGGCTGCAGTTATGACAACCCCTTTGTTACAGTGACCCACATTAAAAGTGGATGTGTGTCTGAAAAGATCAGCAGCCACATTAGCAACCATCTTCTGATTGTGCAAATTGGTGTCTGCTGCACAGAACTTGAGTCAGAGCACTATGAAGAGGGGAAAATTGCTGGAATTACTGAAATAATGTGGAATTCTTAGTAGAATTCTCTAGTCCTTCCATGAAACTTTCAAAAAGTATTTCTGAGAAACAACAATAATGGAAAAACTTAAAATCTCTTTTCTAGTTTCCTGCCTAGCAATCAAATGAGTGAGGACCTGGAACAGACTTCTAGTTGGAAGTTTAAGGATAGAAAGACTTTTAATTGCAGAATGGATCTTGAAAGTTATGGAACAGATAAATGTTCCTTGATCTAGAATATTCTTTTCATTCCATGTCCTATAGTTACTTCATGGTGAAATGTCAGTGTAGGCTATTATTTAGTTCATCTGGAAATGAATGACACTGCCAACTCCTGCACATAACTGCAGCCACACACCATAACATATGCTGGAGGTTCCCTTCCTAGTGTCAGCTCCTCTTGTGCAGCATCAGTTCTTTGGTAGTACCCAAAACCATGCAGGTCCTGGTCTAGAAGTGTTAGCTGTTTGAAGTATAAAAACATACACACAAATATATATATATATATGTGTGTATAAATTGAATATTAAATAAAACATTCAGAAGCTAAAGAAAAAAAAAATCCCATATAAATTGCAGAAATCAGCCGATAGTTACAGCAATGCAGGCCATAAAAAAACATTTTCAGGAACATATTCTAGACCATGAATCCTGAGTGAAGTGAGCTTCCCACTGCCTCATCCACGATAAAGAGCCAAACCCTGGGACAGGATGGAAGTTAAGATGATTCTGTGACTTCCTTGTTCCTCTGTTGTCTCTTCTGGCAAACATCTTCCTACTCTGTGTGCTGCTCTGGATTCCTTTCTGAGGTGCTTGCTTATGCTGTTTTATGGAGAGCTGAGGTGACCATCTAAAGAATGAATTCCATGGTCAATTTTTTTGGTAGAAGGACCATTTGCAGCTGAGATGTAACTGACTATGATATGAGTCAAAGCGATGAAAAAGTGGAGTTACATCAAAACCAGTTTAAATCTGGACAGGAATGAGATGGGTCTTTCTTTATTCTTACAGCTGAAAATATTTTTGTGGTATTCCTATTCCACATCTCAATCTCCACAAGATTTTAAAGCTCTGTGAGTCTCTTTTTATGACTACAAAACAGATGAAGCAGTCAATATGAATACCTAAAGCAGAAGTGGTAATCTTTGTTGGTGGTATAAACCACAAACTCCTAGAAATTATTTCCAGCTCTTTGTAGTTGCTGGTGACTTTCCTCTCAATTCCAATGGGAGCACAGCTTCATCCAGAAACATGGAAACTGTTCAGCTTTTTTATCAGAAAGCAAAGAAGTGCTGACTCTGACTAGGAACTCTCAAAGGAAATTCCAGGTACGAATGCTTACAGGCTGTTTCGATACTGTAAATTTAGAACAAATTGGAAAAGTTTGGGTTGGGTTAGTCTAACAATGGATAGGTTTATTCCTTCTACTGTTTTTATGTACGTGAACCAGTGCAGTAAGACATTTTAAGTTTCCTCAGTGTAATATCCTGAGGCTAGCCAGCTGTATTTTAAATTGTGTTGTGTGTTTTTATATGTTAATTGATGTGTATTTATAAAGAAATAATAATATAAACATACCACTCTTGTTTAAATGCAACTTTCAGGACCCTTTTGTGTTCAGTAAGAAAGACCCTGAGGTATTCTTTATCTGAAACACAACCAGTTCTTTACCTGAAACACAACCAATACATAACCAACTTTTAACGTTAGAAGAAAGTAACGATAAACTCTAGGTATGCGTGTGGATATGAACTCAAGCATAAATGCCCATATAAATGTGCACTATTAATTTATGGCACGATTTTACCAATAGGGAGAGTAAAGCAAGGTTATAGTAGAAGAGGAAATGTTCATGGTATGTTTTTAATTTCTTTTTGATGTTGTAATAGAAAATGGAAGCCAAAGATGCATTAGCAGTGTTAATGAGACATAGGAATAAAAATTATTTTATCTGTGACAGAAATAAAATTGAAATAGCTTCAGGTGATTAGCATGGTACCTCTAATTAAGGTAAATTAGAAACCCATCTCTTGGAATACAGGCATAATTGGCACATGAAGTCATACTATCGGTTGCCAAGTTTTGCACTAAGTGCATTGAATGAGGGATGGCAACATATGAATGTGAGACATCAAAAAATTTTTGTAGTTTACCCAATCGACATCAGTGCTGCTGAGTCACCATGTGGGACACTGTAGCAAGTTTTGAACATTGCATTTCAAGAAATGCTCTACCGGCCTCAATAAATGGCATCTGTTATTGACTCCAGTAGGCTTGATGCAAGCACAATTTAGCCTTTGCCAGGGAAAGCCAAACTTCTGTATACAAGGCAGCCAAGAACCATATTGGGCAATTTGAGGAATAATATGTGAAGAATAATATGTCACAAATTTCATCACTTATGAGTAAAACCTCAAAATCACTCGTCAATTCTTACACTATGAGGGAAACAATTTTGATTCTTATGTTGTCTGCAGCAAGTGGGTCCCAAGAATTGGTAGTACTATGCTACTTTCTCTGTGGCCTTTCAGAAGCCCTAACTCTAGGCTAAGTTTTTCCCTTGTCCATGAATTAGCTGTGCTGTGTATGGATTCCCACAGCAGGAAGTATTGCTGTGTTGCGGTGCTACAGTCAGACACATCGACATTTGACTTCTGATGTAAGAACCAGTGTGGATTATTGTGTCATTTGGGACTGGACATAAGATGGGATATCCCACCATCTCACTGAGAAGGGTTTGGGTTCCCAGGATGTGGGCGGGGGGGGGCTGTATGGAGTGCTGGATTCATGCAGAAACTAGAAATGTCCTTGCTGTAAGATTTTGGGGTCTGAGATGTGTTTCCCTTTGTATTCTGAACCCACATCAACTCTGTTTTTCAAACAAGTCAAAATACCTCAAAACTCCTAATTTGATAGGAAACTTGCTAATTAATTTAGTGGAAGTATAATTAAGTAATCTGAAGTTAGGGTCAGCTTTCTGTATGTCTGTAATCTGGCAAGGGAAGTGAGAACAACTGATGAACTGGCTTGCATACACATACTGTAAATTAAAGGTCTTAATTACAGTCCTGGCCCCCAAGAGGTCGACTGGTTTTGCCGAGGGATGAAATCACTACCTTAGATATGGAGGCCTGTTTATTAATTTAAATAAAGCTGAATGCATTGTAAAACAGTTACAATTTGCCTGAACCTCAGATGTGAGTAGGAATTAGATATAAATGACTCAGTCTTGTTTTGAAATTTCTTCTCATTTTTGACTTGAATACTTTTATCAATATTGATGTGTTTTATTGCTCTTCTCTGTTCCTTAACCTAGGAAAAGATTAAATAATTTTTTCCATGGTACTGGGTTTTGATCTTTTCAGTTCCAGTTCTTTCTTATGAACTTTCTCATCTGTACTTTCTTAATTTTAGACCTGAGATATGCAGTAAAACATTTACCATGATTGCTTTTTGAACAAATGTTCAGCAGGCAACTCAGTTTTTCTACTAGAAAGAAAAAATACATTGTTGGTAATTTTTTTCCTAGTTATTTAGGTTGAGAAAAAAATATTAGAGAGGAAATCTAGAGTGTATAGGGATTGATAGAAGACAAAAAAAAAACCCCAAAAACCCCAGCCAAACTCAGTACTTCCAGATTTGTGAAAATAATTTGAAATGGATCTTACATAAATGTAATGAAGAGTCCAAGAACAAATTGATCAAGTAATTTTAACACATCAAAAGAGTTATTGTGAGTTACTAGTTTTACTTGCCTATAAAAATGTCATGTTAAATGAAATAGATGAGGGTTCTGCTTTTATTGAACACTTAAATAATATTTACTAAAGGCTGACAGCAAAGAAATGTAGGTGCTGAAGTAGGTAATGCATTTAAAAGTATTATGCATTAGAGAAGCTTCCCAGGAAGTTTCAGGAACATCTGTCCAGAAGAGATGAACTTAATCTGAGTCATAAGGAAAGCCAAAAGGTTTTAAAACTGAAGAAATAAGACGGGAAAACAGAGTGGATAGCACTGAAAGAAGGTGGCTCTGGGTGATCTGTTAGGCTTATCAAAAATTTGGTGGAAGAAGGGTAGTCAGTGGGGGTACTCCAGGACAAGGCTACAAAGTGTATAGGGAACACAGACTGCACCTTGCTGGCAGTGGACTTAGGCTTTATGTTAAAGACAGCATAGAAGAGAGGCAAATTAATAAACCTCAACAGTAATGAGTCCTGAAGAGGCTGAAATTCCAGTCCTGTATGGGAAGAATAGAATATTTTTATACCTAGTTATCTTTAAATGTACCTCTTCTTTTGTTTATGTGACTAGTGAAAATATTAGATATGGTGGATCTGTTACATTTTCATAATTTTTCTGATGGGGTTCTGCACATATAGGTGGTCTGGAAAAATGTTTTTAATCCTTGGCCTCTCTACAACTCCAGCTTACTAACTTTGAGACATTGTTTGCCTCTTACAACTTCAATCTGTTGAACAATTTGGCTTTCTATACAATTATCTGTCCTACCAATTCTAGAAAAAACTTTCTCCTCTTTAAGGCCAAAAGCCTGCCTGGAGCATCTCTATATAAACATTATCAGTGGGTCCTTTAACAAGTGTTTATTGTCTCATTCATAGTGACTTCTGAACTTGAGTCCCTCAGAAGAGGCAAGCCACCTCTGACATGCAAAGCACATCAAATACAGGAATTAGAGACACTAAAATCGATCTACCCCATCCATGCATAATCGGAGGAAAAATGTGATCATGTATAGTATACAGGTACCATAAAAACTGCAGTTCTCAGCTTGAGTGACGTTACATGTACTTACCCCTATATGGTTATGTGTGTATGATACACCTCAAGGAATTATAGTTAAAAGCTGTTAACCTGGTTTTTATATTTTCTCCTCAGTTTTCATTTCTGCAATAGGAGAGCTATCTTAATAAAAGCTTCTGTCTTCTGTTTGCAAAAAAAACATGTGGCTTTGATCTAACTGATTGAATGCTTAAGAGTTCAGCTGTCAAATTAAACACTCATCTTTCAAGAAAACAAATCTTTCCAAAATGCTACTTATATGTCTTCTGTTCTTGGCTTAAACAACAAAATCAGAGTTGGTAAAGCCTTCATGCACTATAGATGTTCAGGATTAAAGGTGATGAATTCTGGATTGCTTTGGACCCCACTTTCTGAACAGGAGAAATGTATTAAAATCCAATTCCGTAATGTCTCATTTTCCTGTTGCTCTTGCTTGTTGCTAGCTGTGAAACAAATGCAAAATTCAAGAGCATTGATTCTACTTGTGGCCTCTTATTTTCATAGAATAGTTTGAATAATGAAAGCTGATAATACTGACCCCCTAAAAACTATATTCCCATCTGTTCTGCTTAGATACTGGACTTTTGGCAAGATGATACTTTTTGCTGTGCAGCTAGTGGACTTTTTCAAAATTTGTGTCTCTACTTGCATATTACACATACTTATGCTAACTAAAAGAAAGCAAAAACATGTTATGTACCTGAAACATGATACTAGATGAAATTGCTTTGATTCTTGTTATTTCCTGAAGTACAGTATATCTTGAAGCCTGCCCTGTATACATATATATACACACATATGTGTGTTGTGTGAAATATTAAAACAGAATATTTGTTTGATGCATTTCTTTACAAATTCAATTGTTTGTGTTTGTAGCTGAAAAAAATCCAGGTGCCTAATTTTCAGCATGGTTTTTGAGGTGTTTTTTGGTGTGGTATCAATACAGAAACATATTGCCCTCCAGCCAAAGATAATTCTAGAAATATATATATGCTGTGTTAATATAAAAGGTAATGCAGGAGACAATGTCTTGAAAATCATACTGTGAGTTAACTGACAGCCTGCCAACACTCCATGTCACTGGTTTAGCTTAAATATCCAATGAAGTTTTATATGTTGTGTGGATCATGAAGTAGAGGAGAGCTGTGCTCAAGAACTTGTTCTCCCCTCCATTCTGGTGTCAAATGTCACAGGTACTTTTTAAAGCTTGAATTTTTTGTAAAAAGCTCTAAAATGCACAGAATCTCAATCTTCTTCTCTGCCCTTCTTGAAGGTCTTTTCTTTGCTCATGTATCCATTGATATAAAAAATAGTCCACAATTTCATAATATTCCATAATGTTCTAGCATTTGCTCCATTGGAAACCTTTATATAGGTGTCAAATCATTCACAGAACTGATGCCAAGATTTGAATATTTAATAGTAAGATGTAATTAGTTTGAGGCTGTGGTTTGTTTGGTTTCTTTTTTTTTTTTAATGTTAAGTAGTATATTGACCTAACTACTATAGAGACTTCAAATATAGTGTAAAACACAATTTTGGAGTAGCATGTTTGGGAGCTGAGGGGTTTGAATGAAGTAACATACTTGCATTATTTGGAAATGTAATATTGTCATAAGTTAAACATTTTTTAAAAAATCTTATTGAGATTTCTACAGATTCTAAAAATAGTTGAGAACATTATTAATCAATTTTAATAGCTCTTAAGTGTGATAAATCAGGAATTTCAAGGGTCATACAAGCTAGATTTTTAGTAGCTCTTATTATCTATGTTAATACAAATTGCAATTAGCTTTATGCTATTAGTATATTGCTATTACACTCTTAACCAAAATTTCTATATTGCCTGAAATATAACACAGTCTAAAACTATTGTTATGGATGTTCTGAATTTATCTTCAGTCCCTTCTTAAAAGAAGAGAAGGGGAGACTGAGGGGAGACCTCATTTCAGTTACAACTTCCTCATGAGCAGAAGCGGGGGCAGTCATTGGTATCTCTCTGTGGTGTTACTGACAGGACGCGAGGGAATGGCCTGAAGCTATGTCAGGGGAGGTTTAGATTGGATAGTAGGAAAGGGTTCCTAAAGGTTCCACCCCAAAGTGCGGCTGGGCACTCAAACAGGCTCCCCAGGGGAGTGGTCACAGCACCAGCCTGACAGAGTTCCAGAAGCGTTTGGACAATGCTCTCAGGCACATGGTGTGATTCTTGGGATAGTGCAGGACCAGGAGCTGGACTCAATTATCCTTGTGGGACACTTCCAACTCAGCATATTCTGTGAGTCTCTGAAGTATGCCACTTACATAAGTGAATATGCTTTTTCAGCAGTCAGGCATAGGAATTTATTCTAAAATCTGAAGGCTAAACTGGACTCCCTGTGAGTGATTATTAACAATTTAGTTTGGATCAGAAATGTGCTTTTGAATATCCCGGTTGTCCCTACTTATCCCACTTCACTTCTCATTGCTGTATCCTTAGTGAGGATGCATTTTGGGCGTGTCTCTGACAACGTCAAACCAGAAAATGAACTCAGTGTGCTAAAAGACTTTTAATCCATTGAACCAGAGCAGAGCTAGTTTATATTAACCCATGTAATTTCTAAACATATAACCCAAGAAAAACTCATTCTGAGGAGGAAAACTACCATTAACACTGAAAGAACTCAGGATGCTAATGACTAATTGACCCCATCAAACCCTCTATTTTTTATGAAATCTTTCCTTAATAATTAGGCATTTTTTGTATTATGAGTGTTAACTGTCTAATAATTAGTTTATTTTTGTTAGGCTTTTAAAGCATTGTTTGGGCTAAATGAAAACAATTGGCTCTGTATATAGGGTATATTTCTTTTGTTCATGGCAAGATACTGAGTGTAACACTTCTCAGGAGTATGGTGCAGTCAAAGGCCAACCTCATTTTATCAACTGCCAAGGAAAACAGGTGGAAGAAGTAAGAGAAAAGGAAAAGGAAGGAGAAGGACTTGAGAGACAGCAGTTTAGAACACATGACCAACAAGGAGAGATCTTAAAGCCAGAAGGTGTGCGTTTTTAGTTCAGCCAACAATTCAATGATTGGTTTGGTGCTACCAAAATGTGGAGGTGGTTACTTGGAGTAGAAAGATAATTTTTTATGGTTAATGGAAACAGAAGGTCCCTGGAAGCAGAATGTAATAGCAGTGTAGTGAATACATTTAGCAGGTGGAAGCCAAGCTGTGTTTCAGTACTGTCAGAGGATATCACAGGAGGATTCACCACACATGGCAGTTTTTGAGGTTCAGGTTGGACTTTAGGGAAAAAAATAGAAAGGCACTAAGAAGGCAGTTAAACACTGGAATGAGTTGTGAAATTTCCTTGAAATTTTTCAAGATTTAGCCAGACAAAGCCAAAGCTAAGCTTATCTAATGTTTTCTGTAGCTGCACCTGGAGCAGGAAGATGGACAAGATGACCTCCTTAGGTCTTGTAAAATTTCAGTTTGTTAAAAATGATTTTATTTTAAATTGAAAGCTAAATAAGATTTCTATATTATCTTCTGTAATAGAATAGAATACATCTCTGATTTCTCAGGTTAGGTCAGTTTTCTTTTTATAACATGAAAAAATAATAAATTAATAAAATAATTCTTTTTTTTCCCCCCCACACCATATATGCGTACAGAAATTTAGAAAGGACACATTACTTAGGCATTTTATAGATAACGTCGTCTGTCTAACATGTCCTAGTTTTGGCAGGGATAGAGTTAACTTTTTTCCTAGTAGCTGATGTGTTTTGGTTTTAGTATAAGAATAATGTTGATAAAACACTGATGTTTTAGTTAGTGCTAAGCAGCATTTATAGCCAGTCAAAGATGTTTCAGCTTCTCCTGCTCTGCCAGCAGGAAGGCTGGAAGGGCACAAGAAGTTGCTAGGGACACAGCCAGGACAGATGACTCAAGCTGGCCAAGGGGATATTCTATACCATGTGATGTCATACTCAGGGTATATAAACTGAGGGGAAGGCTGGCTTAGTGCATCTGCTTGCAAAGTGTCTAACCATCGGTCAGCGGGTGGTGAGTGTTGTGCATCACTTGTTTTGTATGTTATAATCCTTTAATAATTATTGTCATCATTAACATTATTGTCATTTTCTTCCTTTTGTGTCCCATTAAACTGTCTTTATCCCAACCCATAAACTTTCTCACTTTTATTCTTCTGATTCTCTGCCCCATCCCCCTGGGGGTGGAGCAAGTGAGTAAGCAAGCGGCTGTGTGGTGCTTAGTTGCTGTCTGGGGTTAAATAACGACACAATAAGTTGCAGAGGTAGATACAGACATATGAGAAGTCTTTGGGAGTATGTAATAATCTTGGAGAGCTGTAAAAAGTAGAGTTGGAGAAATTAGATTGGACGATTCTGGGTATTGTATACTTTCAGGTTACATAAGTGGGAGTAAGAAGAAAGAAAATAAGATAATATAAGTCACTGTCTTGAGACATAATACTTATGAGAAATTAGAAGAATCGATCACTGGAGATATTGAAGGAGGGAATACAAACCGAAGAAGATAATTCATTGACCACAGCGTTCCTTTATCCAAAGAGTAAAACAAATGAGACCATGTGTCAAAGAAAGAACATATCAAGAAAAATGAGGATGCAAAAAGTTGACCAAATGAACTGGTTAGAGTATGAGATGCCTGTTTGGTTCTAGCCCTTCAGATTTTTTATCACTGGTGACAAATAACTGTAAATCCTAATATGCAAGGAGTAAACACCTTGAGTTTCTAATGACTAATAAGTGGTGTCATTTGTAGATCGTCCCTTCCTGAGATACAGGAGGTTTTCAAGTGCTTGTTTGTAGGGGTAAGTGCAGAAAATAGTATTGCCTCTTATTTTATAATTAAGATCTTCTGAGACTGGTGAAAGAAAGCTAATGCAATTGAAGGTTCTTTATGCATATCTTCAAGACTTGCCTCTTCGTAAAATTTTTCAACATACTTTCTTACAAAGGAAATTCTTACTCTACTCTTAACACCAATAAAAATCAGAAAACTGTATTTGTTGGTATGCCTGATTTAATTCACAGTATTTTCCATCTTCATTTATTCCAGCTTGTTCTTATTTCTTCCATATTCCCTTCTTGAGTCATACACAGTGAAGTCTGTTTGATTTTCTATGTGGTTTTAACATATGCTTCAGTTTTACAGACTGTTGATGTGTTAGCGGATGTTGACACAAATTTGAAAATAGCTGGAAAAGAAAAATCTAAGTGAAATGGAATTTTCAGATGAGTTTGGTTGAGAAGAATCTGTGGGTTAAGTTTGTTTTTTTTTTAATGAATCCTGGACCTCTTAACATAGAAGTAATTTAAATATCATCTTTATGATCTTAATTTGGTTTGTTGCTCTAAAGCAAACTGTGCTTACTGGAAAGATCTTCATTAAAGCCATATGTTCTTTTCTTTTGAACTGCAGCTCACCACAGCCACCTTGGATGGCAAACTCCAATTGTTTCTACCCTGATACTCGCCAACCTGTGGAGCTTTGGCCGTGGTACTCTGAGAATAATGACTTGCTGAGAGAAAGGAGACTGGTAACCAGCCATAAGCAAGTGGCATAATATTCCCTTTTAAACTACAGTTTTCTTCTGACTTTATTTTCTGGAAGTTCCTCAAGCTGTTCTCCAAGTTTTTATGTTGTACAATCTGTTACCTTTATTGCAGAAATAAGGGAGAAAGATCAAGAAAAGAAGGAGACTACTTGTTCTGACTTCATTCTAGCAAATCACCTCAGAAGTGGCTTTCAAAGGACTTCTCGGGTGCTTATTGTTAGGTGCATTCTGTAGTGCTTTTCTAGACTGGGACCACTTTAGACTAGACTGAAAATGCAAGCAAAATAACACGTTCTCCATTTTTAAACTAGATCTGTTTGTGAAAAATTGTTAAATTATTCTGAAAGAAAGAAGGATTGTATGTCTTTCTGAAGTGCCATGAGAGTCCTTCTGTTATACTCCTTTGGGGTTACTGGAATCAGCATGGATGTTGTTTGAAGGCAGAATTTTACTGTTTTACTATTTATACTATGTTCTGTAAATTTCTTAGGGAATATGTGACAAGTATCTTCTCTTTAAAAGTAACTATTTCTGTCTTTTAAATAGGTGTTAAATATTTTCAAAAATGTTAAAGTAATATGAAAATAAAATTATCAGAAAAAAATATACTTTTCTTGTATTCTTCCTAGTTTACTTGTCTTGATATTAGAAAAGAGGTTTTAGACAACTGTTTGTTTTTTTTTTTTAGACTAGACATCCTCACTGTTCATTGACTTTAGCTAAGAGTAGAAAACATGTATGTGACTGGTGAAAGGAGACAGAGTTTTTCTTTTCCTTGCAAAATTGTGCTGCCTTTTCAGTTAAATTTACCAGAACAGAATTTAATAATCAGATTACTTTAAAAAAAAAGTGAAAAATGGGAGTTACTATCCCCACTTTAGCACCAATCAGTAAAGCGAGACCATTTTCAGTACTGTAAAGAACGTTATATTTAATAGACATCCCTAATTTATACATGTAATATTTAGTATAAATAGATCAAGTTGTTTCTATAATTTAAGGGTTTTTTGTGTTTAGTGTTTTTTGGTTTTTTGGTTGGTTGGTTGGTTGGTTTTTTGGTGGATTTTTTTTTCTTTTTAGTTTTTTTATTATGTTTAGTTTTCATAACAAACATTCTTTTGTAAAGGATTTAGCAGTGTTTTGCTGAGCAAAATCATAAACTGGTAGGATACGCTGTATCATATCCAGGTATTCTCTGGAACACAGTGGTCTCACCAATGACTATAGAAGTGTCTTGCAGCCAGATCATGCTCAGCAAAACTCTGAGTATCAGAATCAGGTTTTGTTTGATCAAAGCAAATGTGGAATAACCCACTTCAGTATTTTTAAATACTTTTTAAGTTCAAAATCAGATTAACCAAGAAATCATCTTCTATGTTGAGGCTACACGCTGGTATGCTACACTCACAAATTATCAGCAAGATTTATATTTTAATTTCCACCACAGGGATGCTCAGGATGGTCTTCTTCAAACTTAATGTAGCTAATTTTCTCATCTGCGTGCTCTGAACTCCACATCAGGAATCACTATCAAATACAGAAGATAGCCCATAGCTGTATTGGCAAGTAAAGTAAGTGTTTCTGAGCCATGGGTTGCAACTTAGTAGTGACTGACTCTTCAGGGAAGTTGAAACATCTGCTGAAGACGTGTGAACTGTAATTATTACTTATTTTTTTAAAGCACCACGTATTTTGGACAGAAGAATAATATTCCCAGGCTTAAGGCAGAGGATGCACTTAGAAAAACTATGAATTCTTGCTGCAAGCATGGACATTGTCACAATCCCCATTGGACTGAAATTAAAGGAAAATACTTCCATTTTCTAGATCTCCTACCTTCTAGGACTAACTGCTTTTTTTACCCAATCAGACAGTGTGTATCCCCCAAACCCCTCTTAATCTTGAGCTAGTTTGATCTCTGAAGGAGGAACTCTTCTTCCAAACCTGATGTATTGTCTCTCTCTTTCCTTAAAGTGAGACTCAGCTGTGTGCTGCTTTCTGGTTACTTTTATCGAGGACTTTTCTGGATAGAAAAGCCCTCTGGGGTATTTTGGCTGTGACCACGGCATCATCAATCCATGCTGAATAGAGACATTCATCTGTTCAGCCCTCGCAGATGTGCAGCTCTTCCATAGCCCAAGAATTTGTTAACCCCTTTTTTCCTCAGGGGAGAGAGAGAATCTGCCCTGCCACACAAGCACTAGAACTTTTCAAATGGAAATTCACTATAATTTTTTTTCCATCTTAAAAAAGAAAAAAAATACCCCCTGGACTCCTCATAAATGCTTGAATACTTGTGGTTTTGAGAATGGAAAACTTTAGCTGACACACTTAAGTTTGGCAAAGTTAAGTGCTTGAAAGAAGATTTTCTAATGGAAAATAGGGGGAAAAAACTGTTGTGGATGGTGTCACCTTCTTATAATATTATATTTATAATTTTCATACTAACTAGGTTTTCCTTCTGAGATCTTTTTGGTAGAAGGACATGGGAGGGCATACTTAATTACTAAAGAGTTAAAGTCATAAAAGATTAGTCTTCAACAGAAGAGTGTGTCCACAGAAACACCATCTACACCTTTGTGCTTTTAACAGGCAAACCAGACAGTTTATATGCTCAGTTTCTGTTCTAAAGACAAGATTATTTGAAATTAGAAAGTCCCAAAAGCAGATAGGAAACGTTCCTGGTTAGCTAAGGTGATTAGCATGTTTCATCTATAAAAAATTACACAAACAGCTGCAAGTGTAAATAATTAATAGGTCATTTTAAGGAATTTTCAGACTGCTTTTAGGAAAAAAAAAAGTGATTTTAATAAAACTCACAAATAGCTTAAGAAAAGTAAAAGTCTTGCTTTGAAGGAATATGTAGCAATATGTGAGGAAAACAGCTGGCAGAAGAATAGTCTAGTTTCATTAAGTATTTGCTGTGTCATCTGTCCTTGAATGTCCTATATGCTGGGGAGAGGAGTGGTGTTTTTGTGACTTTCTGTGTGCTCTTGTGTGGGGGACTTTCCCAGCTGAACGTCTACTAAATGCCACAGAATTCTTAAAATGGATTTGCACAGCAGATTTTTCTGGTGCTGTAAAGGTCAGAAAGCACAGAAGGGTGGCCAGGACTGTTCTGAAGCAGATACTGTTAAAAACTGTTTGGGATTAAGTGGTTTTCAAACTATCAGGTACTACTCACTTTTCCATATAGAATCAAATACATGAGCAAGCTTGGGTTGCACCGTTCGGAGGAGGGGAAGAGCAAGCCCATGAAGGAACTCTGCTTTCCCTTGGCCTTTTCTATTTTATTAATTCACCATGAAAGAAGTGCTTTTTGGATGTATTCTCCAAAAAGCTTTTGCTTTCCATTATACATGATGATGGCATTTAGATACAAAGTTATATAATCCTGGAATATCTGGACGTAGTCAGCAGTACTTACTCTTTTCTTTCTTCCATTACTTTTTCATTTAATCATACCAAATTATCTTTTCAGAACTGTATTGTGAGTTGTATTTTCCCTTTTAAAAAATGAATAGATCTATTTGTCTCATGACAAAGAGAATATCAATAAAAAGAAAGAGAAAATATCAATAAAAATACATAAAACTGTTTAAAAAAATTTGGCATATGCCTGATAAATAAAAATGAAGTGGTAGGGAATTTCTGTTAAAATGTAATTTAGGATGCCTTTCTTCAATGCATGAGTGGCAGTCCAAAAACATGAAGAAACAGAAATTAAAGACTAAAACAGGATCTTCCCTGAAATCCTTTCAGGTTTGAAAGCGAAATAGATTTTAAGGACAATGTAAGACGTTGTTCTGGAAGATACTGCTTTTTATTTTATTGTCTACATTGAACTTTTACTCACCAGCATTCCCACGATCACTTAAGCCAAATTCTGCTCTTCAGAATTCTGCATTTAATTAAAGCCAGAGTAATTCTGGTTATTTTTGTGAACAAGCTGCTGCTAGGAGTGGACTCTGTCTCAGGCATTTTAATAACTTTGAAGGGGGAACAGTATACTTGGGTTAACAACAAATTTTTGGTGACAAAACAGTATAGAGTCTGAAAGCTGGATACACCTGTGACGGCCTACAGAAGTCACTGATGATAAGCTAGTCCTATGTTTACTGATTTATGTTAAATCTTTATGTTTGATGTGAATATAGTATCTTTATCTAAAAAATAACCCACCTTCATTCAAAAATTAGTGTTAAACTGAAGGTCTTACGTATATTTTCATGAAAACTGAATGTTGCTAAAGGAAGATACTGGACCAAACAGACTAAATGATGTGGCATAAATTAGATTTATAGCTATGATTAATTTGATTTAACAAAGCAATATACATTCCATTGCCAGATTGACCTTCCAGATTAGTTTTATGTTGTGTCTGAAGTGAAATGAACCACAATGAAACATTTCCACTGCCTTAGTTAATGTAAACAAATGAACTCATGCCTTTCCTTCTATCCAAACTAGAGAGAGTTTGTGATTTCTTTGGTTTAGTTTTGGTGGATGAAAATACGTTCTAAGTACAAAGGTATTGTAAAATAATGCGAGAATTAGCTTGATTCTGTCATCTAGACACAGACAAACCCTTGAGAAGTCACCTCCAAAGACCAGCCCACCAGCCCAAAGCATTTACTTCTAAATCATTCATGATAGATGTTTGTCTAAACAGGGTTGGGGCATTTATCAGCTCTCTGGATGACCAGTTCCAGTGTTCCTACCCTGAGAAAGTCAACTGGTGCTTGGACCACCTATATTGGCCACAATGACTTCATGATCGTTTTACACTGAATCTCTGCAGTCATTTTCAAAGAGCAATTGCACTGATAGAACAAAGGTGAGTTAAATCTCTGACTTTCCTCCCCTCCAAAGTCATTGTGGTGAGGTTGCACTAAATGCTTCTGCTTGTCTGTGTTGCTTCAGCCTCAGAGAATTATCTTCTTTTAGAAGGGATAGGAGCAAAAAACACCCAACTATTACTATTCTCATCTTCAAGACAGCATTTTCTGATGTTTTATGCAGCTTTCATGTAAAGGCTACATTGTGCCACTGCAGGAACCTACTGGACCTGCTGGAGGTTCCTGGCTGCTGTCTCTCTCATTAGCTGTGTCAAGGACAGGGAGCTTGGATATTATTGCTTAATATGTCTCTGAGCAGCTGAATTCAGAGAAAAAAAGAATTACGCAATTTTCTTGAAGCCAGAGGAAAAATGAAACCTGTGTGTGGTAAGCAATCTCCCCATTGTTTCATGCTCTTCATGTGACAATTAATAGGAAGAAAAGCAAAGGATAAAAGTTAACCTGATTTTGCTGTGCCTTGTTTTAATTTGAAAACAGGACAGGAATTCAAATTTCTGAGTCTCATTAACCTTTAAGCCCTAATCCAACATTTTTTTAGTCTCTACATGAAAGAAGACTTCTAATCATCCACCAGCATCACCCAGCATCTTTCTGCTTGGGGCCTGTGATGTGGGCAATTACAGGGAGTAAGCTTGCTCATGGCAAGATTTTCCTGATACATTCCACTATTTTAAGCCACAGGGAAATAGTAAATAAGAAAAGGCAGCTATATCTTAAATAAAGGCTCAGATTAAGGGTTCACTGGAATATTGTTTGAGTACTTCCCATTTGTCTGCGGGGTCTGTAAGGGCAAACTTATCCTAGAGCCGTCTTATAACGTGAGCTGCGAAGAGTAATGACACAGATTAATGTAGTTGTGGTTCTGCTTTCATGCTGTTACTCAGAGATCTGCCAAAATGCCTGGATGAACTGCTTTTTACTTTCCCAGGGCAACACCTGCCCCTCAATTTACCAATTAAGCTCTTATTTTGGAAGAGAGAGATGTCTGTGTATAGTTTACTGTCCCACAACGCCCTGAGGCATCTCATTTTACCAGTTTGTAGATGGGGCTCGCAGGCAGCTGCCAGTCCCTGGGTAGAAAGCAGTGCCTCACGTCTGTGCACGCTGACTAACCAAGCCCAAAGCCAGCCCCTGGGGGAGGATGCTGGTTTCAGGTAGTGACGATCCCAGAAAGAAGGAGACCAGAGGCTGAAATTGTTCCTGGCCCAGCGCCACGCACTTGGCTAGGGTTACACCAGGGGCGAACTTGACCTAATGAATATAAAACACACTCTCCACAAAAAGACATCTTGAAGAATGGAAATAATAGCTGAAAAAATGAATGAAATGCCTTCCACCCTGTGTGATCCTGGGCTGTGAAAAAGACAGTTGCAAGGAGCTTTTTTCCCTTCTCTAGTTGAAACCATTGTGATCAGCGGTCTGACATAGTGGAACATTTCCTTTTACCCATTATTCCTTTTTCCTCCCACTCATGAAGTCATAGCAGCAAATATATTCAAGTGAAGCATGATGTGTAGCTATGGTATTCAGTAAAAGGAAATTACCTTTTTATTCCTCCAAAGGCTTTTTCATTCACTGCATTTTTTGTTTGTTTGTTTGTTTGTTTGCTTTTTAATATCAGGATAGTAAGCTGCACTGAAAGGAAACAAAATTGTGTAATAAAATAGCGGTAAAAAAATAATTTCATGTTTCATGCAAGATACATACCAATGTGCTTTTATTATTCTTCTTTAGAAATATTTATGTATTTGCACTTTCCAGATTGCCAGTTGATAAGTAATCTTTATCATCTCACTTTTAAGCACCTACAAAAATGGTTTTCACACTGAGAAAAGGCAGAATAATCTAATATCCAGTGATTAGAATAAAGACTGTAGGGGTGATGTGAAGGCAGCAGTTTGGGTGGAGGAGACTGGAGATTTAAGACATTTTTCTTCCAAGTGTGGACATCCACTAAGGATAATGAAGTTACACACCCATTATATATATCATAATATACACACACCATCATCATCCTTCACAGCCTTTTGGCAGACAGACTGGAAAAACATTTTAAAATTAATTGACAACGGTAACTAACACCTAGCAATATCCTTATGAATTTCATATTTATTGTGTAGTTAATACCTTACTTAAGAAGAAACCTATAAAATATAATTAGGAAGGGAAATAACTTTCTCCCAAAGGAAAACCTGTAAGAAGGGTGAGGTTTCCTCCTGTAGTGCTTTTTCCATATTCGTTTCCAGTAGGTTGCCAAATTATGTGAAAGATACAGGAGCTTCAATTCCCAACCTTCTCTAAGATTCCCTAGGAACACAAACTCCCTGTATTTTCTCTGAATAGAGAAGAAGAAATGATATTCAGAAAATAAACCTGATTAAGTGACTAATTTTATGCGTTTTGACCTATGGTATCAAAATACATTTGACCCAGGCCAAATGCGATAGCAAAAGCTATAGCCAAAACAGGAAGGATTTTTTTGCTGGTAATACTGACTCCAGGTTCATGGGACCCTGACATCAGGTAACCCACTGAAGAGCTATCCCCACAAAACTGGCCTTCAGTGTGATAGAAAAGAGGTATTTCTATAAAAAGGATAAACAAAATGAAATTAGATGTTACAGCCACTTCTTCCCTATCCTAAATCCTTCACTGATATTCAGCTGGAAAAATTTCCTAACATAAAGGTCTGGATTCAAATGTAATGTCAGAAAAAGACATGCTGAGCTTTCCTTGGTCTCTTGACCCTTGACAAGCTAGATGCTTGTCTGCTGCTGCTTTTGCAATTTGCCATTCACTGCAAAAAGGTCTCTTCTAGAGTCCCTTGAGTACAAAAAGACTCAAATGAAATGCCTGAGGCTCCAGAACTTATCCTTGGAATTTTTTCCTTAAGGAATCGAGCTCGGCAGAAATTCAAAGCTCCAGTCACATTTAGCTCCTGTTTCCCTTGCTCTTCCTTTGTGTGCACGCTTCAGAGGGGAGGGAATGGGTCTCTGGCTCCCATCTGAAATTGAATTAACAAATAGACCCATCCGTGGTGCTGACAAAATTAGAATCTCTTCCCAGGAAATGTTGTTGTATTGTTAAAAGGGCTTTGTTCTAAATGAGGACAAAATTTCAAAGGGGGGTTTCCAGGAAACTCTACTTCATGAAAGAAAAAAAGTTCTGCACTCCTTGCTCCTCCTGTCTGGTTTGTAGGCAGACAGGCTTCCTGCTTCCATATTCTTGCTGTTGACAAGTGGAGGGATCATAGGAAGATGGTTAGTTGACAAGACAGATACCTGGGAAGGGGATCCCTAAAGTTCCAGGTGAAGTCTAGGAGACAGTGAATAGCTGCTCTTGTTCCCAAGCAGTGCAAAGAACAGCAGAGCCTGGAATTCTGAAAATCAAAATTACTGGATGGGCAGGGAGCTCACCACGGAGTCCACTGCTTAGCCCTGGGGCTGGCCCTTATGGTCAGGGAGAAGAGCTTGGAGACCTAGTGAGGCTGCTAACTCACCTTGGAGTAGCCTCTGACACCTGCAAAAACCAAAGGCCTCCAGATCCCTGGCATCTACTTGGAGAACCTGAGCAAAAAGAGAGAGGTGAAGACCTCAAACAGCTCTTTTGCCAGGACATGTACAGAGAAACCAGGAATCCAAAGTATAGCTGGGCTGAAATGGTGAGTAAGCAGCCAGACCTCTTCCTTTTCTCATGGGAAATTGTGTCCATAAAAAATTTCTGCCAGAGCTAGCTAACCATCCTGTATCAGCAAACTCCAGAAATGTACAGGATTTGAAGGGGCTAAGAACTAGAGTGCTCATTTGCTCTGACAGGATGTATTTACAAATCCAGCCTAGAAAAATGTCTTGCTACTCCACCCTTTCAGAGGCTAAAAATCTGTTGGTCCATATGCAGTTTTAAAAAAAAAAGTTAATTTCTTTTCTTTCTACCAGTGTTCTCTTAAATGGTCTGAAATCCTGAATTTCCAGGCTGGGAATAAACTACATTCATCAACTCATTCTCACTTCCAATGTATATTTACAGAAGAACAAGAGATTGTGTTTTTCATATTTTTGTCCTATAAATCATTTTCTGTTAAACCATTTATCATTTTGATGCAGACTTCAATTAGAAGATGAGGTTATGACTAGACTAACTGGCAAAATCCCAGTGAAAGTAGTAAATTCAGGATGCATCCTAATGCACAGCAACTGCATGGGATCTCCAGGCTATAAGAACTATAATTTCTCAGTGAAACCCTCTGGACAGCTGCTAGACCTGGCAGATAATTTTATGTTCAAGTGGCCTAAATTCAGTAGCAGAACCACAGCTTCAAAATGTATTGACTAGGTTTTGCTGAAAAAAGCAGGAAGTGTGGGAGGCTTTCCTTGAGCCTGGGTGCAGTTTTAAAGTCAATTGCTTGCTATTCAAAACCTGTCACTTATGTTATTCCAGAATCCACTCCCTGGCTTCTCCCTGGAGATCGCAGACCACATGGGGTTCACAGGGCTTGCCCAGCCCATTGCCATGCTCCATGCACCAGAGAGCCAAAGTCTTTGGGAAAAGTCAGCCATAGCACTGACACATTGCCCTGGTGGCCTGCAGGGTCTCCACCTGCAATGTTAGTGGCAATGAGGCTGTGACAGATTTGTGGGATGTCTGTTGGATGTCCCAAGTCCAGATACGTCATGTGAGACTTGCCCCAAAGTACACGCAAAGCACAATGGATTGCACTCTGGAAGCTCTTGTGTTGTTCCTTGCTGGAACAGTGAGGCTCTGCTCCCTCTGCTTGAGAGAATATCTTGTTTCTCAAGACTCTCCTCAAAGGCTGATGAGAAGAGACTCTCCTAAATTTTTTTGCCATGATGTTCTGTGTGAAGATTTAAATATGAAATGCCAAAAAAACAATGTATGAAAAAAAAAAAGAATGTAACTTTCCAGTTCCAAATGCGAAGGGTGATAATGAAGTTCACGTAACATATGGGAAACAGTGCCGCTCTGTTTAGCCACTTGGCTTGAAGTGTAGACTCCATGGTGCTTGCTATGCAAACAATGCTCAGTTGATCCATCAAAACAAAATCGTGGCCATATATAATACTAACGATTAAATGCTTATTCTCCATGATCACATAACATATGGCTTTGTGCTAGAACGTACACAGTCCCAAAGGACATGATGCGAATATAAAAGATTATTGACTCACGATGCCCCGGTTGCATTCTCTGGCAACATCTCTTCAAGAACAGAGAGACACATACATAAATATGAGGACTCTAATGGGATTTTTTTCCCCTTCAGTTTAAGGCATTACTGCCAGCTGTGTTTAGGATCTTTATTAGCAAAATTACACATATTGGTAACTTTGAACTCCATGTTGCATTGATGATCTAAGAAGCCAGATAGAAGGATGAGATAATGACATATTGCAGCAATGCTGAAAATGAAATTTTTTTTCAACCTGTTTTGCATGAAGCTTTTTTCCTAATATTTCATTCCTTCATGACACAATAAATAAAGGACGGGGCAAGAATAGCTTGCCTTGACTTATACAAATCCTCAGAAATATTGTTGGTGTTAGACATAGACTTTTTGAACCTGCATCCTCTTACTGTTTTGGCTTTTTCTCAAGGACTTTTTTATTTCACTTTTCTTGGACTCTCCTCTCTTCTTACTACCTTTGTTTTATGTCATCCATGTCTTTTTTATAATTCCTGTTAGACCTGCTTGGCAACTAGGAAACTAATTTGCTGAGCTACAGAAGGATGCTGATGGTTCCCACAGTTCTCTTTCTGTGCTTCCTCTTCCTTTGGCAGCTTTTTAGGGGTCTGGATCCTGGTGCAGGTGTGTGGGCTCTGCTGTTTTCCACCGGAGTGGAGGTGCACAGAGGTAGGAGGGATATGATTGGTACAGGAGTCCAGGCAGGTCCTCTGAGGTCCTTGGGGCAGAGAAGGAGCAATATCTCTCCTGGATGGGAGTGATGGCAGCCAGGGTCTGACAAGCATTCTATTAGTAAGTGCACAAAGGTACTGAAATCTCCTACCAAGAGGGAGCAGTGTGCCAAGCTCCTCCTTCAAGGCCAGAGTCACTGCCTGGATGGTTATACCAGAGTCCTGGCTGTAGAGCACTGCACCCGAGACCTGGAGTCACCTTCTCCTTCCCACAGCAGATTGCCATCTCTCCAGGCATGTCTAACACCTGAAGCACAGTGTGGAAATATTGCTGCACTTTCTCAAATTAAAGTTGGATTAGCAGGATTTGCACAACAATTTGTACACAAATCTCCTCTCTGTTTTGTTAACTGTTCATTCTGAAGTGTTTCTATCTAAATATAGGCATTGTAACAGGTTTTTTCTTTTTTGCACTACTTGTTTGTGTAAATAAACAGTATGTTTGAATATCTGAATAGTACAGATGACTTATAAACTGAGCCACCTGCAGCTATTTCAATCCTTAGACTGGATGAAAAATTCGATTTCAGTAAATTTCTTTCATCACAAGCAGTAAATACTTGTTCTGTCTTAGAGGTTTTCCTGTCTGATTTACATATGGATTTTAGCAGGAATAAGTAAGTACTAAATGAAGACCTGTTTCCGTGTTAGTCTGTTGTTAACTGTACAGGAAGAAACATAGGTGTTATTAAATAAAAATCCCAACGCTTAAAAAAATATTATTTTAATGCTCAACAGTTTCTGATTAAGGCATTATTTTTTTCAAATCTTGTTCTTATGCTCTAAATACATTCCTGTTAATCTGTCTAATCTGATGGTTTGAGTTACCTGCCTTCAGAATGCTCTGGAGAACTAATTAAGTCCTTTACTTTCCCTCACTATGGCAGTTAACTTCTTCCACAGACGTGTAAGTGGAGGTGCAGAGCTATTTAATTTACACAAAAAACCTGCAGTAGAGGCTGGGGGAGAATCTTGGATTCATTATTCTCCCTCCAGCCGACTCACAGGCTGCCTCACTTCAGTGCTATCTCAGCTGCAGGGCTGTGAGTTGGCTGTGTTGGGAAAACAACTGTGGTGGTTTGTCCAGGAATTAAAAATCCCATGCTCCACATCTGTTGATATTTTGCTTCTTGAGCCAGATTTAGGCAACATATCAGTAGTTTATAAAGAAAATCTTTTATCTTTCCTGCCTCCGTTCAGCTAAAGCTGTAAACAGGACACGTCGTGTAATTTTTCTAAGCTGAGCTTGGCTGAGCGTGGCTGCAGCTGTTAATCAAACTGAGTAAATGTAAACATTTGATTTCTAGAAAGTACTGAAAGGTATGCTTTGCTCTCAGTTGAAATCAGTCATGCTGACCCACAGGAGCATTGCAATATGTCTTCTGGGTTATCATCTGAATTAAGAGCTCTCAGGTAGACAGAAACCCAGCTCAGAGTTTTGGCTCTGTCAGTAAAAGCAAGACTGCAGGTGAGGCAGCAGATCAATTTGCCCAGAACTTTCCAGCTCACTGGGTAAAGTCTCATTTCAGTGTAAAATGTTCTACTGCGGAGACAGAGAGCTGTGTATGAAGTGCAGACATCTAACTGGCAGGCTGCAGAGATGAGCTGGCCAGGGCAGAGATTTATACTAGCCTGCACCATGATTAGGTCACTGGCAACCTGTGGAAACAAAGCAGGTTGTACTACAAAGTAAAGGAGCTGTTTTCCAGGTCCTGAGGAGAGGACTTATGTTTGCCAAAACATTCAGAAGTATCACAAACAGCCAAACGGAGACTGACACAAGTTCTTTATCTGAGATGTTTTATCTTGTCTGCCAAGTCCTTAGCTCCTGAAACAAAGAAACTCTGTCTTTGCTCATGCAGAGCATCTCCAGCCAAAAGCTGGAGGTAACTGACTTTGCCCTGTCAAGCTGCTCTCTGTGCCTACCAGGTCCTTCTCAGAGCCATGCTCCTGGCACAGGCTCAGAGCCAGGGCAAGCCTAAGAGAAAGGAAGGAGCCACTGGCATGCAGCGGTACCAGAGGTGATGGAAGGGGTGAAGGTGTCATCCACACTGGCCTCCAGGCGCTGCTTTCTTAGAAAGAAGGCAAATTCTGCTTGGGATGTGCAAGAACAGGAGTGGGAATTGTGAGCAGAAATCCAAGGGGACCCAAAGAGAGGCAAAAGTGCCAAGGGAGACACAGAAACGTTGGTCTTTTGCAAAGCATAGAACAGGCAGCTGTGAACGGAGGAGGGCTTGTGGGGCCATATGACTCCCAAGAGAGCTAAATAAGAGCTGTGAAGGCACACTTTGGGCTTTGTTTGGACACTATATTAAATTAAGCAGACTTGCACTGACTGGCTACTTAATCCAAAGGTTGAATTTTGCAGGTCATTGGTCACACCCAAGTTATCTATAGAGATATGCATTTGCATTAAGGACAACTTGTTTTGGGGTTAGAAGAAGATGGCATCAGTTTTCTTCATGGCTGAGTGGGACAATCCCAGGGTCAAACGGAGACACTCAAGGGAAAGGGCATCAGGGACCCCTTTAGTACTATATATGTTCTTTACTGTGATAATCACCACCCTCACCATTCTGCTTTGCAAATGATGTTCTGAATTATAGCACTTTACAGTGTGAATAATTTTCCCCCATATTTTCTCACTTTTTCATCATGATTATTATTTTGTCTTTGTTGGTTTCCTTCCTGTGTTTTTTTAACTGCTTCCAGACAAGCTCATTGCCCAGCACCCTCGGCACCCATGCTGTTGAATTCCCATGGAGCTGTTTCCTTACAGGGACACAGTTAGTGCTGGTTAGTGGATTTCTCTATAGTCAACATTTGAGAGGATTCCCTCCTCTTTGGAAATTTTCTTTTCATTCTGAGACATCTTTCCCCCTATGCCGAAAGTCAGTTGAAAATGCATGTTTGCTTTCAGAAGGAGGTTGGGTTTTATTGTTTTCCCTTAGTGACTGAAGGCATATGCAGATCTCACAAGGTGAGTCCTGTATGGAGCAGCATCTTCTAAGTTAACAAAATAATACTGATAAAAATTATGATTTTTAGAGGTCTGATTTATGAATGAGGTTCTATTTAATGGATGCTCTTGGATGAGCCTCACTATATAAACAAACAGCAAGTTAGGCTTAAAAGCCAGACCGATATTGCTTAAAATCTTATGTTGCATTTAAAAATAGTAAAGGAAAACATAAATAAAGTAAGCAGACTGAGACTCTGATCCTCAGGGCCATTTTTTCCTATCAATATTAGCCTAAGAATTTCAGAGCTTGAAAGAAATGATCCTCCTTTCTATAAAGCCCTCGACAAAAATAGGTCAACCAGGCAAATACAAGGGCTGCAGTGGGTGAACAACTCGTATTAAACATATATCTCATCTGGGCCATGATGAAGACTTGTACTAACACTAGTGTACAAAAAGGTTCAATGTTAACAGAGCAAAAAGTAAAAATGCAACTTTTCTATCCTGAAACCCTTAACTTTGAGCAGGTAAATGTACCTTTAACATAATGAAAACAATGAAACATTCTTTATGAGGTAGTTGAGTAGGGGATGAACTCAGTGTTGCTGAGCAGGAGGGTACTTGTAGAAATGAAATGTAGTCCTGGAAGAGATTTATGTTGACTACATGGCTTATTTGCCCTATCAGAAAAGAAAGGATGTCTCTGGCTTAAGCCCATGGTAGCAAACTCACAGAACCAATTAAAGAGGAAAAATTTGATCAACATAAATTGTAAGAGGAGAAAATAGAAAGAAGTCAAGATATTTTTATTGCATGCTTGTACCACCAGACACAGCTAACTTCTGGCCTGAAATTCTGAAGCTGAGAATATCTTTGGCCTTCTGATACTAATTTTAAATAAATCTTTGAAAACTGAGAACATTTCACAAAACTGAAGTGTGCTAATGTTCTGCCAATATTTAAGAAATGTGCTACACACTGTTCAGACAAACAAAATACTTGATCTGAATTAGGTCTTGGGTAAAATAATAGTCAAATTGGTACAGATATCAAATGATGTTTAAAAAACAAAGCTATAAATTCTGATAGCATAATGCACAAAAAGTTGTAGTTAAACAGAAGTTATATACATCTTTGATGCAGTTTGTAATGACCAATGCAAAAGATCTGCATAATGTGTATTTAGAGTGTATTTAAACTTTGTAAAGCAATTTGCTCAATATGGCATGGTATTTGAAGTTAGCACTGCAGGAAGGAATATATTTTAAATAGATTAAGGATTGTGAGTGAGATGAATCTCATAAAACTCAATGAAAAAGTAATCATCACTGGAGAATTATTATCAAATTAATTATTTAACAAGACACTCTACATTGAGCCATTGTTTGCCTGGCAATCTTCAATGTATCCATAACATGGAGGAGAAAATATAAAATGGATAAAATTTGCCAGTGGATCAAAACTGGTGTTCCCATGCTAAAATGAGAACACAGCAGCTGGAGAACACACAGTAGGCTTTCAGCTAATTATTAACTTGCAACATGAAACTGGGACACAGCTGAGGAGACCTACAAGTGTAGCAGAGTGATTCTGCTTTGAACTTGTCAGACGCTGAAGATTCAATGCTGCTGTCAACCAGATAAAGGTGAAAAATATTAGAGAGCACATGTAAAAAAGAATACCAGAAACCATTGAAGAGATGAAGAAATTATTTATATAGCAGCACTTAAGCTGCTTCACCTGTTTAGATTATCAAAAAGATGGGTCTTGGTTGCTTTACTGGAACGCCTTCATGTCTGGGGCAAAGTAAATATTACATTTTTATTTAATCCATACAAGAAAAGATAACAAGAATCTGTAGCCATATGTTTTTAGCAGTGCTTAAGGAAAACTATCAAGGGAAACGGTGAGTTCTTCATCTCATGCAGTCACCAAACAGAGGCGCCTTTGACAGTACTGAGAATGAATGAAGTGACAAGAATGGGGGAAAAGGAGCTCCCCCACAACACAGCCATGGGACCTGAATGCCTTTAAATCCACCATAACCCAATGTTGATAGGAAAGATGCTTGGCTGTATTGCTTCACTCAGATTCTTTCTAGGAGGATTATTAGTTAGTGAATTCTGAAACCTTAAACAATGATCTCAAAGTTGTTCTTCATTTTTCTGTAAATTATAGTAAAAGTGGTAGATTAGTAACAAAGGCAAGAAAGCTTATGTCTGCTCCCACAACCTTGGCTCTCCAGCTGTTGGTTTTCATTAACAGAATGCAGTTATATTTGAGAAGACAGAGATCTGGGTGCTGGCGACATTCATTACCAACATTTAACTCCATGCTGGAATAATTCAGCACAGGGGGTAAGACAGACAGTGGAGTTGTGAGCCACCTGCATCTACTTTAATCTTTTTGTCATCCGGGAGAACTTACAAGGCCACTGGCATCTTCTGCAACTCTGCATGAGACCAGAAAAAGCTCCAAATGGTCCTTCCTTTCTCCCATTCAACATTCCCATCTTGGCCGGTGTGTCTAAAAATGTTGATTTAGGTGTAGAGGTGATCATTTCTTAAAGTGACAGAGTTGTGGTAATCAGTTAAAGGCTCAGAAACATAAAAAATAAATTTCTTGAATTGAGTGCTAGCTAGTGTTTCAAACTCAGGAGGTGCCCTTGGGATGGGTGTTTTGCAGTTGGCAGTCAATTTCCTCATAACTCACCTCAATTTATTCTCAAAAGTAAATCAAGCAGGAGAGTATTTATTGAGTGTTGAGTAATTGCTGAATAAGTGCTATTAGTTTCTTTTAAATAGAGAACCAGTTGCCAAAGTTGTGCCTGACAGCCAATTTAGACTTATGGGGAAATTGTAGGTCTGGGGTTTTCACCTGGACAAGCAATGTTAATTGGATTTGGGAGATGAATGTTAATAGGAGTCCATTCTCGACACTAAGGTTGGGGTTATGTGGAAGGGTGAATCCAGAAGAAAGGGATTCAGAACCTCAGGGGAAGATAGAAAAGATATGTATTTGGGATGGCCAATGTTTCAGGCCCTTCAGAGGAGGTTGTGCACAGATTTGAAGTTGAGTGTGCTGAGAGCCTGGGAGGCTGCAGACCTGCTGTGAAGCCCTGGGCTTGGGTTAGTTTTGTCCTGGTGCAAAGAACCTTTGAATATTCAAGTGAGTGTTTTGGAGTTGCTGCGAAACTGGTGTCGAGGAAATGCAAATATTCCTCTGGTGTTGAGGAAATGCAAACTTAAATCGAGTATTGTAATCCATGATGTCATGAGAACATTATATGGTGATATCATATCTACTTCGTGGTCCTCTTTTGAGCAGAGCCCATCATAGGAGGATGGTAAGTTTTTGAATAGTCTTCATACTGGGATTTACTTGGTTTACTGTGGGATACCAGACCTGTGCTCATGGTGTCTGCTCCTTTATTTTTCTATTATGGGTGAGTCACTAATGCCATCTACTTTATCCTTTTCTTATGTTGGGTACCTGAAAAGTAAATTTCACTTTTACAGCTTTCTTGACAACAGAAAAGGATCAGAGTTTTTAAAGCCACTTAAAACAAATTTTCATTAAGTACTGTTATTTTTAGAAAAAATTCTTAGTGTTATATGGCACTTTTTCTCCAGTTGTAACAATTTACAGGCTCTTCATGGGTTTTGGTCTCTGTGCAGCATGCCTACAGGGGCATTTTTGGTCAAAACTGGGAATAAACACTGAGAACCAGACTGTATTTGCCACCTCCTAATGTCAGGGTTATTTTAAGAAACTGCTAAGTACTAGGTACTTGATGCTGGTTTTAGTTGTTTCTGTGAAAAATGAAGCTTGTCCTTGAGGAATTTGTTCTGTTACTCAGAATTATGCTAGCGAAGACATGATTCACCCTTTTTCTGGCTGAGAATCTAGTCATTCTCTGCAAGATGATCTCTGAGCTGTGTGTCAATAACCTCAGATCCCAGCAGGGCTTCACCTCCGTCCTGCAGATGACACGGCTCAGAGAGCATGCGGGTGGTCTGCCAGAGCCCATGCACCAGCATCAGGGAACGCTGCACATTGTGCAGGTTTCCATGCAATAAATAAATAGACTTATTGTGAAGCACAGATTATTTTACTGCCAATAAGATGCACACACCATTTTAAGGCAGTGTGCTGCACCTGCAATTCACAGGGTCATTCCTGATGAAAGGAACAGTTCAAGACTAACCCTTTATCCTGCACTGTGTGACAAAAACCAACAGTAAACCACTACTGCACTAACTCTGCAACATATTTTGGGGGTAACACTGAACTCTGTTCTCCATCTCCCCCTGAATTTCTGCTCTCAGTGTGGTGAGAAAGTTGTCCAGGAGCACTGTGTTAGATAATATCAGTTTTAGACTGGATGAAAAATGAGTGAGAATTGCAGTATCAGGGGGAGTAAAGTCGATACAGCAGAGGAAGAGTTAATTTCTGCCCAGAGCAAAGGTACTGAAATTAAAGTACACAAATTCATTTACTTTCTGTAATTTCATAACAAAATATGGAGCCAGAGATAATGCCATTTTGCCATTGATTCTCACCGAACTGTGGCTCATTAGTTACTTTATGCTGCTTAGCGTGGTCTGTTTACATCTACAGAAATGCAGCTAATTCAATGAGTCCCTTCTCTCCTCACAGGCATCCCAGTATTCTTGCCTATCTGACCGTGCCCTGTGGGTTTGCCATCCATGTGCTGTATGCAGAGCTGAACACTTATGCTTATTTTGAGTAGGAAAAAACCCCTGTTGAGATGCATTCCAGCTACACTGGCAATCATATGGGCTATTTCAGGCCAGGCTTGAAAATATTTCACCATGATTCACTCTACCTTTTCTATGTTTTTATGAGACCAGATATCAGAATCATGGAACTCAGGTCCAGGACTCTTTGAAATGCCACATTTGAAGAGTACAGTTGAAATCTCTTTTTGTCTAAGCTGTGGCTCTTTCAAACCCTCTGTTTTGACACAGACTAAAACTTCCAAAACAACTTCTTACATGCATCATTCCCCATATGTCCCTGATACCATGCATGTATTGCACCCTTCTGCTGGACAACAGGTGATGGAGGACAGCGGGAGAGCACTTCGTCAGCATGGAGCCTTGGGAACACTTCCTGCATGCTTTGAAGGGCCAGCAGAAGACCATGGGGTAGTTGACAATCAGATTGGAGCTGCTCATGAGCAGATTGGTATTTCCACTCTGACAGGGACCAAGGGTGCCCTGGGATCAGGACTGCACCCCTCTGTTTGCTCTGCTGTGTGATGAGTTCGTGAGGTCCCAGGGACCCTTCCTTAGCTGATTTAAAGTTAATTATCAGCACTAAATGTGTGTTACATGTTTGTTCATGTTTTTCCTACAATCAAGTCTTTATTAATGCTGATGGTAGGAACTAGCCGTGGTATTTCATAACATATTCTGTGTGTCTGCAGCGAAGTGGTAAATTTATGATATCAATGTAAGCAGGCAGATAAATACAAATACCCAAACAGATGTTTTCCTAATCCATTATGGCTTTCAGTAAACTCAGGTTTAAGGAGACTTATTTATGATCCCCAAATGGTTTTCCACTGTGATTACCTTCAGATTTGATAATTTTCCCTTTATTATGAGAATGAACCATTGAGACAAAAGCCATCCCAGGATTTAATCTCACCCAAACCAGCAGTTGGCATTATTTCCAGTATATAGTTCAAAGTACACAAATCACCAGTTTAAAACTATAGCTTAAAACTCCATTCCAGGCACACGAAGTATTATGTTCACTTTACTCAAGATATATTTCCTCAGGAGCACAGGAATATAGTCTTGACTTGGTCTCCCATTTCCATGAAATTCTTTGTTTAAGTCATTCCACAGTGAATTTTGTAGGCAAGGAGCCAAGTAAGTGAGTGAATGAACTGCTAGCAAATTTTTGACTGCACTGAATGGTTAATGATCTCAAGTTTATTCCCATTTTCAGATATTTACATGATTTTTATGCAAACTGGAAGGATTGTTTAGAATGTCTCATCACCTATACTATCTTCACACACACACATACACACACACACACTCATTTCCAGGATTTCAAGCCGATGTTTCAGCCAATGAAACTTCAAGGAGGCACAGCTTTTCATGTTACAGAAAAACACTGTGATGTGCCACTGGAATTATATTTAATACATGCAAATGCTAATCACAAACCCACAGGTTTTTTTCAACCTGAAACATTGAGGATCCCCATTCATGTCTTCCTCAGATTTCAAGGAAGCTGAAAATGCAACTGTTGTTAAGACACACTAGACTCTGCTCAGCAAAAAGTCTTGCTCTATTGGCACCAGAACACTCATCTCCCTCTCACCTTGCAGGTATTTGAATCACTATAGATTTGCCTTCTCACCTCAACTAAAATAACAAATTGGAAACCAAGCTGGAAAAATAAATCTTTTCCCCTTTCCCCCCAGTAAGTTTCGGCACATACAGGAGTGAAGCACAGGCATGGATTAAAAGTAAGCAATTGGGAAATTAATTAATTGGCATCCTGAGGTAAACAACAAAGCTTTAAAGGAAATCAAACCAGCCCATTTAACAGGAATGAATAACATGACTAAACTCAACTAACACCCCAACAATAACAGCAGCATCTTTCACAGATTCTAGGCAAGCTAAGTTCAAGCCAGCAAAATACTTTCCAGTTTATAAAAGTTTTAAAAACTGCCAGGGGATATGTCCTGGCCTTCACAGCAATGGAGAAAGAATGAGCTTCAGAAAATCACATGGAAAAAGCATAAGGGGAGCAGATTTTCCAGGCGTTAATTCAGTGCAAAAGGGGGTCTCTCTCTTCCAAAATTACAGAGCACTCATGTTAGTGGTCTCCTTTCTCACATCACTGAGCCCTGTTGGATGGATTGCAGGGGGTCTCTTTCCAAATACCCCTAAGTCCAAAGAAAAGGAAAGTTCGCTCTTTTCTAGTATCAATCAATTATTAGAAAATGAATATACAGAAGGTCACAGGTTTTGCTGGAGAGGGGTTTTTTTTGCTGCAGGAGAAGGCAGGAATAGCTATAAGGACTTTGGCACATGGCCCTTATGGAAAAAAAAATATGATAGATTTTAATAGAGTGATATTCTTCCTACAGAATTCAAAAGTCCATTTGTATAATTGTATAGGAGGGATGTTGGATAAAATTTCTATTGCGCTTTTTGGGCTTCACTCATTACATTCCAAGGGATTTTTCCACAAGTGAATAAAGCTGAATAGAGTGCACTGGATGCCTCTACACTTTACCTACTGAAATACCTCTGAGTGAGCTGTACAAATTCAGAGGGTCTTTAAAAGTCTGCAGGTACTACAACGTGCATTCACTTTTATATGTTTCCATGATATTGATGTGTTAGTTCTTGTATAGTTTTCTTGCAGTACATTTTCATGATCTTTTAATTTGAAAAAGCCAAACAAATCAGCAAATCAAATAATAATAATGAAAAAAATATATGCTTTTACTGGTTTTGTATTGTTAGAGAGAGGCAGTTAGTATTTTTGGCTCCCTTATGAGGACAACATAAACAACATGATCAGTTTGTGTAGATTGCCACAAGATTACTTTGTATGAGAAATGTTATTTAAGCTTACAGAAAAACCTCTGCAAACACTCATATTAGTCTGCCATATTAGTTTTCTTAGACTTCATGCTCACTCTGCACCAAGCCTTCTGCTATTTCCCTTCACCCTGCTCAAAGGGAGTGTGCTGGGCATCCAGGCAGGGTCTAGAGAGTATTTAACAGTCCCGTGCCCTAAAACAGATGTTGAGCACCTGATTATACTGATGGCTCTCAAAATCAACTTGTGAGTTGTTTGGACAGAGATAGATAGCTAAGACCAGTGAAATGAATTATTCTGGGAAGATATCTAGCAGTCTCCATTGCCTGTGGGAGTTGTATAGATGACTAAATAACTTAGCTTGGGTGTCTATGATGTGGAGGTTCAATGTTATGTGGGCTGAACCCAACCCTAAGCAGACACAAATGCACTGGACATGGTCACCAGTTCTGGAGGATTCCTCAGGAGGAACTCTATAGAAAGTACTGCTTTTTCTCAGCATCTAAGAAAGCATTCTTCTCATACACATTGTGCTTCTAAAGCTGAGATCTCCTTCTCTCACTTTGGATGTGACTTATAGCAAGAAATAACTCAAATGTCTAGTTCAAACTCTCCTATCTGACTTAACAAAGTAAATAACGAACGTAACATTTCTATTGTCTCTCACTGTTCCTGTATTTCCTTCTTAACCTTTCAGCTACTCAGACATTTAGAGCAAATCCCTCTGTTTACCACTGTGTTATAGATAACACTTTTTTAACTGTAGGCTTTCAGCTGTGCAGCTCTAATACAACAACCAGCTGCTGAGCACTACTGTGGTCAAATGTGTTTATTTTCCAGGCCATGAACAAGCTAGAATATACTTCACAGTCCAGAACCTGTGGATTTTTACATCTTAACCCTTCCTGAGTCACAGTGCCCTTCCTATATTTCTTTGCTTTGGTTTTGTAAGAGCTGGAAGAACAAAAGGCAAATTTTAAGTTTCCCCCACCTTCAAACCTCCCCTTTGCAAAACATAATGAAATCTGTCAAAATAATATCAAAAGAGATTAAAAAAAAAAAAAAAAGGGAAATATCCAGGCTTTGGCTTATTTCTCTAGATACCTCAGCCTCCCTGACAAATCATACACACCAGGAACGTCCAGCTGCAACTTCTGCAAGGAGAATTTGGGGGAGGGGGGTGGGTATGCTTGTGCAGTTCCTTGAAGAGTGAGGCATTATGGCTGTTGCTGTTGGCTGATCCTTCAGAGCACACAACCACAGGTTATGGGATGAAAGGCAACCTGGACATCTAAAATAAAAAAGACTTCATGTTATTTTCAGGACACAAATCAGATGCAGCTAAAGAAATTCAGGAAGAAACCATGGGTGGTTTTTAGTTCAATGTGGGATGCAACTTCTTTTGTTTGTTCATCTTTGTAAAAGTACAAATTGAAATAGCAAAGCTGGAAGTTTCTACCCCTTGAAACTCCTCTACCTTGGGCCATGTGAGAGTAGCTGGTACAGACAGCTGCTAGGGAACGTGCCAAAGGCTCAGAGACGTGCATGAAGTTCTGTCTGTGCTAAAAATTGCTGAATAGGTTCGGGCAGTCTCATGAGGAATATATTGTTCATATTTTTCTTCTTAGTTAATTTGGGATGAACATTTTTAATCTATACTTGGAGGCTGTTCTGAAACTAAAGAAAGCATTTGAAGATCCATAAGTTGCACAGAAGTTTAGTGTCTTCTGTCAAACGCAGTAGTATAGTGGTTCCTTTTTGCTAGTTGTCCAAATGCTCCACATTAAAAAATATTGCCCTTTTTTACCCTTTATCATTTTACATTTCCGAAAAGAGCACAGTACATATTTTTTTATACTGCCTAATTCCATTCTAATAATATCTTTGAATCCAGAGTTTACTGATAAATTAATTAACTTTTTTTTTTAATGAGTGGAAGAAATATTTTCTAAAATAAAAAGTGGAAAAGCACTTGTAAAACCTTCAAGAGAATTTGTGCAAAATGATCAGGTTTTATGTGCATATTGCTTGGAGGGAAATTTCCTATTGTTTCCCATTGAAAAGCTGATTCTTAATGCTCGACCTGCAAATACCACCCATGTAGTGTAGTTAATTTAATGTCACCACACAATGGTCAGTGCTAGATGATAGCGTGGAGGGGCAAGATTCCATGACTGGAAGGTACAAAGTTGAATATTCAGCTTACCTTTATTTGAAACATCCAAACTACTGGAGTTTGCTGGAATGGGCCGGAAATCTTGTGAGAAGACTGTTTCAGGAGTGATTTATGATGTGTCATTTTTCCAGTCAAGATGGGGAAACCCCATTTGAAGGTTAGTCAGAAACCCGGGTGAGTGGATCTTGATCACCCCAAATAACGAACTACGTGGTACATGGTTTCTCCTTTGCAGCAACTACAAGTCCCATGTTTGTATCTGGTTTTATTCCATGCGAGAAAAAAATATTGCCTGCCAAGTAGAAGAGGTCTAGAGGGACTGCTTCTGCAGTTCTGAAACCACATCAAGTGCCAGAGCTGACCTCTGCTCGCTTCGCGTACATGTGTGCAATGCAGATTTCTACTTTTCTTTTTGCTGTGGAGGTAGCAAGAAAAGTGGAAACTGATCATTCAGCTTGCACGCCTGTCCCTGGGACTCTTGCTAGAAAGCAAGAGTGATTTCTAGTCCAGATTTTGTGAGCTTAGGGTCTGTTGCTGTAAGAATTACGGATTTGTGCCATCTCTATTCTCTCCTCAGGAGAGGGATGCCTGACAGATCTGTGGCTCTGCATAAGCTGTAATAAAATTAAATCCAGTGGGTCTGGGGTGATAACTTTCCTCCACCAGGAAATGCTCTGTGGAAGTGGAAATAGAACCAAACTCAGAACGAAGATCCCTACAGTTAGGAGTTGTATCTGAATTGGGAATTATTTATACAGGGCAGATGGATGTGTGTGTCTTTATGGTGTGTATCCTGCCCCTACAGATTTTAAGTCACCACAGGAAGTGAAAAAGTATGTTGTAATGAGGCAGATGCAGCTGCTGCATCTCGAGGAGAGCTGAAACAAACAAATCAGTGTAGAGGAATCTTTAGGACACTGAACAGTGCTGTTACCTTGGACAGCCTACATTGCTTGCTGCATAGAGATACAGTGAACAACCTCCACTCTCAGCAGCTGCTTAAGAAATTCTCCCACTGAATCACAAGAGGCACAGACACTTCAGCCATGCAATGCCTGCAGTGATGTTGGGCAACTGATGCCATTGCCCCCAGAATTCCAGCCTCACATCCTAAAAGTGGGAGGTGTCACCTATTTTAGACGTCACCTCCTCCTTTACCTTGGCACTGAGGCTGAAAACAAGGGAATTGCATTCCCAAGGCTGGACTGAGTGCTCAATCTTGTCCTGGTTAGCTTTGAAACAGGATATTTGGGAAACACATATTTCATTTTCTGAAGGAAAACCACTGTCCAGGTGCAAATTCTAGCACGTGAGAGGGTGGAGACAACAGGAGAGCCTCGCCATGAGCCTCGTGGGAGGCATGAGCACAGCCAGACACACTGTGCTGCTGCTAAAAGCCTTGACACAACATGAGGCTGGCTGTGCTCTTCCGAGAGGCCCTAACAAGTGCAGCATTTTGTTGGCATCATACAGCGTGAGCACATTACGTACTATCTATTTTCTTTCAGAGTAGAAATGGAGAAAACATCTATATTGACTTCTTTTCAGCCTCTTTCAAAATTTAAGACACATCAGACAGAGAGTTAAGACCAGGCTGGGTCAGTGGCTGAGACCAGTTAATGAAGTTTTAATAGAAAAGGTTTTTAATCAGGAAAGACTGAGTTCTTCACAAAAATTGCTATGAGATCTTTTTAGTCACTCTAACTTCATACTGTAAATTTCCAATTAAAAACAATGCTGATCATTAAGCAAATAACTTGTGTACATGTGCATTTTGTAGCATAAGTAATTTACAGCCTATGAACTGGTGTCAGATCTATTTAAAAACATGTGCAGAGGATGTTCTCAACTACTTATCTCTCTGTCTGTCTGTTGGCCTTTAGTTCTTTACCTATAAATGCACACAAATATTATGTTCCTGTGCTCACATGTTTCCAGCATACACTTGCAGGCCTAGATTTTGAACTGCAGGCAGATTGCAATGTGGATGTTTTTAGTCATTTTTTAATTAAAACTGCAAAGTGCAACTATGATAGATAATCAATATAATGTAGGCACTTAATAAATAATATTATTTCTTGTTTCACTCAGGAGATCTAGAAGTTGGAAGTAAAGAGAGGTTCAGATGATCTTTGTGATCAAAACATTTTCAGCAAGTTTTTGGTGAAGGCATGTTGATCCGTGAGCTATGGTTTGGTTACGAAGTGCCCTCTGCCCCAGCAACTATAAGTATCTGACATGTGCAAAGCCTAACTTCAAGGATGACAGTGTTACAGAACCCAGCCTTGCCTTTCCTGGTACACTCTGAGAACCCTAATCAGTCACGTAAAAGATGGGGACAGAGTGTATTTGCAAATTTCATGCTCTCTTGAAGAGGACTTATTTTTTAATATTCTGCAAAAGAAGTAAAATATCAAAATTCACTGTGTGTTTATTTCTGTGTCTGAGGCCTCTCATTTATACTTACCAAATCTCTGGATCAATGCAAGGAGTGATTTGGGTGAAAAAAAAAGAAAAGTCATATAAATAGAAACAGAAGACAGCAGACAGCCATGCTGAGATAATGAACTTGACAGGAAGGACAGAAGTGAGAATTATGGGATGCTGATGCTCTCCCTGTGAACCCAATCCAATTCCTGTTGTTTCCTACCATTTAAGAACATGTACAGGAATTGTTTATGATCGATGGAATGGAGAAGAAGGGAAGACAGACAGCGATCTCCTTTGGCTGGCCTTTCCCAGACAGCCTGATACACTCATGACTCAGTGAAACAAACAAGTTGAAATCCTCAGCCCAGTCCTTTGGAGGTTGTGTAACCAACAAGCCATTCCAATCCACTGGACATATTTACTTGCTTTATTTGCTTATATTTTAGTAATATTTGAATGATTCTGTGCTGTATTTTGGCATTTGTTTGGACCTCTTTGTTTTTCTTTCTTACATATATATATATTAAGATTAGAATTGCCCGAGCTGAGGAAATTCCTGTGAGGTGCTACCTGGCATTCCACGAGGCTTGAAGGAAAGATCAAGGTTCCAAATCTATAAAGGCCAGTGAGGAAAGCAAATGAGAAAGAAGGCACAGAAGGAAGCTTTAGTTGTGTAGGTTTGGGGGCAGATTTTTTATTTCAGGACATGCAGGAAGAAATCACTGTTTTTGATGGGGAAAACAGACTGTAGACACTGTAGAAATCCTGCTAGAGCTCAACATCCAATAGCTCTCTTGCCTCATGAGGCCGTGCTGTGCCCTTGCCCTTGGGGTGAATAAAACAAATCCTGCCTCAGAAGAATGGGAAACAGAGTCTCAGGCAATCCACACTGATGCTAAAAGGTAGAAATTAGTTTCCTTTGCTTCTCCTGATGTCTGTAATGGTTTTCAGCTTGCTAGAGAGATTCTGCTCCTTCAAATGAGGTGTGGCCAGAAAATAAGGAGACATTACTTGTTGATGTCCAACAGTTTTATTTGCATTTTTCATTCATGCTTACTGCAGACACAGATCTGGAATTGTCCCTAACAAGTAAATGAGGGAATAGTCTTCTAGGGAGGGTGATGAGGCTTATAGCAGGAGAAGGAAGCTCCATTCCTTTTCCCTTCATTTGGTTCTGAGAGGTACCAGCCTGGGTGAGAGCAGTTCCTACTCCTCTCCCTGGGGCACTTTCCCCTTCAAAACAGCCTGTGGGACATGTGAGCACTGTCTGTGTGCTCTTGGAGTGAGCTGGGGCTCCTGCCTAGACCCCATTGCCCTGGCTGAGCCCCACAGGACCAGCCCCTCCCAGGGTTTGCATGTCTCCCCCAGAGGCACTCTGTGCCTTCCTGGGGTGGGAAGGCTCCCAGGGTCATGGGCTATCTCTCAGCATGAAGCTCAGCATAGATTCCAGCAAGCTAATGCAGTGAGACAAACAATAAAATGACTCCTAATAAATAGCCATAACTTCATAAAATGAGTTTAGCATCTCCCTCCCCTTCCTTGCCTTCTCAGTATAATAAATGCACTCACTGTCACTGCCTTTTGGGGTTTTTCGGTGTGTTCTGGCAGCAAAATACCCTGAGTCATAAGCAGAAACAGACTAATATTACTAGAAAATGTCTACAATTAAGCTCTGAATGTTACTCATCTCTGATAGATAGACTCTCAAGATGTGCAGAAGTTGGAATTAATCCAAAATTGCTATCGATACTCTGGATTTAGCATGACTCCTATCTTCTTCCAGGAGCAAAAAAAACCCTATAATGTTACCATTAAAAAACTTGATCTATAGCTGGTTTTAAATACTTTCACACTCTGGCAAGAAAGAAATGAAAACAGCCCTGAATCTCACGATGAATGTTCTTTGGCTTAAATCTTATTTTTCACCCAAGTGATGAACCATTGCTGGGTACATTTCATTAGCAGATAGTAATAATACCCCACATTCTCTAATGGACCTGTCAGGTGCTGCCTAATATCACAAAAGTTTTATTTAAAATTATTTTTTACCCATAGAATAAGAGTAATTTAAAAATATTTAAATATATTTTTTAAAAAATCCAATGAATGACATTCATGAAAACATTTTCCATAAGGTTAAAATCCTGCCAGAGCCAGTGGTGTGGCAAGACAAGACATGCTTTGCCAGAAATTCCCCTCTCAGGTGTTTTCGTGTTAAATTTTCCTCTGGTATAGAGACAACATAAGATGATCCCTTGGCACTACCCCATTCCTCCTGTGCCACAACTTGACAGCTGGAGCTGTCTGTGGGATGCCCTTCTGGCTGTGACCACTGACATGCTTCCAAACAAAAAGAAACTGTTTTGGGAGCAGATGGAGATCAGGGAAACTTGAGTGTTGGTGAGCTGCACCCTGAGGACAAGTGGGTGTGATGGATGAGGGAGAGTGGAAGAGGAACATAAGACATTTTTACATTTTTGCCATTACAGGAAACCTTCCTCATCTGTCAGCAGTTGCCAGTACTAAGTGTTGCAGGGGAAGCAAAGAAAGACATGATGAACAAACCAGGGCAACAGCATGCTGTGACACCACAGCCACGTGTCGCTCTGGAAACCATTTCTGCCACAAGTGTCAGCCTGTTTGCACCCTGAACCAACACAGCTTTCAGATGGTCCAACTTTCCCCCATCCTCGTTGCACATGGAGTTGAGGGAACTGAGATTTGTTTCTCCCACACTCTTTCTCCCTTGCCTTGCCCTCCTTGTCCCTTCTAGGCTCTCAGGTGTCAGGGGAGCCCTAAATGCCTGCAAGAAGACAGCCTGCTGAGCCATCTGCACACTCCCCCTCTAGAGTTCTTGGCCAGAGGAGACTGAGTTCTGACTGGGGCCTGATGATGTGTTACACAGAGCAAAAGCATAGTCCCAAATGTGGGATCCTCCTACCTCAGTCAGAAGCTTTGGCTGCTCAGCTGATTTAATTTTGTAGCTGAAAATATTATTAGTAATAATAAATTTGTCCGCCCTTTTGGAAATCCAGCCAGTGAACCTTTACTCTCCTTTGTGATGGGATGGAAAAGGATGGGGAAGAGCTAAAGTCCTAAAAAAAATACTGCACCAGAGAGCTGCAGGAAGCACAACGCACCAGTCATGTGAGAAGAATGTTCGCTGTCATCCCATGGGGGTGATGTAAGAAACACCAGTTGAAAGGATTCAAACAGAAATAAACACACACACACAAAGGCTGCATTGCTGATCTCATGAAAAATTAATACCAGGCAACCAGGCAGTGGCTCCTTTGTGCACCACATCTCTGCACAAGTGAGATCAAACTTGGTCCTTACCAGGGAAACACAGAGCAGCTGCCTGGGTCTAAATCTTGGGCAGACTTGCACAGAATAGTGAGTTGCAGTACATAAGTAGGAAAAAGCCTGCATAATTCTGCAGGCTGACTTTTGGTGTTCCCTTCACAGGTGACATTTGCAGAGAAAAGTGTGGTTTTTTGGAGTGTAACAGTGCAGGACTAACTAAATATGAGGGACTTGGAGCTGTATATTCACCAGGGTTTGTGTTTTTTTAGAGGAAGATGAGTATGAATGCAAAGTGTTCCGGCTTTGAATTTCTTCTCCATACTCAAGTCCCTCTGACGTATTCACATTTGTGACAAGTGACCATATATGTGAGGAAAAGTGAAAAAGATCCTCTAGAGTGATACTTTTGCTGTGGTAATAGGAAAATATTTAAATACGCAAGTAGTATAGAAATTGTCATCATGCCATGCAACTTCACAGACAGGAATAAATCTGCACTTCAGAAGCAGATCCTGCCTTGATAGCAGTGGTGGCATTCGTAAAATGAGGTGGTTGTTTCTCTGCATGGCAGGAGGACACAGGCTTTCCTGCACCTCCCTGGGTATACAAGACCATGGGCTACTCGTGGGAGCTTCCTGCAGGCGCACTGAGCCTGCTGGGCTGCAGTGCTGCCAGACAAACCTGTCTGCCCTCAGCAAAGGAACAGCCTCCTCCTCTTCTGCACTTCTCCCTAGCTCTTCTTTTTGGGAGAGGTCCTGGGTCCAGGCCATGCACTGGCAGCTGGGAGGAAGAGGAACACTGATGAGCCCTGCAGGTGAGCTGTCAAAGCAGCCACAGCAGCACGCGCTCACGCTCGCTTTGAAGAGGGTGATCTTCATTATACACATGGCTGCTGCTTTTAGCCATATTTTCTTGTTGAGTCTGGGATTCTGGTTTTTGGGTTTTTTTCCTTTTTTCCCCTGAAAGGAGAAAAGAAAGAAAAGTGTGAGTTTGCAAGACATATGGAATACCTAGCATGTGGAAGGTGAAGATCATTTCTTTGTGATGAAAAATCTTGTTTGGCAAATTGCAGACTACCATGCCATTGGGCTGATGAAAACTCTGTATTTTCAGTAGAACATGCTTGGACAGTTTTGCTCGGATCTGTTGAAAGGAAACATTTTATTCCCAAGAAGTGTTGTCTCTTTCTCATAGTTGCAAGAGAGACTTTTTTTGTAGACTAGCTTTTTTTACTTTGCTGAGGGTCAAACTTCTGCATTGCATTAAGATGGGATGGATTAAGGATCTGCTGTTGTCAGAGGATGCCTTTGGAAGCTGGGATCAGAGCACCAGTTACTCAGATATGCAGAGTCTCTCAGCAAACAGCAGTTCTCAGTGACTCTGATTTTTAGATAACTTGGTGACTTCATGTTTCTTCTTTTAGTAGCACCAGTGTTGTGATGCTCTGCTTTCCAAACTTGGGAATGTTAAGAATGGATGTAAGAAAATGGAGATTGCAGGATTTCTTTTGGGGGGCAATTTCCCTTCTTTGACTAACAAATACCTGCTGAAGGAACTAGTGACATTTCTAATGAAATGTCAAAGTCACTTAATTGAACTACATCCCAAATCCATGTCACCCTCCATACATTTTCAGTCCATGGCCAGCACCAAATGCTCCAGAGAGGGCATAAATATCTTTGGGGAAGACAGGTGTCTTAGCCAGCACTTAAAAGCTGTCTAAGACCTAAACCACTTATGCTTTAACTTTTACGTTTTATTTGTGGTAGTAATTTTAATTAATTCTCCTAACTCATCTGAATGTCTGATTGCAGATCAGGAAAATATGAACTGCAGTAAATTTTTCTGTCACCAGAACACATCTAGTGGTACTTGGACAAGAATATAGCTTTCCTGTTCCAAGGACGTTAGGGGAAATTCCCCCTTAATTCCCTGAGAGTAGGATTATCTACTACAGGAAATTGTGGATGCTCACAGATCAAACAGTCCAAAAAAAGTAATTTCCAATGGGAGAAATGTGTAAATGTTACTTCCCCAAGTAGGGATATTCTAAAAATGATCCAAGAGCAGGTCAGGCTGCAAGTCTGTGGTTACCTTTTCAGCACCAAGCCTGTTAATCCTTCTGCAGCATTGTTCCAGCAGTCCAGCTTGAGAGAACCAACAGGTTTAAGAAGTTAAAAAATTCCTCCTATCTCAATATTTTTTCCCTTCTCTTGGTTGTGAAAAGTCCTCCCCCCGTCACGTTAAAGGCAAACCTGCTCTATTTCAATGAGCTGCTCTAGGCAGTGCAAGTGCTGGTGCCTCTGTGAAGAAAGGCTACAAGAATCTGTGTAATGAAAGCTGTTCAGTCAAGGATTCATCCCCCATGCACTGAAATAGGCCATTAGTAGGCTCTGCTCCAGTGACACAACAACATAAATGTAACCTGTCAAATGGTTTTGGATGTGCAGCACTATTGTTCCAGGCTGCTGTTGCTGTCTTATGAGTCTGAATGTTTTCTCTTCTACTGTTCTCCACTGCCTTGTTTATTTGGACATCTCACATGGGTTGGGGTCACTTTTAGCATGTAGCTTTTGTCCTAACAGAAAAGTTATTAACTGCAACAAAACCCAATGTGAGGCTTCAGTAGGTTGAAAATTTTGCTTTAAAAAAAGTTTATGGCTTTGAGGACGCATTCTCATCATGGGATTAAACATGAACACACTGTTGTGCTGACCAAACCCTGAGGCATGTGTGCTAAAACCAGTTCTAATAAGTTGTTCTTCTCTGAAGGACAAAGTGCTCCCTTCCATACCTAACAAAGTAAATGATGGCTCTTTCTTGTGTAATGAGACAAGACAGCTATTGTCATATCTAAAGCTGGAATAATAATTACTTGTTGCAGTAGGAATGTCAAAGATTTTGCCTGGTTATGTCCATTTGGCATAGAACACCTTTGTTTATGCCAGGCTCAGAGACTGAACTCATGTCTTTTGATTGAACATTTTGCACACCAGAGTTTTCCTAGGACAGCATAAATCATCCAGAAGATAGTAACGTGATGCTAATATACAGCTCACTGTGTAATAAAACTACTGTCTGTCTGGAATCTTCTTTTCAATGTAGTTGATGAAATTCTAGCACTGATATTGCTTTTGTCAGCTAATGTTGTCTTCTCAGACTTTGAGGCATTTGATTCCTCATGTGACAGGTGATCTTAGCAAAAAGCTTTTTACTAATATGAGACTTGCTTGATAAAATCATGCTTTGTGATCTGATTCTCTTTTTTATTCAAAAATGCTAATTTTATTCTTAGTGCCAAACTGGTTCTGGGAACTTTGAATCAAAATAACTAAGACAACTAAGTCACTCTTCAGCTGTAGGTTTTGACACTTGATGGTTTCTAACTTTGTTTGTGGCCAGTTTGTGGTGGATAAAGGTTTGAATGCCATCTCTTGCAATTCTGCTGACCTCTGAACCTAACTTTGATGCTCTTGAAAGATAAATCAGTGGCCAGGTTACATTTCTCCCTGATAAACAGACAAAGCCCTCAAGAAAGACATTACCTGGATCCGTAGAGACTAGGTGACCTAGTTTCAGTGATGTTTTGGGCTGCTGGCACCACGTACACGAAATTTCCAGACTTGACCCTGACTGGTTACACACTTTGCCAGTCACTCTGTAGTAGCTGCCTGCTCCTGAGACAGTGACAAAATCTCTTCGCAAGGATGAAACCAGCCCATGTGGGCTTTGGGGTAGGAGGAATGGGGGTAAGATTTAAAGAATATGCCAAGAAAGTATCCTTTCCTCTGATGTCATTTTTTCCTAAGTAGAAACAGATGTCTGGGTAAAGACTGGCTATTTTAAATCTTGCAAACGTGAATTTTACTTCAGACTTTTCAAGAAAAAGCAGAGAGCCACTGAAAGTTTTTGCACCAAGCAAAATTTGTTTTTTGGTTTCAGATTCCCAAAGCCATAACACATCAATGGCTGGGAGGCACTGTTATTGCAGAACCTTACACCAGGGGAAGGAGGCTTGTCACTCCAGCACAGAATGAGCTCTAATATCCCTCTCCAGCTTCCTTCCTGCATTGTTTTTACAAAACAAGGAGGAGCTGACCCTCGTTACAGTCCACCTTGAGCTGCCCATTGTCTCTCCCTGCTTCCTCCCTGTCTTCTCTTATTGTAATGATGCTATTTTTCCTTGTGACTTGGCTCTGATCACTGTGATTTGGGGACCTGATCCTTTGTGGATCAGGCAGGAGAATGTGTGTAAATAGGCACTCTGACACTCCCTGTGCTGTCATGAAGAGTCAGTCTGAACCAGAGTACGCATAAAAGGAAACTCTTGCAATCTGGGACTCCTCTCCTCTTCTGAAAATGTACTTCTGAAAATGGACACTTTAAAAAATGGTTTTTTCAACAAAGTAGCAGCTTGGTGACACAGTCCAACCTGACCCCTGAATTTCCGGTACAATTTGTCCACATAATGCCTCCGATTTTGGCCAGTAGTATATAACAGTTTCCTGGTAGTTTGTGAGTAGAAGTCCTGAAGATATTTCTGAGAAAAAAAAAGTATATTTGCATGGCCAAATAGGGTAAATGCATGCATCTTCTCATAGCTATAAACTGTGGACAAATTGGTGGGATATTTGGGAACTGATAAATATATCGCCTTGGACTGTCATTGCAGGCAGTCAGGAGAGAGGAATGTGCAGGCAGCAGGGAATATCTACTGTTGTGTAAACCTAGCTGCCCTGGCTGTCCCGGTTGGCCTCAGACGTGGGTGGTGAGTGACGTGCTGAAACTGAGGAGTTCAATGTCAGACTGCAATAGCAAAGTCTACTGGCCACGGGTTTCACGCTGTGCGTCAGACCGCTGGATGCCACGTCAGCTGTAAAGACATTGCAAGACCTAGAGGTCTCACTGGCAGGTCTTTACTGCTCCATGGGAAGAGTTTCATGGGAAAACCAGAGAGAAGCGTGGTGAGCTCAAGCATTGCAAATGACCAGTGGTCTTGAGCCTTGTATGTTGCAGGCAGCAAGGGGCAACTATGTCGACCATAGTTCTCTTCTTGACAACCGCAGCCTACACAAGCTGGCCTCTCGCCCACTGCAGACTGATGATTTCATCTCTCCTTTCTGAGTTGTGCTCATTTCCTCAGGCCTCAACTCTTTGCAGCCAGATCTCTGGAGTGTTTTTACACTATGTTAGGATACTTTTCAAATGTCTCTATTCCCCCAAACCAAAATTGTCCAATTATCCTAGGAAGAAAGCCTCTCTAAACATGCCCATCAAGATGAATCTATCATGCAGATGAATAAATCTCAAATATGATGGATACACATACCCTTGGGTAGAATAAACTTCTATATTATTAGCTTGTATTTCAAATGATGGGGTTAGAATGCATGCCTAGCCACTAAATAATTTGGTTTCCGGAAGCTTCTCTGGATTAGGACACAGTAATTCTATTAGCTGTATATTATGTAATGTAAATACTGAAAAGCCAGCCCCACAGGATGGAAAGTACCCCATGAGTTTACTGTGGCTTTTCTCCCTTTCATATTTGTTTTTCCTTTTGCTACTTAGAAGCAAGAAGTTCCTTTCCTTACTGAACTGAAAACAGAGAGTAGTTGTGGTATTCTTTCAGGTGTTTGGAGATACAGTTAAGGGTTGTAAGGGGCTGTTTTCTTCTTCCTCAGTGCAGCCACCACTTCGCATTTCTGTCCAAGCAAAATGGAAAATGCAACACAGACTATTCTGAAATCTGAAAAAGAATTTTTTCCCTCTCAGTAACTGCAGTTTTATTAAAAGATCAGTTTACATGCTGCTACATTTATTAGTACTTTGACTCCTAGGCCCATAAAACTACATGAAAAATCATGGTCATCAGACCACAGGCACATCTACCTTCTGAAAAAGTAGAGCTGTGCTTGGGCATGCGGAAATTTTTTGGCAACACATAAGAAAGCCAGAAACTGCCATTGTGCAAGCTGATGGTTTTCTTGGCATATACGTGCCCTCCAGACAGGATGGTTTTATGGTATAGTCTTGAGCAGGGATTCAATGTGGGAATTCTTCATGACGTTATTTATAGCTTTATGCCTCTGCCTTTCTGCAAGCCACATCCACAGATCTCCAGTCTGGAACCCCAAAGCAAAGATCACACATTGAGCACCACCTGAGAAAAGTCTGGCTTAAAAGTCTACATGTGTCCCCCGGGCACACTGGGGAAAGGAAGAGATAGAGTCTGTGGCATTATTCATCTGCCTTAGCCATGATCTCACTCTCTCCTGACATCTCCTGGCTATAAAAAAAGGCAGGCATGGTCCCCTACAGACAAGGCTCCTACTGCTACCTCTTGACTTCTCTCAAAGGAGAATATCTGTTCATTTAAAGGCATGTGGTGAATTAGGAGGCATGGGCAACCCTATCCAACAGTTCCTAATTTTGGAGAGCTTGGAGCCAGATCTGCAGTATAAAATAGGTTTTAGGTTATATATTAATAAAATAAAGTAAGGTTTGTACATGCATGCACTTTGCATGTATACATTCAGTTTGTTAAATCTTTAAATAATCAAATTGAAAACCAGAACATGGACACATGTGCATAGTCATCACTTGCCACTTACCTTTGTTACTTGCCACAGGCTCCATCCTCAGTAAATCTCCATGAACACCTGTCCCAGTCTGATACTAGCTTCTCCCAGCTTCTCAGTGCTGCTGTTCAGGTCTGGTCATTCCCATTTTCCCGTCATAACTTCCCAGGGTAGCCACAGCAGATATAGGCATTTCCACTGCTTTAGTCTCCCATTGCCTCACTGTATCATCTATCACTACTGTATCCATTCTTACTTTCCTTCATTCGGCTCTTCTGCTAATTTAATTCTTTTCTCTTCATCCTCTGTCCCTGAGCACGCACCCACAACATGGTTCTCACACCTTTCTTAGCTGTGTTTCCGTACCCTTTTCTGCCACACCTCCAGTCCTCTTGCTCCTCAGATCCATCCTCTTTGCAACCTCAGCGTATATCATGGCCTAAAGAGAATCCTTAGTGAAAAATTAAAAAGCATAGGAATGATTGATGTGCCTGGGCTCAGTGAGGAGCTCTGTGGAACGGTGCCTGCCTCACTAGATGGCACTGCAGAACTGCCTGGCAGCAGCTCCTGGGGGCTTTGATAGAGAGAAAAATCCAGGGAGGCTTTGCCTGTGGTGGAGCAGCCTCCTGTTGAATCTACGAAAGGGCCTGGGTGGAGTCTGATCAGTTTAAACATTTTCTCTGCACAGGTGGAGGTGTGCCTGGGAACAGGGAGTAGGTTTCTATTATACCAAAGTGAAATTTGAAAGAGAAATTTCCAAAAAGTTTTCCAACTTTGAGATCTGACAACCCTAAAAGAGGACAAACAAGCATCTGAGAGTGTTTGTGGCCTCAGAAAGAAAGGTGCTGAGAATATTGATAATAATCTCTGCATTCTGGCTACAGGAAATACTGCATTGTGGCCCCTTATGAGCCCTTATTATATGTCTTGTCATTCCACATTCTCCTGGTGAGTGGTCAGTGTGCTGAGGACTTCTCCCAGATTTTCTTTGTGGAACTGAGAATGAATTTAACTTAGAAGGGAGATAGCTGGAGAGATTACATATGTGTAGACTGAAATGGAGCCACCAAATAGGAAACATCTGTCCCTAGGGACTAAAATGGAGCACAAAGTACTTCCTCCTCCAAACACATAACTGATGGTGCTGGGTTTGCAGCATCTGTTTGAGTCCTTAGGAGGCGAGAAAACCTGTAAGGCTCCACAGGAGCCAGATAGGGGAACAAGGGAGGCAATGAAGAGAGGTCACTTTTTTTCTTTTCTTATTGCTCCTTTGTTGGAGACCAAGGAATGAGCACCAGCTCCCTCCTTGGTGGCGTGATCATCTTGTGCATCTATTAGTGTGCTGCAAAGCTGCTACAAAAAACTGCATTTCTTCTTCTCTCACAGTCAGGGTCATATTTTGGCTCCATGGTTGTGAATCCACTGCCATTCTCAGTCCAAACATGCAGAACACTACATAAAGTGGGCCATATTTAGTGGCAATGTGGAGGAGCTGATATCATGGCCTAAAAATACTTGAAGTGACCTGCATCAACACAGCCTGTGAGTTGGGCTGGTTTCAGCCAGAAGAGGTGGTTTCACCAGCAGTAGGAACTAGGTCAGTGTTGCCCTGGAATAAAGCACTCTCTGTGTCCTGTTTATTTCCTGCTGGTTGGGATTCTCACATAGCAGCTTTGCTTAGGGACCCTCTCAGATGCCCTCTCTTGCAGACAGTGCCCTGGAGGGAAGAATACACTAAATTAACTTCTCCTAGAGCTACAGTAAAGCTAACATCAGCTTCTTTTCAGAAAGGGAAGGATAGATTTTTTTCCCTTTAACTGTAGTCATGCTAAAGTACCAGGAACTAGAGACCTCGTCTGGCCTTCTGTCTTAATAATGCTGTGAATGAACACATTGTGCAAGTTAAGACTTTCCCAGGTGCAGCATTACCGGGCAGTGTACCTGGCTTGGGGAGCGAGCACTGGTTCCCCAAACCTTGTTCCCATCTCTGCAGGCATTGCAGCCACCTCCTTCAGGGGGAAGAGGCAGTGGGAAGTGATTCCGTCTTGCGCCTCTGTCTCTGGTCTAGCAGCTGGAAGCAGAGGGGAGTACTGCTGTTGGGCTGTTTGTTGGCCCTGACAAGCCCTGCCTGGGCTGTGTGTGGTCGGTGTGCTTGCCATGGGAGCCCTGGGCAGGAGGGAGCAGTACTTTGTGTGTGATGCTCTGCTGTAGATTGTTGCTTCACGACCTCCAATCCCAGACATGCACATGTCCTGCCTTTCCCTGTTTCAAGTTAAGCTTCCCCAAAATGACATCACTGGCCTAAAAACCTTGAACTTCAAATAAACCCCCTTGGGTTTGCTTTATTGCCTTTTTGTCTTTTGGAATTTAAGTTTTAACTACATCAAATTCTTCAGCTTTTTTCTGCAGATATTAGAGTGAGAAAATTTGTGGGAAAAATAAATTCACACCCTCTGTCTGTAAGGCTTGAAATAAGCACCAACATTTGTGACATGAAAGAAAAGTTCCTTGACTCAGAATAAAAGGCTAAGATCTCGTATAGCTGTCTGCTTGTCACAGCAAGAATAGCATGTGGCTGTTTTCATTTAGGAGCAAGGATCCTGGTGCCCAGCAAGCTCAGACTAAGCATATCCAAAGCTGTGTAGATTGTCTGATGCTAAGGCATCATTCTGTGCTATGGGTACATCAGCTGGTTTGTTGTGGGAGCCAAAACATTGCTGCCCTTTGTAGTGTGGCCAGAGAGTATGTGCCTGAGGTGTGGAACAACTGAAAGAGTCTCAGAGTGATGCAGATAAGGCTGCTCTGGAGTTTTTCCTTTTTGTTTTGTTGAAATTCATTACCTTAGTCCAAAATATACTTTAATTTATCAGCTTTACTTTTTATTTCCCCATGGGTCATAAATTTTCTAACATTATTTGAGGTAATGCTGTCCATACAACATAATAACACGCTCTGGGGTGTTGCTGCTCGATTTCCCCTTGAGGGCTAAACCAGTCTAGCAGCATTTTAACTGCTCTAGGTAGCATTATCTGTGTTGTGGGCTCCTGTACTTGAAGAGGCACAGTGGAACAGTAAAAAGATAAACCTCCCTAGCTAGGGGGGTTGAGCTAGAACAGTACTACCTGATTGCCAAAGCATACCTCTGTCTTCAATGTTTGCAGCTGATTCCATGGGGTAAGTAATTTTTAACATAGGCAGAGCCTTCATGGAAGACAGCGCACTTTTAGGTATCCTACAGAACCAACTGAGGACCAGGGAAGACATATCAGCCAGCAGATGGATAAATAATTTCTTTTTATTCCCTGAAAAAAAGTCAAGATGACTTATATGACTCTCTGTCTGTAAGTGTACTGCTAAGGTGGGCTGTGCGCTCTACATAACCTGTAGAGAACACAAGGTGTTCACAGCTTCTGAAGAAACGATTTTATTTCCTTCTTTCACAGTGCCAAAATTGTGCTAGGCATGTACCACACTGCCTCAAGATTAATGAGGTTCATACCAGATGTGCCTTCTTAGCACAGTAACCTCCAGTTATTTCTCAGGGGTGAAATGGATACTTTTTGAATAAAAGAGAATAAAAGCCTATTGAAAGGCTAATTCAGTACTGAGAAATTCAGGTGTTCAGGGCAAAATAAAGGTAACTCCACATGAAGAAAGTTCCCGGTCAGCTGACCATCATCTAGTGCCGTAAGTTTTCATGGTTTCTTGCCAAAAATTTGCACAGGACTTGGGGCAGTGCTAGCATTAAAAGAGTGTCAGATGATCTGAACTCCACATAACTGGCAGATGCACAGTGGGCTTGTTAGCAGAAATTAAAATGGAGCTGCTTCTGATAGTGACAGAAAAACCAATTACTTAGCGCTCTGTTCACTGTATTATTGTAGCAATGCTATACATGGAGTGTGACACAGGGTGTGGGCTCCCCTCCATTCCCCTTCCTCACAGCTCAGGTTGTTTCTTTCTTTGCAGTAAATCAGGGTGTCACAACCCAGGCTGACACTAGTCCTTTCCACGAAGGAGCTTCAGGGAACAGACACAGCTCACGGCTTGTTTGTCTACAGGTCAGGGGTGCAGCCCTGGCTCTTCAGCAGATGTGCTACTGGAATTTTCTGGTGCAAGTAGAGTCCCTGTCTGCCAATGCAATATAGTGTCAGCCTGTGAACAGCCGTGCATTTCTTAATTACTTTCTAGATACTCCTTGTAAATGGTTTCAATCAGTCTCGTGGGGTCTAGTAGTTTTCCTGTATGTACTGGGTGTGCTTCTGAGAACAGCCAGCCCTGAACAGCTACATGGTTAGCAGATACTTACAAAGAAGAAGAAGAAGTAAACATGGTGTTCCATGGGTCAGAAACAAACAGGAGCACCCCACCCCACAGCTGTGAATCCTTTTTTTTCTTTTCCCTGCCTCTTTTGTATCAATGAAAGATCCCTCCTGCCTGCTAGGGAAAGGCTCAAGCTGAAGCTGGTCCCCACCTGATTTCCCTCACCAGCTAAGCCAGCTAGATCCATCCAGATCTGGGCTATGATGCAAGCCAACATGTAGCATGCACAGTTTGACTTCGTAGGGAGTTCAGATTTCAGTGTAAGCACAAGACCTGTTTTAAGGTGGTGGGACAGAGCACAGGGAGTTCTCTCCCAAGTGTTGAATATCAAGATGTTTCTGTTCATACTGCTTACACTGCATGTGTGCTCTTTACAGTAAACCCTGGTTGTGTATACCGACACAGATCTAGTGATGACTTAGTTTCTTAGTGAGTAATAAAGATTTTCTCTTTATAGAGGCAATCATTTACTGCCTGTTTGGGTTTTTGTGGTTTCTTTTTTTAAGGTACTCAAGAATTCTTTCATGTCTAGTTTGTCAGTCTCTGGGGACATGCTTGACTCACACGCTGTAATCAGAAAGCATGGCTGGGATGGATGGGCCCACAGGTGACAATTTGCAATAGATACTGGCGTTTGCAGGCTGCACAGGAAACAGACCTTTTTACTTGAGGGCAGCAGGAGAAAGCAGGCAGACAGTCTCAGGACCCATGTGTCAAGTCCCGCATTCAATTTGTTATGCTGAGGTCAGGGAGTGATTTGTTGTTGCAAATGAGGTCATTATGTCAACAGGACAAGGAGGTAATGAAATGCAAAACAAAATTCCCAGTCCTGGGAATCTTTCCACTTAGCTCACAAGCCAGACCTCATGGAGTCCTCAGAAGGGGAAGCAGCTATACTGGCAGAAAAGAGCCTGTGCTCTTACATTTTTATTTTCAAACATAAATAGACTGCAGAAGAATGAAAGCAATCAGCTCCACTGCTGTGACCAGCTTCTATGCACGAACTCTCACCCGTGCTGCCTGCATCCAGCAGCTGTCATTCAGCTGCAGCGCTTCAGAGCAGCACTAGCAGAAATCACCCTTTGTACCCAGGGACCCCAAGGCAGGGCTCCTCCTCCAGAACTCTCTGTGGAAAGCTGAGAGCTCTGCTCTCCACAGCTGCCGGAAAGCCAGCTCTGAAATACAGCGGTTCACTTTGGTTGCACTCACCTACTGCACCAAAGCAGAGTCCCAGACAGCAATTGCAGCTTTCCCAAGTAGCAAATGCTCTGGAGCAATCGTGTTGGAAAGACGTCTCTGTTTTTCACCCAGTCTGTGTCACCCTTTCAGAGTCTGTGTTCTCCACTAAATACTAGTGGAGCAGAGTCTTCACCCACAGCACTGGGGCACAGTGTTAATTGCTCCAGTGATCTAAATAGACATGGGCTGGTAAGAGGAATCCAATTCTTCTTTTATTCCTCCAAAACAAGATATCAAAAACATCTACAGTGATATTCATCCCAATTTACACCTCTCCCAGTACAAGCAGAATTTTGTCTGATAATGCTCAGAGCATCAGGATAAGTTTAACCAAGTTAGTGCTTGATTTTGTGCCCTTCTAAGGAGCAGAGAGGTGCAACACCATGCCAGGAACACCCTTGTTTCCCCACCATTTAACTCCACCCAGGTAGGGGAGAGGATCTGGCAAGAGGCACAGCACAGGTGACAGCTGCAGGGACCACGCAGCCCTTGTGCTGGTGGGAATACCTCTCTGTCGCACTGGTTCCACCAGGAGGGTGGAGGAGAAGGGTGAGAGGAATTCCTTGTCCTGCTTCCAGCACTCGCTAATATGCATCTCTGCAGGAATGGGGCAGAGCCTGGCCCTCAATAAATAGGTTCCTTGGGGATGAAAGGTGCTGTAAAAGTGAGACGACAAGCACGCAATAGTTTGTTGCTCTCTTTTTCCCCTTCCCTTGATCCTTTGTGGATTTGGCTAGTTGGATCTGTGCTGTTACTGTGTCAGGATTCAGAGACCAAGCAGCAATGAATTTCTCATTGCTACTGCTCCAGTCCTAATAGCAAACAGCTGAGTGAAGAATGAAGTCCCGGCTGAAAAACAAGCAGAGCTTTCCCTCCCCTTGCCTCGGCTGTTGCTGGAGCAGCAGCAGCTTCAGTGTTATTGTAAGCCCCCGGTGTTAGATGCCAGTTCTGGGGCCATAAGTGTGGTTATATTTAGCCTGTCGCCACTCTATTGTTGGGGAATGGTCCAGACTATACTGCCTTTTTCTGTATAGGTAGAGCCCAAATTTCAAGCCAGGATTAGTCAAAATCATTTTTAAGGTAGTTTCCCACATACCATTTTACCAAGCAGAAAAATCACGTGGTTCAGAGAAAACAAAGCAGAGTTTGATTGAAAGTGTATTTGCATCATTTTGGACTGTTTTTTTTATAACTGGTAGTTTTCTGAAGAGGTGAAGGCAACTTTTTTTTTTTTTTGAAGCAGTCAAACATTTTAGCATGACTTACCTTATTTGAGCAGAGTGAAAGTTGGCAGATTTGCTTTTAACTCTTGGCCTCATCAGCTTCTTGGGCTGCTCCACAGTAGTTGAAGTTATGCCAGCATTTCCATTATAACATTCCCCTCTCTTCTCATTTTCAGGGGTTTCATACTTGGCCATAAAAATTTTCTCCAGGATAAAATTTTGGCACCCAAAGTCCCACTCCAGGTGTGACTTAAAATCATCATGAGCCAAACCTTGAAATTAGTTTCTACTTAGTCTTTAGTCACTGGCATATAGTTGTATGTTCACTTCAGGAGAGCTCAACAAGAGAAATTATAGACTACACATTAAAGGAAGGTTGCTTTTCCTTAATGGAAAGCTAATTAGAATAAACATACAAATATTTGTGAGATATACAGCTATTGAACTGAGGTTGTGCAACCATCTAGATTTTCTAAAGGGCTCATGGAGGTGCTATTTGCTTGCTTCCCACAGACCTCATAGCCGTGTTGGGTAGCTCTAGAAAAAGTGAATGTTCTGCTTTATGATTTCCAAAGCCCTTGGCAAAATGCAGGAGGGAAGGCTGCTCAGGGGCTGGGTTTCTGCAGTCCTTCATGCTGTTTCCCCAAGGTCAGTCTGGGCTACAATATGTATTTCACAGCCCACCTGGTGGTGCACGCCTGTCTGGAGGCTGGGATGGAGCACTGTGTCCCTAGTCTCCTTACATTATCTCCTGGCACTGAAACAACAGACCACTCTCTCAGAGAGAGGTCACAAGCCTGGGGTGATCCTGGTTGAACTCAGCTACCTCTACAGGGCATAATGCCATTTCATTTCATGGCTCTTGTGGGTATCTGTGGAGAGGGACCAGAGTGTAAGTACCTAAGGGCTAAGTCCTTTAGAGGAATTAATGATCATATAGGGATGTATAACAGCCTGCAATGCTTGACTCCAGTACCAGCAGGAGTTGGACTTCTACTGTTGTTCAAAACAGAGAAATAGCAACTTGTTTTCTTTTTTCTTTCATGTATTCTCATGAAAAGAATGGGTCCTCATATCCAACCCAGACAGCAGCACTCTTGTATCTTGTAAAGTATCCAGAAGTCACTGAAGGAAACCTCTTTTGACCAACGTGGAATGCTCTGAAACCAGGTGCTCTGAGACTGGGAGTTAGAGCTAGTCTGCCTCAGCACTTGGGCAGACTCAGCAAAAGACAGGCAACATCAAGAAAACCTATGCTGACACTTCCATAGAAGATCTGTAAATTTCCTGTGTCTCCATCCTTATAACATTTGATTCCAATTAGCATAAAAAGGCCACAGACTCGTCTGTCCTGTAAAGCTGCCTTGCAAAATAAGACTGATGTCTGCCTGCCAAGGCACATGGAGAAGTGACAAGGCAGCCTATCCTCCCAAAGGCAAAGAAAGAAAGAGAGAGAGAGTATCCAACAGCTCTCTCATCCCAAACATACACTGTTCTTTAAAAAGAATGTTTCAAAATTTGGGTTCTTAGACCTTGTTAGAACAGCTGTCCCAGTTGCCTATTCCTGTGCTGGTCTACACAGACCTTTTCAGAACCTGTGTCTATGTTAAATAAGGTAAGAACAAAAGGATGTATGTGCAGTAAAGAGCATAAAAAATAAATGTAGTCATACTTTTCCCATATTTGCCCTAAATCCTTCTTATAGGCCCTAACAGCTTATGGCTTACAAACCTTCTCCTTGTAGATGGAGCCTTTGTATTCAATGCTTCTTGACAGCTTTTTCTATCATCATCTTGGTCAACTTTGAACTCATGTAACCTTTGCAACAGTTCCACAGCATAATTGAACATAGTGTGAAAAAACACCACCTTTTCTTTGGTCTTACTGGACTGTCACGAGGAGTTCCTTGCAGAGGGAGCAAGAGTGAGCAGTTGCTCCCTGCTCAGAACTCCATGCCGTGGCTTTACCGACCGCTGTAGCACATGTTCCTCCAGCTGGCTGGGGAGAAGCTGCCTGGCTGTGCAGGTACTGTAAAGCCTCAGCCTAAATCGCTGAGGCTGTACTTGCGTGTGTGGGCATAGGAACTGAGGAGTAGGTGTTTGGAAGGCATCGTCGCCTGCTTCTGCTTAGATTGGTAAACTTCCATTTATGAATTTCAGGAAGCTTCTGAAGAAACATTATATAGGATTAACTAACTCAAGGAAATCTTGTGTTGCGGTGCAGTGCTCAAAAATACTTCAAAATAACTAAGTGGCAGTTCCAAAAATATTCCTGGTTTGAGAAGAGAAATGAAAAAGCCACAGGTGTAATTACAAGGGAGTGATGGACAGATAGGCCCTTGGTGCTTTTGTTCTCTTATTCCACACGGTGGCTTTGGAATATATCAGAGGGGCGAGTGTTGGTTGTCACAGCCCAAAAGAATGTTTTCCAAGCATCCTTCCCTGGGGATTTTAATTTCAAAGAAAATAGATTCTTTTGCTCTGCTAATCACTATTGTGGTTATCTAACCCTTGTACTTTAGAGATGCAACAACTGCAAATATTCAGAGGCATTTTGGATCTATGCTTTCTATGTAAACATTTTATATCACCTGCTAACACTTTTCCGTAACCTCATACTTTCCATAGTTGTGTCTTTCTTGTGAGGGAAAAGAAATCTCTTTCTCCACCCACACTACTACCACATATACCAGCTGACATCAGACAGCAGCTGTTTCTAGTTTCAGTGAAAAATATAATAAAAACCAAAATGTCTAATGTGGTATGCCAAAAAAAAGTGTTGTTCCAAACTACCTAGAGGTATGAGTATTGTTAGAAGGAAAACGTTCTTTTCCAATCAGCTTTCCATGAAATATTCATATGCCATCACTTTCTATTTATGACTTTCTATTTACTTTCAACTTATGGCACTAGTCACTTATCTGGTTGAGTTGGGGAAAAAGCTGCAACAGAGGAAAGTGAAAGGATTTGTGCCTTTTTTTTGTCTATATGGCACCTAGAAATCTTGTGGAGTGCATGAAAATATAATGCTAACATGCATACGTTCCACCTGGCAGACCACACTGTAGACACAGAGAATTTAAAAAATGTTATGAATAAGTGGATAAAAATCCAGGTTCCAAGTATTCACTTCAGAATTTCTTTTATTATTTTTTTTCCCTATCTTAACTTCTAAGTTTGCAATTTTTTTCTCTGGCAACAGGGCAATTATGGGAAGGTTACTCTGCTGACACCTTTTTTTTCATACTTATGTGTTTCCCTTCCTCTTTGGGATTAAAAGATTCTTAGCTGAAAAATAAAGTCAAGAATTAATTCTTTTTAATGCCCAGATGGTAGCTTCAGAGAATGGTTGTCATAATTTCTTTTTTCATTGTTCTTGAATAGAAATGGATATTTGTGGAGGTCAGTGTATTCCAGTTCCTTCACTTAGTTCACATCCCCTCTTACAAGGAGCCAGAATCTCCTTGTAAGAGTCTTTAAAGTCTTCCTCTGGAGGACGCTAAATCAAACCAGCTGCAATAATTTACAAATTGGCTGAAGGATGCCATCTTTGCCATGATATTTATGAGCCTGATCTTTGGTACTGATGAGAAGTATCAAGTTCCCCTCAAACTCACCTTAATTGCACAAACTTCTTTTGTTCCTTTAAGAACAAAATTGAATGTATTTAAAATTAAGGGAAAAATATACACAGTTGTTCAAATTTCAAAGTTGGAAAAGCACAACAAAAGAAAGATATATGCTGCCAGGGCCAGATTTGCAGCCCCACCTTCAATTTTAGCTATATCTAATGTAAACTGAGAATCAAAGTGCTTGTGTGTGAGCCAGATGACGGGGGAGTATGATGTGTGCTAATCTTTAATGTATACACACAGATGAAAATTGAGTTTGTGCTCTATTTTTTGGTACTTTGTTTTGTACAAAGAAACCCTGAAAACTTTTGTTTAAAGACTAATTTGAAAAAAATTTAATTACTTAAATTACTAGATGTTTATGTGGAGGAATGGAACTGAGTGTGTCTCATGACTTGGTTTCTCCAGAGTAATGGCAATGGCTTATATCTCAATGGAAGAATAGTGAGTATATTTTACAAATTTTTGACAGACTGAAAAAACACACTTTTCTACCTCTGTTTTATCCCATGGATGAAGAATCTTTTGCTTTGAGGAAATAACTTTAGGATTTTCCTGTACATACTAGACATAAGAAACCTGCATGTGCCTTTTTATAATGAATAGATGAAACATTACAGGAAATTCAAAGAATTCAAAATAACCTCAGCCAGAAAGTAATAAATGCGGTGCATATTTGAACATGTAGAACATTCATTAAATGCTAATGATGATAATAATGCCTGAAAAATGACTCGAAAAAGAACAGAAAATCTCTTGTGAAAGACAGTTCTTCCAGCAAAGGAAACATTCCTTTGGTGGTCACATCAATCTGGTGCTTTGCAAAGGCACATAATACATCACGGCTGGCTGTCTCCTCAGGAACGCCTCAGGAGCAGGTTCAGAGGGGTGTTGAAGAGGTCAGGAGAGAGGTGTTAGATTTCTGCTATGTGAAGAGAAATTTTGCACAATTCTTGCCAGATTAAGGGCACTTCTGTCTAAAATTGGCAGTTTCATCACATCAGGAACACCTCTAAATCCCTATTGTAAAAATAAGTGAAAACTTTTTCCCTACCCTCAGGCAAAGAGTTTCACTAGCACTAGCACTTTCTTTGAAGAAAAGAATGGCTCTTAAGTTCAACCGGTCCTGAAATCTGAAGAAGGCAATATTCAAGGCTGTCCCAAAGGGTTTGATGAATAATTTGCTCCTTTTCTCTTTTTTTTTTTTAATGTAAGCAGCTCTGTAAACCATCGTTGCCAGTGGTTATGAACATTTTCATACTTTATCCCTGAGTTTCAGGAGAAAAAAGGTTTATTCTATGCAGCTAAACAGAAAGGGAAGGGAAATATGGGTACTACAGCTCTGAAATCCCCTGGTTGATATTTCTATTACCTGTGAAATTGCCTTTTATTGCAATGTCTAGCCTGGAAAAATTCTGGAACATCTTATATTATGCTTTTTATAGTTCTTTGAACAGAAGCAACTGGATCAAGGGCTGCAATTGAAGACAGCTTCAAAACTCGCTCTCCCTCACTCATGCTTTTGAAAATCAGCTACCATTGGCAAGAGAATGTCAATTATTTCCTCTCTGGGATGAGGCTCAGGGTAGGAGACTGTATATATATTACCAAAAAAGAATCCCAAAAATTCAAACCCAGTACGTATCTCGCTGGGGGCATGTCTGTGGCACCTGGCTGTAACTACATCAGTGATCAGAGTTGCTTCTGCCTCTGGAGCCTCATGGCTAGCACAGCTCTTAGTGGAGAAAATGTGGAGAAAAATGTTTCTCATGTATTACAACTGTAGGTGAGTAGGGAGTCACCACATCTTGTTATAGAATCATAGAATGCCAAGGGGTTGGACTGCACCACAAAGATAATTTAGTCCCAACCCCTCCTGCGATGGGCAGGGACACCTCCCATTCAACGAGGTTGCTGAAGGCCTTACCCAACCCACTGCTTCCTTAATGTGCTCATACTGATAGTGGGAGAAGAGTAGGATGAGGGAGCTGAAAGTTTGTAAAGGGGGTTAGTAACAATCAAGAACACTATTAAGACGCTACTGCGTGACACCTGGGAGTTGTGATAAATTTCACAGTGCTCGCTGGGTTCCCATTTCTCTCAGTAGTTTACCAGTACAGACTAGCAACAATCAGCCTGATTTTAGACTGTAGCTTATGGGGTGGCAGCGGTAGTAGTGTTTGAAACTGAGTGAACAGAAATGCTGACATATTAGCTTCTCTCTCCACTCCTCCCCCACTCCATCCTCCCGCGGAATATTTCACTGGTGGCATGTGGAGAACAAGCCTATTTCCAAGTGGTTTCAAAGTTGATCCTTATATTATACTTGTTTCAGTAACTGTTTCTGGTTCTCACTGTCATATCCTTACTCAGCTGAGGTTGCATATGATTTCAATTCTGTCTTTATCCATTGACCCTCCATATTATTTGAATTTGTTTAATCAAGTGTTATTTGTGTTTCTGTAATCCATAAAACATCCACATAAAGTTAAAGCAGTGTGCATAAACAGCAGTGGATGACTGCCCTTAAATCCAGTAGACAGCTTTTTATCAGTATGACTCGGTTGCGGAGGAAATCTCCAGATAATAGCTGAATAGAAAACTAAAATCTAATTAAATCTAAAATAGTGAGTACATAGCATGTTCAACATGTTATTTGCTACATGGCCAGTATTTAAGTTTGATCCTATGCTCAGGAACGTTAGTGGAAGTCTTTCCACTGTTTTTAATTTAATGTCTGACTATCTATTTAGAGGGCATGTTTGTATTTAAAAAATAGTTTAAGGTCAGAATTATATCTCTCCTGCTTTGGATAAATATATGCTATATAAAACTTATCATTTCTACTGCTTTAAATATGCATTTCCTCATAGAATGCTTCATATGACAAGAAGTGAAGAAATCTATTCCAGCAGAAGCTGTGAGGGTAAAGGTCAAGACTGTGTTTACTCACACTTGGAATTTGGCAAGATAATTGGAATAATGTCAGATACAACACAAATCAAAGTCCTATTTTATAAAATTCCAGTCTTAGGGATAGGACATCCCAGGAGAGCAGGGTGTGCAGTAGGAGTTGTTTTAGCACCAGAAAGGATTACCAGCAGTACTAGCATCTAGTTTCCTTTGCAGGCACTCAATCTAAACACTACCTGTTCCTTATATCATGTTTGAGAGCCACAGAATTTAAGGGAAATTGAGCAGTTAGGTCTTAAGCATAAGATCCCATTATATCAAATTTCATTGTATCACTTTCTGCTGGCCTTTAGCTGAGCCTAATGTTTGGTGAAAGCAGCTTTTATAAAGACGGAAAGTTTGAAGCTGGAAGCATGAAGAGTTGAGAATTCCTTGGTGCTTTGTTCCAGTTGCTAAAACCAGAGCAGCTACAGCTTCTTTCTCAATTGCACTTGGCTGACCTCAGTGATCAGACATTGTTTTTCAGTCATTGCCTTCTCTCCTGTATTACATTCTTCTGCTTCATATGTTCTCCTCATACAGACTCTATACCTGCTGCAAACAAGGCATCTGTCAAGTTTCCTTCTGCTAGACAAATCTATTGAATGCTTCTCATCTGTCACAATCAGTTTTTTTATCCCTCAACCTTTTCCTGTGACTTTTAACTGAACTGCCTCTTTTCAGTTCTGACCACAGTATTGGTTGGATTCCTGTCCTTTGGGTCTTTTGGGATTGTACTGCCATCAAACACATTTTTAAAAATGCTCACTTGGTTTCATAGCCTTAAACTCGAAAAATATCAGCAAAACCCCAGACCTCTGCAGACACTTTTGATGTATTATGCCTTGTGCATGAAAGTTGGTACCACTAAGTAGCCTTGTTGGTAAATTGTTCATCTTGCCTCAAGGCAGGGGAGTAGATTACCTGAGGTCCTTTTCATTGTGTTTTACAATATTTTTCCTTTTTTTGTGTCTAGGATTGTTGTCACACTAGCTGATCATTTTTTTGCCTCTCTGTGAGTACTGGCCCAGTGTTAGCACTCTTGCAGTCTGCTGGATTTTCTGAGGAATAAGAGATTGGCCACATGCAGTGAATGGCATGGAAGGAAGGGAGAAGGACGGTTATAAATTTTCAAATTGAGACTTTCTGGCTAAAGAAAATATAAGAAAAATTCTTCTTGAATCAGAACAGTTACTGTACTGGAATTATCTGTCCTTTCATTATTTATCTAGATTTCAGCAGATTCTTGACTATAAGCAGTTAAGATTAACATTTGGATGAATATATCCTCTGGAGGCATTTTATTTGTATATTTGGGTTTTTAACATATCCTTATTAAAATGGTAGAAACTGATAAAATCTGCTGCTCAGTTGCTTATTTAGGTTTTCTGACAATAGAGAGGGCTGCTTAAGAGACAGTTGCAGAAGCTGAGCCTTGCATTAGAAACTAAAAAGTTGTGACTAACGACTCTTTACTTTGACATGATCACCCTTTTTTTTTTTCTCTCTGCTGCCAGGCAACACAGCCATGTTCTAATCCTTTGCCATGACTTGGTAGATGAAATCTTAGAATCAAAACTAGCCAGTTTTCCATTTGCCCTATCCCAAAGAGAAATGTTGGGCTGACGCAGAGTCTCCTGACTGCTACTTTAGCTACACTTTGCACCGTAAATATCCACTGCAGCAGTCAACTACACTGGTGCAAAGAAGGAGTAACTTCATTACAGCAAACAGAAATTCTGCTGGTTTACATCAGTTCAATTAAGAACATAATTCAGCTCATCGCTGATTTGCCTTTAAGTGTTGCCTTTTACATGTGACAAATGTTCCAAATTATTCTCCTATAAATGAAGATTGCACTTATACTGCCAGCAAGCTATTTTCTTTCTGCCACTTATAGTTTGCCAAAGGAACAGTGGGAGAGAGACATTCTCATGGCAGCACAAATTTTTGAAATTTAATATCTCCATAATTGTATAGTCTCCAGGAAAGGAAAAAGAAAATGTCCATAGCCATACTCTAAGTATCGTGTCAGCAGTCTCCATCAGTGTCTAACAGATGAAGCATATGCTATTTTGGTATCACAGGGTTGTTCTTATATTTTAAAAGTTTACTAATTCAATTTGCTGATTTAACAGCAACAACTTCTTTTTTTAAAAATTATTTTTGTATCCAGCTTTTATTCTTTTTTGCTTTTAGATTTAAGACATTTATAGGAAAATTTTCTTTCTGAGAACTTGCAGGCAGATGCATAATGTATACTGGCAAATCCACATGTGTTGACAGTAATTATGTTTACTGTGTGTAAGTGAGGGAAATTAAAGCTGTATAGAGGTTGCAAAGCTAGCACAGCATGTAGTATTAGCAGAAACTCATTTTGCTGGGAAACAGATGGAGAAATATGCAGTCACTTGCTTATATGCATATTAGCAATTGCACATGTTTGCAAAGGAGAAGTTTATAGACAAGAGTTGCACAGTTGTGTCTATATATGACTGTGCACTAACACATCTAGATCATTTCTTCATGTGGTGCAATTTAGATTTTTTCTATTTTCATTCTTATAATAAGATTAAAAATAAAACATTAAATCAAGGAAATTTTTTATCCTTGTCTCTTCTTTTTTTAGTTACTATAAAATTTAATTTTTTTAGATGTCATGGAAGTCTGGTGTTAAAAAATGCCAAGTATATCCATTTAATGTAAAGCAGTTATATGATTAGAAGTATATAGCCTGCTTCTCTTAGTAATTCTAACACTCAAAAGGGTGTCAATGACTGTACCTCCATATAGCTTTCTTTATTAATGGAATGTAAGGCAAAGAAAGTAACTACTAGCTAAAAATAAATTGGACTTGCAGTGCAGTCCAACATTGAAAGCTGTTGATGCATTTCATGAAGCTACTGAGAGTCTCTCAGAAGGCTTTCTGGAAGTAGCCAGAGATCACTTCTGTTAGGCATTAAGTGGAAAGTGCCTCAGTTTCCTGCCAAACTTCATTGCACTTCTGGCTAAAGTGTTGGGCCATGAGGCTGCTGCTACCTTTGTTCTCATCTTACACTGCTTTAACAACTGTCCATTTTGTGCAGCATGATAGAACTCCTTTTCATGTTTTCTGCTTTTGTAGCTGAGAAGGCACAAAAATCCTGTGAATTCACTCCCCTACTCCCTTGTCTCCCTCTTCTCCTCTCCCTTCCATCCCCTTCCCCTGTGTAAGTCTTTGGACTTTGATTTTATAAGCTCTATGATTTTAATTTTTCCATGATATTTTGATATTTTTCTACAGAAAGACAGTACAGGGTGCATTTTGTCCCCAAAATGTCTATTGAAATAGTAGTTCATATGATTGACTAAGAAGATATGCCACCTCTGGAAAAATTAGTCAGCAGCCTTAGTTTGCAGCTGGAGAAAAAAATGTTTGGAGGGAAACTGCTTTTCTGAGACAAAATCAAAGGCAGTGTTGAGGCAGCCAAATTGGAATAGCACAGAGACCCTGATCCTAGTAACAACAAGTCCTGCACACTGAGAACCTTTGGTACTTGAACCATGTCCTCTATTGAAATTTGGATTCAAGCAGAATACTTCTTGCTGTCTCATCACTTCCGAGAGACTCATCCCCTGTGATAACAGCCCTTACCTGCTGCTGCACTAGTCTCCCATTCATTATCTGCTTTGCTAGGCTCTTATGTTTTAAACACATTTAGGTATCGCTTCATGATAAGGCTGGGTGACTGACTATTCAAAGGACACTTGCCTTTGGGGATATTGCAGAGAGTGTGACCCAGTGTGTTCTCTGCGCTTATATTAGGACAGCCCAGGACTGTGCACTGTCCACAGATGTCCTGGCCTTGCCCTCTCCCAGTAATATTTTCTGCAAGGCATTTGAAGCAAGTTATGAATTATTTTTCCCCAAAAACTTACTTTTTTTGGTATTTACAAGAAAGCCCTATGAAGAGCGGCTGAGGGAGCTGGGGCTGTTTAGCCTGGAGAAAAGGAGGCTCAGGGGGGACCTTACTCCTCTCTGTGACCACCTGAGAGGTGGTTGTAGCCAGGCAGGGGTCGGCTGCTTCTCCCAGGCAACCAGTGACAGGAGGAGAGGAGACAGCCTCAAGCTGCACCAGGGGAAGTTTAGGCTAGATGTTAGAAAAAAATTCTTCACAGAAAGAGTGGTTGAGTCATCGTCCCTGGAGGTGTTCAAAAAAAAGACTTGATGAGGTGCTCAGTGCTGTGGTTTAGCTGATAAGGTAATGCTAGGTCACCAGCTGGACTCGATGATCTCAAAGGTCTATTCCAACCTAGTTTATTCTGTGATTCTGTGACTGTTTAAAGGTGTCTTGGTTTGGAATGGGTTAAGTCTTTATATTATGTGCCACATTCTGGTGTGAATTAAATTAATATCAATCCAAAATGACATAATTGCTCCATATATCAGGATGATTCACTAAGGCTGAGGAAGATTCTGTTCCACAAATTAAAAAAAAACAGATTTAAAGAAGAACAGATTTAAAAGGCTAAGGCTTTATTGATGTTGTTAGTGGCAATATTGGTACAAACATAGCAAAAATGAGAAAGCTAATGCTAATCATTTTAGAACACTACACACCCGACGTTTCCAAATGCTTTTTTTGACCTTTAGCACTGATTTTTTCCTTGCTTCCCAGTTAACATTCTTAAATGATTGTGAAGCAGAGGTCCTGGAGAATTCAGGGTTCACACCCAGAAGCAATACTATTGTCTTCTAATGTATCTAGAAAGGCTGGACCAAAGACCCAAAAATGAGTCAGGGCAGGATGTAGCTGAGAGTGATGCTCAGGACAGGCAGCAGCAGTATTTTCCCCACCAAATGATACAGAAAAATCATAAACTGAAGCTATTGGCTTTGAAGGCTTTTAACAGCCTTCTTTAGCCCTCAGGTGAACCCTTCTCTAATCATTCAGTCTTCTTCAGTCTAAGATGCTCAAAACTGTGGTGAAAAATTTGTTTCATATGTTCTGTACTCCACAGAATCATAGAATCATTTAAGTTGGAAAAGACCTCCAAGACCACTGAGTCCATCCTTTGGCCAATCACCACCTTGTCAACTAAACCATAGCACTGAGTGCCATGTCCAGTTGTTTTTTGAACACTTCTGGGGCTGGTCACTCCACCACCTCACTGAGCAGCCCGTTCCAATGCTTGGAATGAACTTCACCCTTTCCATGAAGAAACTCTTTCTGAATTCCTTCTTAGCTTGAACCTCCCCTGGTGCAACTTGAGGCTGTGTCCTCTTGTCCCATCATCAGTTGCCTGGAAGAAAAGGGCAACCCTCCACTACCTTTCAGGCAGTTGTAGAGAGGGACAAGGTCTCCCCTGAGCCTCCTTTTCTTCAGGCTCTAAACAACCCCAGCTCCCTCAGCCACTCCTCATATGACTCACTCTCTAAATCCTTCACCAGCTTCATTGCCCTTCTCTGGACACACCCCAGCACCTCAATGTCCTTCCTGAATTGGGGGGCCCAGAACTGGATGCAGAATACTCAAGGTGCGGCCTCACCAGTGCTGAGTACAGGGGCCAGTCACTGCCCTGGTCCTGCTGGACACCCTATTTTTGATAGAAGCCAGGGTACCATTGGCCTTCTTGGCCATCTGGGCACACGCTGGCTCATGCTCAGCTGCTCTCAACCAGCATCTCCAGGACCTTTTCCGCCAGGCAGCTTTTTAGCCATTCTCTCCCAAGCCTGTACCACTGCCTGGGGTTATTGTGGGCAAAGTGTAGGACTTGAGACTTGGCCATGTTGAACCTCACACAGTTGGCCTCAGCCCATCAATCCAGCCTGTTCAGATCCCTCTGCAGACCCTTCCTACTCTCCTGCAGATCAACACTCCCACTTAATTTAGTGTTGTCTGCAAACTTACTGGCTGTGCACTTGATGTCCTCATCCAGATCATCAATAAATGTATTGAACAGGACTGGCCCAATACTGAGCCCTGGCAAACCCTGCTAGAGACTGGCCACCAGCTGCATGAGGCACCATTCACCACCACTCTCTGAGCCCATCCATCCAGCCAGTTTTTAACCCAGCTAAGAGTGCACCTGTCAATCATAGTCATATATCAACTGGTCTTTAATTAATATTTTGTTAAAATTAATTACACTAATTGCCCATGGTACAGGATACGTGTATGACTAGTCGTAGAAAATCTTTTATGCCGTATGCCTCTGCCATCATTCCTATACACACTCAGTTTCATGTCTACAAATAGCATATTTGCTAAAGCAAAGGCATAATCTTTTCATTTAATGAGGAAAATGTTCAATGGTTTCAGCTTCTCTAAAGAATAAGATCTTCCATTAAACTTTTGTTTAATTTTTAGTCAATTGCCTTGCTAGCTGTGTACCATTTCCTTCATTTCTGCACCCAATTCAAGTAGTTGATGTTGGCCTATAGAACCTACTCCTTCCTCAATGTGCACCTCTTTCTTCCTACATTACTACGTTTGAGTCTTCTCAAGGAAATTCAGAGAGACTTGAGCAGTCTCAAAAAAAATGATCCTCAGCTGTGGAAATTTTTAGCCTTTGTTTTGACAGACCATGAATCAGGGAACCTTAAAGGAAATGTCGTTTGTTGCAGTCTTCTCTGAATACAACAGTGGGTGGAGCAGCATTTTTGGAAAACCAGAGTCTATATGATTTATTAAGTTTTGAAAAGCATGCATCTGTTCAAGGTCCACACATCAAACACATTTTGTTAATAATAAAATGTCTTCTCTAGTAAGAAACTTATTGAGGGAGTACAGTACACTGTGTGCCTTGACTTCCACCTTTTTCTAGGACTCTGAAACTCTAACTCACCAAAAAATGCCCCCAAATTCACATTCTATTTGGAGATAAATTTATTGAGGTTAGAAAATTACTAGAATAGTTTACTTACTTCACATAAATTCAAATACAGTAAAATGCAATAAGAAAACATTCTTAACTTCAGATGGGGATCCAGGAAGGGATTCTGTGTAGCTGCTTTGTCACTTTGTTGGTGGTTTTCTCCACCATGTATGCAAATGAAGCAACAAATCCTACTTCACTGTACTAATACTGTAATGAAAAAATGATTAATTGCCCTGTCAGAGACAATATATCGTCAAGATCCAGAGGATATATTTAACTTGTGACTTTTATTGATCTCAAATTTGTTAGAAATCCATGAACACTTTTAAATTCAGCCTACTGTGAAAACTTTGATTCTACGGGGGTTTTTTTTGCCCACAAAACTTAGCTAAGTATCATTAAAAGCCTCTTCTTAAAAAAAGAAGAAAAAGAAGATTAAGAAAAAGGAGAAAATCAGGAAAAACTTTTTCACTTTAGGTGTGACTGAATGCTGACACAGGTAGTCCAGAGAGGTTGTGTAGTCTTCATCCTTGGTCCTGGGCAACTGGCTGTAGGAAGCCCTGCTTGAGCAGGGAGTATTGGACAAGATGATGCTTAGGGGTCCCTTTCAATCTTCCTTTTATGACTGTATTTGAGTAAGCAGAAATTTTTGATACTTTCTTTTGAAAAGCTTCTCAATTGAAAGATTAAAAAGTTGAATTTTGCCACAATTTCCCTGTCATTCCCCCAAAGTAAAAGCTCATCTTGTGAGACAATTAGGTCAGCTAGCTGTACCTATCATCACTTTCAACTAAGAGTCCAGAAAAATGCTGGTGGAGGCCACACAGAGGTTTATATTTGTGTTTTGTTTGCACTAACATATCCCAGGCAGCCCAGAAAATACCATATGGAATGCATGGGGAGAAGGGAGTAGCTAGTCTTCTGAGATGAATCTTCATGAAATTACATTTCTTGGAAGAATACCAGGGAATGCTGCAAATAAAGCACAGCATATGTATAAAGATGCTGTTGTCTAGACCACAAAGGATTAGGTGTTCCTTCTTTTTTCAAAACAATGCTGTCTTCTCTGAAAGATGAAGCTCAGTCCCCAATATGTAGTTAGTGGCTGTAAAGAAAACAACTTCCCATGGCATTTATTAGTTGAGTTCTGTTTTTAAAAACAAAAACAGACTGAGCGTGCCAGATCTGAATGCTATGAGAGCTCATGCTCATTTCTGTGTGCTTGACTTCCCCCAGGCCTCATATGCATAGAACCTGACACCACGGGTTTGCAGCACTCTTCATTCTGTCAGCTTGATGAAGGAGTGCTTTTCATAGTTAATTGTAATTAACTGGTCAAAACAAAAATAACTTTAGAGGAAGCTCTTTTACTTTGAAGTGATGTAGGAAATTTGTGCAATCTCTACACAAATGCACAGATCCACCCAACCAGGTCACTGAGGCTCAGAGAGAGGATACAGATGTCATTCCCAAAAGCACAGTCCGTACATAATACTGATTGAGTGCAATTTGCTATTTTTTTCACATCTCAGATGAAGAGCATTATTAGTTCTTGCTTGTACTTAGCTTTGAATCTTTTTGACTCTGTTCTCCTCTCTNTTTGTTTCTTGTCTCTCCCCCTCCCCCCCCCCCCCCCCCAGAAGAGAGTAGAGCTTTATTTTCTTTTTTCTTGCACAAATCTAAATACTGTCTCTCAAGGTGACTAAAATACTGTTGTCCTGAATGGACATGCCTGAGGTTAGTCACTACAGCTCTCTTCTGATATTTTCCTGATTTTCCGTAGGTGGCACTACTGCAACTCACCAATGTTTATCAGCTGTGCCACAAAAACTTAAATAACTATTCCCAAAATATTTCCGTAACAAACAAATAAAAAAAAAACCCAAACAGAAAACATACCATAGGGTCTAGAGCTATTTAATGAAAGTACCATCTGAAAACTGACATCCCAAATGATTTGGAAACGAGAAATAACCAATTTCTAACCAAGGCTAGAAGATCTTAATTAATAATTTTCAGTAATTAATGCAGCACATTAAATGCTGCACATAATTTATGAAGCAGTAAACATCCTTCCAGCATACTTTCCCAGAGCCTCCAGCTTGGTGCTTTTAGTAAAATTAGTCAAGTCCTTTTTTTTCCTACTGTTAACACAGAAACTCAGACCTTTTAATTCTGTCACTGCTTTCCTAAAACAGCAGTTTGTTGAAAGCAGTCATTAGGGCAGACACAAAATGACTTTATAGCAGAAAATCATTAACTAATTGAGTCAACCCCTTAATAAATGTCCACAGTGGGGTTTGCAAGATGTGCTCTGTTTGGTCAGTGAAGCACCTAAATGCATTTCAGTTAAAAAGTACTGTTGTCCAAAGACTTGGTCTACCACGTTCAGCTTGCATGCGCAATGCAAGCAAAATGATTGTTAAGACCTGGAACAACCTTAATGAGTCAAGACTGAGATCAAATTCAGAACTATTCACTATTTTCCTACTAGGCATCCACATATGAGTGAACATGCAATTATATAAGATTCAGCATTTTGAACAACAAAATAATTAGGAAAAGGCGATTGTAGAACAGATTCGTAGCTATAGAGAGCTGTGGTTGTAAAACAGATGATTAAGTCTGTGAAATTGCATTAAAAATCCTCGTATGGAGAATTTTCCTTTGTGCACAGTTCACAATAGCTGCTAATTATTTAGGAGTTGAGACCTAGATAAATTATCACATCATAAATCTACATAACATGTTATTATTAACTGTAAAGTTTTTGTGAAGTAAATGGAAGCAAGTTGGTTGAAACTTTTAGTAGCTGAATGACACTTTCAGCTTACATGGATATTTAACAACCTGATCTCTACTGGGACTTGGAACATGAAGGTGGAATTATTAATTTTGTTTTATAGTACTTGAAAGTAACTTACTCAATTAATTTGTAGACTTAACATTTTAAAAATGGAAAATACTCAGCTCATTCTTAGAGAATGCAGAATAGCAAACTGGCCAGATTCTTGGAGACCCTGGCTTCTATAATTTTCCTATGCCATATTTTTCCCTCCCTCATGCTAGACATACCACATCATTACACACTTTTTTTCACAGCTTCCTTTCACAGTGCATGTACATCTTTGTCAGTGGGTCCACACTCAACATGGTGGAAATAAAGTTTCTGAGTAAGAGATTGCTGTGGATTTTTCAGTGGTTGTACACTGCCTCTGATTTATCTACAACCAAATAGCTGAGGAATTAGTTTTGTTTTATTTTTCACCTGCTCTTTTCTTTTAAAAAATGGCGTGACTAGGTTCCCCTAGAAATCAACAGGGAGGCACAGAGAGCAATTCAACATGTGTGACAAGAGATCTCTCAACTACGTAGGCAGGATAAATCATGTCCTGAGGTGCTAATCTCTCTCCTGACTGCAGGGTAATACTTGAGAACTACCTCTGACAAGTCACCACAACTTTGGGCTGACACAGCTGTTTAGATCAATCCTACATATAGGTATCAGGACAGAACTTGCCCCTTGCAGCAGTCACAGGTAGGTTCTGACAACCCTGAACTTCCTTCTCAAGAATATGGTCTTATGGAACTCAGCAGTGGAAAAGAGAACAAGGTAAAGAATTCTAAGTTTACAGTTCCTTTGCATCCTGAACTTTGTGGGAGGTTTCAGTGTCCTCATCAAAGTGGGTATGATAGAGTGGGGAATGTTGTTATAGGGTCACAAGGTTGCACAGACAAGCTGTGGAAATTCCCCTGCTGGAGGTATTAAAATGATGACTTGAGCCTAACACTGAAGGTGACTCTCTTGAGCAGGATTTTGGACCCAAAGACATCTAAAATTCACCTGCAACTTGAATTATTCTGCGATGAAAGGTAAGGGATAGCGTCTGTTGAGGACGAAAAGGTAAGTTTAGTCTCTTCAACTTTGGCAAATTTGGGAGACACTGTCATTTTAAAAATCATGAATAGCTTTATGGAGGGTGGATGGATGGACAACTGTTTCCCTTTTCCACTCAGAAGGGGTAGATCTGAAACTATGTGCATGCTGCCAATCTAAAACGAACAGCAGGAGACAGGTCTTCTTCATGAAGCAGACAACAGACCTGCGGAACTTGGCTAAATCACACAGTGATTGTCAAAAACTTACCTCAGCTCAGGGAGACACAGAATACATATTTGAGGGATATATCCACTGACAGTTCCTAAATATGCATAATTACATTTGGTTAAAGAAGCCAATGATCTGACCCTCACTGGAGGCCTGGAAAGTATTAGAGGGAATGGGCATATATGGTTGGCTTGTTCTTACCCTTGCTTGCTTGCTCATGGCCACTGTTGGAGACAGGATTGTGGGCTGAACTACCCTTGGTTTAAAGCAAAACTGTTATTTTTGCATTACTTTAGACCAACAGTAAGGAGTCCTTGATTTTTAGCCCTTCCTAGAAAAATTACTTTTTTTATAATGGCTGGCACCAGCGCTCAAATATATGTTGGTCTTCAGATTAACTACCTCTTGGCTAATTTGAAATGGGAATCCATACTAAACTTTTATATTTAAGGGTATACATACCCCCAAAATTCTGTAGTATATAATACATATTTAAGTCAAAAATACTTAATACATATAGAACTCAAAATAACTCTAATTTTTGTCCTCAGCTTTAGAATCTGTCACTCAGTATCACTTTTAAAAAATAGAAACCACATAAATTTTGCCAGATTCCTTCCAAAGTAATAGCAGTCTCCAGCAATAGAATAGTTTGTTCACAAATAAATTCACAATTCAGTATAAGAAGCAACTGCGGATTTCTTATGTTTTAAGTTATATAGTGGCATTCCTCATACTTATCTACAGTTGCAGTTTGTCTGGACATAAAAGACACATGGATGCCTTTGAATATTCCATGCCTGAATTAGAGGGTTTCTCTGATGCATCATTTTTGCCTTTTTTTTTTTTTTTTAATATAGTGATAGAAATGTGTCAGGTGGTATACAAGGTAGTGAGTCTGAGCATTGTAAAGCATGTTATTGTCCTGGCATAAATTTTGTTTCTGGCTTAGGCTAATTCAGGAGGCCAATTTTTCTTCTTCATGGCCAACATTTGGGGCCAGGATGTAGCTTCAAGGTCGCAGCTACCTGGCACTCCAAAGCAGCTTTGAGGAAAATAGCTTTCATTGACAAATAAATCAGTCTATTTTGTTGTATCTCAATAAACTATTGAAAAGATGCTACTGAAAGAGGAAAGCAAATATGTGTGGTGTTTTTCTTACACTGATTTAGAAAGTGAGGTAAAATACTGGAATTAATCCCAAAAGCTTTTGCAGGAGTTTGGAGATTTGGGTTTATAATTAGGCTTAACACATGTTCTGAAATGTCCTGTATCACAAGACAAAGTTTAAGGTTTAAATATCGCAATTTATGTTCATGATCCAAACGCTGGCAATGGGCTTACCAGGTTAAAAAGCACCTGTACAGGAAAGCTGGTGAGATCAGGCGCAAAAGAATTCTCCTGCAGGCCGCATCTGGAAGAGGTGACTGTGTGAGACAAGATGATGAGAACACTGAAGAACACATGACATTTTCACCTACATTATGAAAACAACTCTTTGGAACGTTGTGGGATTTCTGGACATGATTAGTAGACATCTATCAGAACATTTTGTTCAAATTACTTCTAGTCAGACAGTAATTGTATTTAGCAGCAGAACAGGAGATTAATGGGTTTGGAATGATCAGACAATAAAACCAAAATTATGTAACATTTTATTTTGATGAATATTGCCATAAAATAACTCCTTTATCTCCTTGCCATTTATTGTTTTAGTATAAAAGTATTTCCAGGACAATATATTTTCTAACTTTCATTAAACCTATACCTTTGGGTTTTCAGAAAATAGAAATAAAACCATTTAACTGAAATAATTCTTATAAAAGCTATACCTTTCTTGCTGTCTCCCAAACATCAGATTTTAATTTACTAAATTCTGTTAAGTTCTTAAAATAAAAGAGTGGATGGGAATAAAACTGTTACAGAAGCAGGGAGCCAGATAGACACTCTAACCTCTCCCTCTGACTCTTGCACTCCCTGTGGAGACCATGGGGAAACTGCTGGTTAGTGGGACATGCAGACAGTGTGCTACTGTTATTCACACTGTTTCTTGGTTCCTTGTACCCACACTGCATCTAAGCATTGCAGTTTCTTTCTGCTTTTCAAAGATATGGCTCTTTTATCAGCTTTCATCCCCTCAAATGAAAACTATATTTCCCACCTAAATTAATACAATATCCTTTTTTTCCCATCTAGACAGACGGAAGTTTTTCTTATTAATGCTGCTCCGGGACAACTGCTGCAAATTCATCTTTTCTTAAACCACTGAAAGTTCTCTCTCTTTTTGAATCCCTTTACTGGTTTCTGTTTCTGTGTTCTAGCAAATGTAACTTGTGCATCTTCCCTTTTCAGGCCCTTCATGGCCCATCTCCATTTATGACATCATTTTTGACACAGTCAAAATGACCTCAAAATCTTTTTCATTGCTGGAAAATTCTATTCCTGCATCTAATGAGCCCTGGCCTCATCACCTGTTAGGTTTATTTCCAACAGTATGTTAATTCTTCCTGTTTTTTCATGTCAGTGCTTTTCCATGGAAGGACATCCCTAAAAGTCAAATCATTGCTTTCCTGTAAGTGTCTCCTTGGGATTCTCCTTTGTGCTAATACCTGCAGAAAACGTGACACCTCTTCCGCCAACAGGTTGATTAATGTAATTTTGTTCCCTTAAGCTCTCTTATATCTAATTTATCTTTCTTTGAAATGTTAAATATTACACATCTTTCTTTGGCATAGAATTTTTATTGTTGTGTTCCTGGTTAACTGGCTATGATCAAGACTGAAATTTCAAAATTAGACAGAAATAAGCAAGAAAATTATAAAACAAAATGAATGAAATACTGAAACACACACATACATTCTCTTTCTCACATAGGAATTATCAGCATTTCTACAAGTCTTGGAAGTTTCGTTTTGAACAGGGCATGAGAAAATTTCAATGCTGAGGATATCACCAGAAATATCAGCTTTTCAGACTTGAAAAGGAAGGTTTGTGAAACTACGATTTAAATGATTTCCATTTGCAAGTGCAAACAGTGCCACATCTTATAAAATGGAAGCAGGAGAAATGCAAAAAGCTAATAATCAAAGCAAAAGAATAGTTCTACGCAGGTATGAGAATGCCCTCATTTTAATCATATGGTTTTAATTTTTCAATTTCCTTATCACTAAAGCAGCCAGATAAATCACCATTATTCTTATTTACTGCTAGCACTTCTGTCATGCCCCATAACCATTTCCCAAGGAGCAGATGAATGTGTGGGCAGATCAAATATGAAACCAATGCACCTGAGTGCCCTAATATTCAACTTCATAAGCATAATATAGCCCAAGTTCCACCACGATGTAATAGACAGCATCATTAGAGAGCCAAAGAAAATAAATTACATATCAGCTGATACTCTTAGGCCAAAATATATTCAGGAAAAGTTCTTCAAAGCCAGATCAGTACTGCAAAATGCATTCATTATTCGTAACATGTCAAGTAAGTATTTGCTTTGCGTCACTGCACAAATTAAATGTAGATCAATGCACTATCAGCTTCCTCCTATTTTTCACTGGCAGTCATGAGATGTTACTTTATGATTACATTAATTTTACTTGTTTTTGCTATTGCTCTTTGAAAATGATCACCTGGACTAAGTGCAGTCATGTTTTTTGGTCAAAATGTCCATGGCTACAGCCCCTCCCTCCTAGTCTGCCATCTGTTTCTCTAGATTTGTTTGGGTCCTTGCGTGTTGGATGCATAAGGTCACTTTGCCATACTCCCTGCCATGGGAGAGCTGCTTCCATGCTCAGCCCAGGCAAAGAGGGCATCCCTTTTGCACAGGGAAAGCAGCACAAAGTGAGGTACTTAAGAAAGATCTGTGAAAAACATGTAGGCATCTGTGGCTTTTAGGCACCTCAGGAAGCTAGAGAGGATGTTTGTTTCTTTATCTTGGAGTTAAGAACATCAATGATAATTTGTATGCTTACATACTTTTTTTGGATCTTATCCTTGAACACATTACAAAGGCCCAAGATTTGTTTAATCATCTTTTATTCTCTAGTTTCATAATATTTCCAAACAATTTTCCATTACCCTGTTCTGTGAAGCTCATCCCAAAAATATTTATCTTGGCTGACAGCAGAATGAAGCATTGTAGCTGACATCTGTCACAGATTAGTGGGTTGAAAAATTACAAGAAACAAATCTGGTTATCTGTGACTAGTACCACTTGAGACGTCTTTTCACTTCTTTGTTACACTGCTCACTTGTGCCTGAGGCTTTCCAGCTAAGTAGCAACTACCAAGAGCCTTCGTATGGTTGTAGTGTTTTCTAAAATGACCACAAGTCCAATATGCAAATCAAATCTATCAACCAGTTACTGTGGAACAAATTCTCTTTCCTTTCTAACCAAAAAAAAATATTTGTGAATGATATGTTCATTGTCTTAATCACATGGCAATCCCTGAAGGGGTCAGAGCAACTTGTGCTGAGCATTAATAAAAACACAGACAAAAGTGTCCACTCCACAGTATCTATTTAAATGCAGGAACATGAATAGTTTATTGACTTCAAGGAGGGTTTGTAGGTTCTTAAAGACATTCAAACTCACACTGAAGTCTGAGTAAGAGATGTATGTAAAATACTGAAGAACCCTGGTTTGCTCCTTTTCCTGTGCTAATCCTAAGAGAAAAAATGCATTTCAAATTGCTATATTATGGCTTTTTATTTGTGTTTGGCTTCTCTTAATTTCTATTTCATAGCTCCTAGAGGAAAAAAAAAATCTTAAAAGTCATCCTTTCACACTCTCTTTTATAGAAGCTCCATGGATTGCTACTGGAAAATTGGTTCACTACTCTTATAGACCTATAAAATCTTTCAGAAATCTTTCCCAGAGTGGTAAAGCATGTATTTTTCAGTAAAGTAAGCAAATATAATATGGGACGCACACAGGGATCAGAGCTGTTGAGTTAGAAGCTACTGGACTGACTTTAAGAATGATTTAAGATCCTTGAAGAAAGGAAAAGCTGAAGAGAGGGCAAACATTCAAATATGATTCAACAAGAAAGGACAGCCCAGAATAAAACATATGTAATTAGGGTAGTCAGAAAGGGTAGAAAAAGTTAAGACAAAAAGAGTTACAAGGGGAAAATAATCAGAACAGTATTAAAAACTTGAGGTAACATTTGACTGAAATGGTTTTGAAATCAACTGACCTCTCCTGACTTGTGTTCTTTGAATTTGTCGTGGTAGCAATTGCAAGAAAAGAGGTGTCATTGGAATTACTTAAATTACTTTGAGAAGTATTTCACTTCAGTTTTGATAAAGAAAAAAAAATGTGTGTGCTAAATACATTGAAACTTTATGTAGATCCTGTTTTTAAGGATACACTTGCGTGATCCTAGTTTGATGCCAAATGCAATTGATAGACATTTTGGAAGGGATTAGTTGAATATAACTTCAGTCATTTGAATAAATATCTACTCTGTGCTACTTGCATAGGCTGTCCATACTGTCAGTGCATCAGACAAATAGCTCCAGAGTATGATTCATCCTGTCTTGAGTTTGATGCCTAAGATAACTGACATCAGTTACCATTTGGAGGTGTTAGTCTTTATCTCCTGAATGCAAGTAGTGTAAGCATTCACTTTTAGACAGTTAAGTCAGGAGATAAATTTCACTTTCTCAGTCTACATTAACTAACATTAAAACACTCTTTTCCTAAGTGAAAGATTTGTCTGGTTGTCAACACCTGTTCAGAATTTGTTGTAGTCACAGAGAAAATGTAATGTATTTTACCTTTTATTTTGTGAATAGATCATTAGCAGCAATAAAAAGCAATGTTGGGAAATTACTCAGCTTTCTAATGAAGCCACAAGCTTCATTAGAAAGAACTTCCACAGTATCTTCAGACTTGTTAAGCAAGTAGGATAAGAATTCAATTTTATAATTTTTTTATTCACATACATACATTCTATGCAAGAATCTTATTCTAAGAAAACCATTACCCGTTTTTTCTTGAACTCTAAAATACAACTCCCTGTTAGTTGCTACATGACACATTACACCTGTCTTTGTGGCATGCTCTGTGAGAAAGGACATAATGTTCCCTTGCTTTTTTGTCCCTGCTTTCTGTTATTTAATTTTATTTTCAATTTTTTTTTTTCACACAGAAAATAACAGTGCTGAGCATTGCTGCTGCTGATGAATATATAACCTGTGGTAAGAGCATGGATGTCAGCTTTGTTCCATTTAGCATTTATAACTGCTCCATTAATGTTAGTCGTTCACTCTGTGGAACTTTAATTGTTTGAGCAATGAAAATGGATGAAATTGGCTCACTTTTATCCCAGCATTTTATTACTCAATATCATCCCAAGAACAAGTTAGCATGGTATCCTTTCAGCTCCTACTGTGCCAGTGCTACTATACTGGAAGATGGTTGAGGTCCTGGGCATTTGTTACATTTAGAGAAACTCTGGTATTGAGGTAGCTCTTACTTAAATGGTAGGTGTCTAACCAGCCTTAAAGAGGGACTCTCACCCAGAAGTTAAGTGACAAAATGACACACTGTTCCACAGCATGACAGGTCCACAGCCTCCTTTTATACCCTGACATGCTTTGTCCCGCTCTGCTGAGAATCATTTATTTGTTCATGCCATCTGATAATTGTCTTCTCAAATGCCTAATAAAGAGTTACTGCAGTAAGGACCAGACCACAAGTGCGTTTTCACTGATCAGTTCAACATCCATCAGAGTACAGAACTATATCCCTTTCGTAAACTTCGGTTTTGGCATGAATATGCAGATTTTTTGGGAGAACAGGTTCTGAATGGAAGGGAAGGAAGGTTATTGGTAGTAGAGGGGTCTTCTTCCCTCCACAGCCAGCATATTCCACCTCTTGCACACCTACTGTCCTACAGCAGTGGTTAGGATCCTTGCTGTAGGAATTCCATCTTTATATACACTGGAAGAGAGTAAAACCACGCCATCTATATACAATGCTTTGGCTTTTGGGGAGTGGGTTTTTAATTGTTTTTCATTTGTTTACCTTTTTTTTTAATACATATGGCATTATATAAAAGAGATCAATTTTAAAAGAAAGTAACAACCACTGTTGTAGCTATTTCAAGTAGCTTCTAGGCATTTGTGATGTGTGCAACCGAGTTGAGCCCTTATGGTTCTTAAGTTTCTTAAGAATTTAGACAAAGAAACATCTATTACTTTAATTCTGGTCACAGTGATTTAGGCACTGATGTACCTTGACACTCTTCCACACTTCCTCAGGAGAATGTGGCATACCTAGGGAGTTTTAGAGAGTCAGCTTCTGTAGTTTGACTGCCCACAAGTTTGTGTAGAAGCAGGAGCAAAGACTTTCAGGGATACAATCTTGGATTTATATCCCATGGTAGGTTGGCAAAGTCCTTGAACAACATTGAAACTCATGATACTGATGGTGTTTGCAGAGACCTGGGACATCAATTATGCTTTCCTAGGTCCTTCTTCCATACTGTTACAGGATTCCAAGATACTTGATCTGAATCTGTAGCTGCCTTTATATCTAACAATAAATTATAAACACAAACATTTCCTGGAATGTTTTGGAAGAATCATGGGAGGACCAGAAGTTGCTCAAAAGCCTGTGATTTAAGTAATCAGAGGATGCTGAAAAAACTTGCCAGATATGTGTGGTTAATATTCATTGTTATGTGCATTTTTTCCAACATGACCAAAAAGCTTTTAGGCCAGTCTTGTATTCCTGCTCACCTAATTTAAGCAATGACCCAGTGCAATTGGTCACAGTGAACGAAGTGTGCTTTGTAAGCAGTAAACACTTTTCATTTTATGAGCCCAGTGAAGATCCACTTGTCATTTATCTGCTGAGAAACATGGTATTCCCCTTCTTGATTTCTGCTGGCTGTCTCTGTTTTGCAAATCACATCTCAAAAGTACTCTCTGACAAACACAGCATTATCTGTGGCACTGCCAATGTGATCTGTGATCACTTTTGGTTTTGTATTTCTTTCCTAAAGATATATCTATATAAAGATGAATACATAATGCTGTTGTTTTCTTTAGAACAATGGTATGTACTAGATACTTCATGGCAGAATGACAATAGCTGCCAGGGAAAAACAGTCTGAAATCGCCAGTAAGGGACTAGGCAAGAGCTGGAGCCAAAGCAGAAGTGCAGGTGAGTGAGAGGACAGCTGGGGCCAGGGGCTTCCTGGGGAAGGTGGGGGCTCCCCTTGGGGGCCCTCTGGGCAGGGCTTAGCAGCCAGAGCCCATCTCACCCCTTAGCCAGGAGCAGGACAGCCAGGGGCACTGGTGCCTCTCTGGGGGTGGTGATGGGCTGAGGATGGGCCAGGACATGGGCCTGCAGGTGAGGATTGAGATCTGGGTTCAGTGAAGGAAACATGAGAGACAGACATGGCTGCAGAAAAACTCAGCATAAGGATGGGAGCCACATCTGAGGCAGCCCCATGGAAAGGGGGCCAAGCCCTGGCTGGGTTGCTTTCCAGCTCTTCCTTTGCAGTAGAACAACTCCGCAGGGAGGGGTGTGCTCAGGACAAGTCCTGATAAGGACTCCTTGAAGAGGTACTAGCAGTGTCTCTATCAACAGGAACATGTATAGTATTACTGCTTCTACAGTGCTTTAGGTATGCGAGGCATTTTCTTGGCAAAGAGTGAGACAAATTTCAGTGCAATGTGCAAGGCAGGCCATTTCTCGTAGCTGAGTGCTGTGGTCAGGGTTCCTCAAACAGTGGTCTGTGGCCAAGCTCCATCTGCACGGCCCAGACAAGTAGCACCCTGCCACAGTAGCCACCAAATGGGCATGGAAAGGAAAAGGTCACCAGCCACGTAAGGTTCCTGTGCTACTGGCTCATCTAAATCTGATACTGATTTGCTGATTTTGTCTTCCTACTGTTAAGACACCATCTTCAGCCAGGCTATGTGGGCATGCAGGAAAACCTGGCATCTCATTCTGATGGACAGAGGCTGGAGGTAACAAACCCATGCACCTTTCAATTTTCTTCCTAACTGCTGTCCAAAGCTTCTGTCCCCTGTGCAGTGCAGGGCCTGCTTGGTCATCAGCTTCCTGCTCCAGCCATTGCTAAAAGCCTTGCAGAATCAGCGACCCATTTGGACAAGGTTTTTGATACTAAGGGGAAGATGAAAACATAGATGAAGAAGAAACAAGAGGGACATGTCACCAGCTAAATCATCTGTGTCAAAAGCAAAACTCACTACCTTGCTGTTGTGTTCAGTGTATAATATGTAAGAGGAAAGAAGTGAACGTATGCTTCTGAGCTCCCTAGGAGCACTCAGGACTCACAGCTCCTGCTCCTATCTAATGTCTGTGAAAGTGGCACGTCCTACCACAATAAGAAGAAAAAATCTGAGCTCCCCCAAGGGCACCTACTACTAGATTACAGGAGTCCATGATTTGGTCAGAAATCAGAAACAGCAATCCAGCTGCTAGGGAAAAGACATTTTCCCTATGGGTAGCACTAAGTGTTCCTGCTACATTTGTACACAAAGGCAGCTGTCATTCAAGAGCTCTTGCCTACCATCAAACCTTTGCAACTAAGACCAGCAATTGATATACTGAAAAACACTCTTCTACCTGAAATTGGAGATATTATTGCAATCCAGATGTCACTGTAATTTTCACATTATCCAAATGAAAGCAAAATATCTCTTTCTTCTGCTAATCAACAGAAAACACAATTGAGAAAAACAACTTTAATATCCTGTATTCTTTAATTAATTACAGCTGATTGACTCAACTGTATGTTTGGAAATTTAATATTTAGGTCCACATGGAAATATTTACTGCATAAAAGAAAGTAATAAATATTTTTTAGTCATATGGAAATACTGTACATTAGTAACTACATAAACATGTATGAAGAGAAATTGCTTCTGAGCAACTATTTTGGAGCTCTGGCTTGAGAGCTTGAACCTTTTCAAGAAGCAGCTTAAAGCATCCCTTCTCTCTTCTCTTCTCTTCTCCTGGTAAATATGTATATTGAAGATAGTTGCTTTTCACCATGTATTTTGTTAGTTTGTTTTGTAAGTTCTGCAGAATTTAAACCAAACTACTTGAGGATCTAGAGCAAATTGTTTTCCTAGTGTAAACACACATATCTCTTAACAACAAGGTAGAAACCAATCCTTTTTATGATATTTCACTATGATACTTAAAATTCATGCTACTATATCCTTGATGCTCTTTGCCCAACATCAAAATGTACCATTTAAAAGAGAAATTAATTAAACATGGGCAGAAAGGGTAGATCAGTTTTGGAATCCTAGGTGGTAAGCAACCACTGCTCCAAAGCTCAGATGTTCCACTCCTTGTTCCCTTTAGAATTCACGAGCTTTCTGGCCAGCAATAAGCTGCCTCAGGGGTTTCTAATTAGTAAGTGCTGAGACCACAGGACACAAAGAAATAACCTGGTATGTGTTCATTTTTCTGATTCAAATGAATCAAAAAAAACTTCCAGTCTGTTAACTTTGTCCTTCCAAGTTTAACATTGAATCAACTGTTGCCTGTCTAAATCATTCAAGCTTTACGCCAAAACAAATATCATCTCTCTCCCACAGCTGGCACACTGTTGACTTAAAAGCATAAAGCTGGCATGCAATCTATATCCTGTGTCCTGAATACTTGGGCTGAGATTGTGTGCCCAGGACTGATTTTTCATTGGGTATATATGTCTTAGTGAAATGGCAGTACACAGATCTGATGTGAGTGACTTGAAAGCCACAGATAGTCCTGATCTCTGCCTAGCTTTAAGTTCTGTTACTTTAGGTTCAAAAGATAAGCTGTAGTTTAGTTTATTGATTTGGATTAACTGTATAGGAAGTTTAACAGTGACTTCATGAGTTCACTTTCTCCTACACAAAGAAGTCCTGTGATTAGTGATAACTCTCTGATTCTGCTTGAACTCTTAGAAACATCTGGCCTTTTACAGTTTCCTGACAGAAGGCAGGCATTTTTGCCTGGTGTACAGCATATAACGTGTTATTGTAATGACTTAATTACCCACAAAGCAAAGTGATGGGCTGACACAATAACCATAAAACATTTCAAGTCCATTTGGGAAAAAAATATGTCTGGGGGAAAGATCAAACAGAAGCTTTTTTTCCCTTTCTTTCTTTTCTTGAAAATGCCTATGGTAAATAAGACTGAGAAGACCTTACAGTATGAGAAATCTTAATCCGCTATTTCAATTACTAGCTATATAAAGTGACTATGGGATGACATTATCATCAACTGAAATAGAGGAATATATCAGAAATTTTTATGCAATCTGTACGTAAAACCACAAGAAAATGTGTAATAATATCATTGCTATTAGCTTGCGGAATATGAGAACTAAAGTTCAGGCAGTATAAAACACAATATACAGTATGATCTAAATGAACACACTTGACCTTGAGGCTTGATAAAGCATGCACATTACTGAAAGCAAATGACAAAAGAGTTCAGTCAGATGCCTTTAATCTTCTTTTTGGTTTTAGCCATTTCTTTTTTCAAACTACTGATTAAAAGCAGCAAAGAACACATGATTTGGCTTATGCCTTTTAACTTGTAACATTAGAAGAGCACTATCAACTCTGGAAGTTATTTTGCATTCACATTACGAACATTGCTTGCATTCCTAGCTGTACTAAAATGCATGGCAGTTTGGCAGTTCTCTTATTAACTTTAGCTGGGCCAGTTTCTCCCCTCTTTATACGCATAAAGAAACTTGAGCACCAACACACTGAATAGTGTCACAAAGAAAATGACACATAAAATAAGGGACTTTCTTGGAACTTTAATTTCAAGTAAACAGTAGTGACCTACAGTAGTGTGTGCTCCTGTACCTGCTCAGAGGTATCAGTCACTATATGTTCTTGGTATTTTTTCATCAATCTACATTTTTATAGACCTTCCCTTGACCACAGTATCGGTTGGCATTGGGATGCTGTATCTGACTCAACAGATGCACATCTGATGGGACAATATATCTTCATACTACAAAGCAGTGGACAAAAGTTGATAGATGAACGTGCTCAGCTGTCAGGGCTTGCCTACCTTATGTAGCAGCAATTTGAGGGGCTGGAGGCAAGGAAACACCAATTTAACAGAATTTTCTTCAGTTAAACTCTGGTTTTTGTTGGTGAGCAGACATGAAATGTGTTTAGAAGTTACACAGATATTTTCCCTTTTCCTGATAAAATGCTAATCCTCAAGTAAAGAATCACAGTTAAAACTACACACTTCTAAGTGAAACACAGGGGTTTTGACAGTAATTATGATTTTGCCATTAAGGCAGCTGTACCTAAGTGCTTGGGCACATGCTAAATTTCATGCACATGGGTAGCCCTATTGAAAAAAAACAAATCTATTAAGTTTTTTATTTATTGGCTTATGTGCTTTCTTGTATGGAATATAAGGTGGGAGAAAAAAAAGGGGCAAAAGATGGACATGTAGTAAAATGAAACTAAGAGAAACTCATCACTCAAAGTTACTGTAGTCTATTGTGTCACTTATACTGACTTCATACCCAAGATCCTGAAATTCTGTTCATATTGGGGCATCTGCACTCCATGTATTGCTAGCATGCAGCTCTGGGGTGGAGCATTGCAGTCATATTGAGGAGTGGCTCAGGAAGTGGAGAGAACCAAAGAAAAATGTCCATTACAAAACTGAAGGAAGATGGAGACAGTTGTGCTGTCTGCTCTTGCTTTGAATAATGAAATTGTGTGCACACAAGGGCACACAAGTACAGCTGGTGTGTGCCTCCTTTCTGTAATTAAATACTTAAAAATAAAAAGTACTGGAGAAATTTATGAGCAGATCTTCATGAACAGCAAGAAAGAAAAGAGCAAATTCTACTTTCCAGGCTCTGTGTTTGTTGTCATATCTTCCTCTCTGCAAAACATATGGACTGGAAAGGTGTGGGGTCTGAGGCTTATCTACAGGGTATGGAAGGTGAGAACATTTGTGGCGTTCAAGCACAACACCTGTTCTGGAAGAGTAACACAAAAAAAGCACCTTTAACCTGCATGCAGACAGATTTTATAGACAGCACAGGGCTCTATGAATAACAAGATTCATCAAACTTATAGGCAGCACAAATATGTTATTGATGATGGCAGCATGTTCCCATTTTGCAATTTATTTAAAAGCAAACTCACAGTGAGGGGGTGAGGAGGTTCCTCAATGCAACTTAGAGTAAAAAACCCAACCAAATCAAACACAAAAACCAACTTGGATTTTAAAGCAATTCCGCTACTTAGACTGATGCGATTTACAAAATTGGTTTTCCCTCTGAAGATTCTCAGAGATTAGGTTTCTCTTGCAAACCAAGTGCTGACTGCAGGGCAGTTTGCAGAGAAGACACATTCCTTCTCTAGGAAAAGTCAGGAGATTTAATATGCAGCCAGAGCCGGACAAAGCAAAAGCAGGTGCTCTGTGCTAGACAAACGACGTAGGGGAAGATGATGATTTATGTTTAGAAAGGTTAAATGTTTTTTTCCAGACTTAGGAATGTTCTTTTTTTTTATTATTATTACTTTTAGTAAAAGGTTTCTGAGAGGAAAAAACCTGTGGTTTCAAGAGGATTTTTTCCCCAAGACATATTAAAGTTGTGCAAGAGATCTTTATTTTTTTTCCTCTCCAAAATTTAGTTCTCAAAACTGGAAATACTTGCTTTTTATTTCTTCACTTTACACACCTTATAACACCATTCATGTTCCTGCCTATTTCTTGGTAGACACATAAGGGAAGCCACAGGCACTGTGCTTCTGACTCGACCGTTTTAACAATGTCTAGTGCCCCTGATCTGTGTCGGAATTTGATCTGGGAGGCTATTGCTGTGAAAAGCTGCATTAAATCATTTTTTTTCCCTTAAGCATAAGGAGTATTTTTTTACTACTTTTTTTTTTTTAACCAATAACAAATTCCATAAGTAGGCCTCAATTAATTTTTATTTATATTATTTTTCATTCTGTATACATGCATACATACACAAAACTCTATCACTCACACTCTATCTCACTTTCAGGCTGGGCTAACATTTTTGAGAAAAATATTTTATAAAAGAATAAGCACTTTACAAACATGAGCACTTACTCTCTGCATAAGTGCTGCTCACCATAATCTAGAGTAGTTGTGGGGGAGAGTTCTGCATCTTTTTTAAGCATTTTTATTTATTCTATTGGGTTGCTTCATTTATTGACCATGTAAAGTACAGAAATGTTCTCAGAAAGAGCTACTACTCCCTTCTTCCCATTGACGCTGCTATTTTTTATTCCCTCACAAACCAATGAAGAACAGCAGGAAAAGAAGAAATAAGAGTCTCTCTCCCTTCTTCCCCAGAGCCTCAGAAACTGAATCTCTTTTGGCTGGAAAAACCAAACTAGTAAGTTACTTTTATCTGTGGGGAAATTTAAGTTGGTGCATAATGACTATTTAATTTGCTTGAAAAACTTTTTTAGCCCTAGTCACATTTGCTATTATGACAGTAAAGACTGCCTGTTGTCATACCTAGATCCGCAAAACCTCTGTAAGTCCATCTTTCTAGATCTAAGTGGAAAGACTAATTTATATTTTTCCTCTGTCTTTCCACTGGAATTTATAGAAAATGCTGCTACCATGTAATTATTAAAACACCAGGCAGGTTCTTCAACTGGTAGAATGTATCTTTTGTAGCATAATGATGTCATAAGCACCATGCTGAGAAACTCTGCTGATAGAATACAGTTACTTATTTCATTGTCTTCCACTGAACCCTTTTCTCTATTTTATCACTGTTTGGTATTTGGGGCTTATTTGGATTGTATGGTCAGACAGTTTGGCAAATGGCCCATAAGGAGATTGGTTTCTGTTGAGATCTGTGAAATAACATGATTTCAGCTGAATGTTTATCTGGCTGAGATGGTAAGATACAGGGAGCCTTATTCCACTCAGCAAAAATATGACTGGAAAGAATGGGGTTTATGATTTCCTTTCCATGTCTACATGAATGAAGTCTTTACTTCCTGACATGGCATTTCTCAAACTATGGGGTTATAGTACATACCAGGTTGCCTCAGGTAGAACATCACTGCCTTCCAAAAATGACATTGCTTTTCCAGTAGGCCAGAGAAATATTTTTTGAGTAATGCATAGCAAAAGAAATCTCTTTGTAGCACTTATTTTATTAATGGGGTTTTTTCCACTTCTAGTGGCTTACTTTTTTTTTCTCCTCTCTGCATTTTTCTCTCTCCAACTCCTCAACCCTTCCTTTTCTGCCTATTTTTTAATTTGATTTCTTCTGTAGATCATCACTTTAAGGAAACATCACATGCTCTTTGTACTGAATTCAATCTGAATGGATGACCTCATGGCTTTTGTGCTGCAAATCTTACAATTATATAAAGAGAAGTTTGAAACTCACCTTTCCTTTCAGTCACCATCATCACTATTGGGGAACACCAGTGTCAGCCTTTCCAACTGGCTGCAAAGAATCTTAGGTCACAAGCAGCTGAATCTCAGGCCTGCAGTAAACAGAGCAGCTTCTTCAGGAAAAAAACCAGGGACATTTCTTTTGCTAGTGAAGAATGACCTAGACCCTGTACCTTTCTCACGTGTATAGTCTACTCATAACTTTGATCCTTCCTTCTTTCCTGCATATTCCTCCCCCTTTGCAAGCTTCTGAAAACTGATACAATTCTCAGCACGCTTCTTTAATTTCTCCTCAAATAACAGCCCCAACCCATAACATTTTCCTTTGTTATGTTTAGAAAAGATAGGATTTGGGTGTTAATGATGTGCAGGGCAATGGGGCAACTACAGATAGAAGAATTAAGAGCAAATGAAGGAAGGAAAATGGAGGAAAGTATTGTGATGGTCTTTTCATTAGTGCATAGGCAGGGAAGGTACTTAAGGAGTTGCTACTTTCTTAATGTACTTTCCACAGCTCTGTATAGCCTTTAAAATTATTCTGTGCACAAAACTTGGACAAACAGCTGGAAATACAGAGGTAACTGTATCCAGTATCACAGAAAGCACTACAGTTACCCTGGGCTCTGCACCTACAGCATGCTGGTTCATGTATCAGTAACTTGGTTCCTGTTTGTGTCCCTGAGGGGTCTCAAAATTCACTGTGCAAGTTCATGCCAGCATCATGGTTTCGATCTCATTTCAGTGTCTGACCCAAAAAGAAAGCGAAATGAGTTTTGGACACATCTGAACCCCCAGTCTTTTCAAAAGCCAAGAAGCCTTTTGTTAAGTGACCAAACTACTCCTGAATCTGGGCAGGAAGCAGAGAAAATCTGCCCTCTAAAGACCATGTTTGTGGGCTAACTCTCAAAATGGGCTCAGAGGGATGTGCTGAATAAATAGATCATTCTAAGTGGAATATGGAGATCCAATGGTGTCAGTTGAAACTGTGTACTGCTTTGAAACAAAGAAATCTGTACTTCTTCTGTAATGCACATCAGGTTCATTCCTCAACTGCAGTAAACCGACCCAGCCTTCACACAGCCACTAGAGAAAAGCCAAATTAAGTTGTACTGAAGGTTTTAAATGGGAAAATTCTCCTTCTCCTGTTTTCAAATTCAGTGACTAGAACAAAAAATGCTGGCTTGTATTTACAATACATTTTTTCAGCAAGATATAGCACTTAGACCCACTCGACGCCTAAGTTGGTGTAGACAGTTTTAGCTGAGCTAAAACTCAGTTAGCTGACAGTTTAGCTGAGCTTATCCAGAAAACAAGTCATGCTTTTTCTTTACAGCCTGCAGGTCATGTAGTAGATGGCAGTCATATATCTTGCATTGGCTGAATCAAGGATGTCAAGGAGCATTTGCTCATTTGCTAGATTCAGAGAGCACTGGTAGTTGTTTTTTTTTTTTTTTCTAATGAACTATATTGTTTTCTTCTTGGAAAGGGCATCCAGGGTTTAAATATAAAAAGTCACTCCTCAATTGACTTCAAATGTTGAGATTCAATGTAACATGAATTGAACCACTGAACTGTACTTCACCCACCACAGATTTTCTTTGTAGTCCTATATTTTGTCATCCCCTAAGGCTATGGGATACAGAACTGATGCTGTACTGCACTCCTGGCATAGCAGTGTGCTCTGAAGTGAAACATATTTTATGGGTCATGTAAATGGAAGTTCTCATTTCCCTTGGAGACAGTGACATCTGGAAACCCTGCCCCTCATGTTACTGTGAGAAGGAGCGCATCTGGGGAGAACTAAGAAGCTGCAAGTGTCATTTCTGCATATTGTCATTTTCCCAGCAGGGAATTCCTTTTAGCGTCAAACAATTAACTTCTCGGACTCTTCTCAGAGGTGTTTAATGAGAAGTAAATGCTATGCAAGTCCAAATGCATTATTGTATTTCATTTCAAAAATGTAGTTAGATCTACCACCATGACATGCAGAACTGAAACAAGAAAAGGAATCAGAAGCAATCAAAAAAAACTCTAACAAGTAAGAGAAGAAGGCAAGGAAGTAACACCCAGCCTATGAGGACTCTGGTTTGTTCTGGAAACCACAACCAGCCTCAGATGATTTCTTTTGCTAGATTCAAGTGCTAAAGAGAAGATTTTCTTTTGACAAATCAGGTGCAAAGCAACTTGGCAACTGAAAGGAGCAATTCAAGGAGGGAACAAAAGAACAGAGAGAGTCATTACAGTCATCACTCATGCAGACAGAGAAGAGAAAGTGAAGGGAATTTTACTCTTGTCATGTACAGCATCAAGCACTGCATGTCACTAAAGACTTCTTTGTGCCAAATCCAAAAAGCTAGTCAATGAAAAAAACTTGCTTGTACTACGCACTTTCTGTTACAACAGCCAAAGAACTGCTATATACAATGGAGAATGCTTCATGTCTTTAATTCCTTCCCCAGTCAATTTTTTTCAGATATGCATCTCTTCTTTTTTTCTGCAGAGTTGACAAGATTTTGACCAAAATTTCTGACACAAGCCAACGAACATTTGACTAGATGAGTCTACTCCCTGCTCAACTCATTCTCCACCACTTTCTTGGACTGAGGAAACAGTCCTAATGGAATATGTAAAAAAGCAGTTTCATATTTCTTGTCTAAAATATTCCAGAAGACTTTTTGCAAACCATGACAGAGAAAGGAAATAGCTGATGGAGATATTTTTCACAGTTGGCTAACCACAATGTATAAACATACAGTTATGATAAATATCAATAAAATTTTTTCTCAATTAAAATATGCATTACATAACAACCAGGGGACTGATGTACTCACACTATTTGCAGACTTTTGACTTTCCATGGTTTGTAATTTTTAAATTACATGGACTTGAAAGAGCCATGGGAGTTCCTCAGTGGCTGTCTGACTGGTAAAAACTCAGAGACAAATTACATGTTTTCTTGAAATTTCTTAGAATATCAAATTTCCTTCAAGACACTTCTAAAAAAACTCAGAACAGATACAGTGTTAAAATTTTATGGTCTTAACTATATTTAAATTAAAATTCTCTGAACTTTTTTATTACAGAGCTTAGGACACAAAAGCTGCTACTCAATGTAATACAAACGTCAACTTCTGAAAACAGAGAAATGCAATTAATCTACCCATTCTCTTCTCTTCTGTCTCTGGAACATCCTCTTGCACTGCACACCCCAAGAAAACATCTGAGAAGCATCTGGAAGAGTTATGAAGAGCTTTTTCTACAGGATCTGTATGGTGGATCCCTTGACCGCACAACCTAGTGACTTGTGCCTTGTTTATATACAGCTCTGTTTGTCAGGAAGTATGCCAGGATAATCCTAGCTAGTACATCAGTGTTAATTTCCTTGAAAAGCATTTCTAAACCTGGAATCTATATATAGATCTTCAAACACTTTGAAAAAGTCTTTTGTGTCCAAAAATGCAAACCTGATTTTACATGCGCTGGGTTATAGCTATATTATGACATCTTGGTACGCTCCAAGCTTTCAGCTCTGCATGCACATACCAGACGTATGCATTTTAACATGGGAAGTGACGGATCTGCACCTGGAATGCGGCAATCCTGGCTGTATGTGCAGCCTGGGGAACGAGAGGTTGGAGAGCAGCCCTGAAAAATCCTGCAGGCTACCTGTAGGGCCCTTGGCATCCTGTTCAATGGCAAGTTGAACATGAGTCAGCAGTGCCCTGGCAGACAGGAGGGCCAACCCTGTCCTGGGGGGCATCAGGGACAGCATCCCCAGCTGTCCCCCCTCCCCAAGGGAGGGGATTGTCCCACTCTGCTCTGCACTGGGGTGCCCTCATCTTGAATATTTTGGGCAGTTTTGGGCACCACAATGTAAGAAAGACATGAAACTGTTAGAGAGGGCAATGAAGATGGTGAAGGGCCTGGAGGGGAAGCCATATGAGGAGTGACTGAGGTCACTTGGTCTGGTCAGCCTGGAGAAGAGGAGGCTGAGAGAAGACCTCATTGCAGTTGCAACTTCCTCATGAGAGGAAGAGGAGGGGCCTCCTGGTTTTCTCTGTGATGACCAGTGACAGGACCCAAAGGAATGGCCTGAAGTTGTTTCAGGAAGGTTTAGGTTCGATATTAGGAGAAGTTTCTTCAACAGAGGATGGTTAGGCACTGGAACAGGCTCCCCAGGGAAGTGGTCACAGCATGAAGCCTGACAGAGTTCAAGAAGTGTTTGGGCAGTGCTCTCAAGCACATGGAGTGATTCTTGGGGCTGTCCTGTGCAGGGCCAGGAGTTGAACTTTGATGATCTGAGTGGGTCCCTTCAAACACAAAATATTCTATGATTCTATATAATTCATGTTTCAAACAGCATCAGGATGAGGTCCATGCAAATTATAGGCCCTTCCTGATAACCTCATATATTCTCATTTTTTCATTTTCTTGGAAAAGAAATCCAGCCTGCAGGCCAGAAAGTAGGCATAACAGATTTCTGTCATTGCCGAGACTGGACAACACATGGCTCAGGACACAGATGGACACATGTTCCGTACAGTTGTAAATGACCATGGGACACTTCCCAGAACACACCCACTGGCAGGTGGCAGGAATATTGCAGGTTCTCCAGAGGCGCCAAACACGAAGTTTAGGTTAACTGTCTCTTTGAGCCTTACAGACGCTGAGTCAGCCCATGTGTAGAGCTCTTTTGCTGCTCAACACACACAAAGCCTCAACATTAACATGTTGCTTCTTTCGGCTCATTTTCCTGGCTGGCTTTGGGCTTCTAACTTAAACCTTGAGAAAGTTTTTATGTAAACCCCTTCCCACTACCTCTTTGTCTAAAAGGCCATGGCTATTATGTACTGGAGACATAGCCAAAAGGTCTTGGTTCATTTTTGAGAAAGGTTGAGCCAAAGTTTGAGGCTTAGTTGTACATTGAAAATGAAGGATCAAGTGGTTTTGTGTGCTGTTCCATGGGCATGGGAAGGGGGCACTTTGGAATCAATTGCTTAAGTGACCTTGGACCTGGGACACAAACCCTACCTTCAGCCTCAGGAGTCCAACAATTTTCCAAACAGCCGGGGTTATATGCGAATTTTGGAGTACTTGGAATAGTCATCTTTGAAACAGCAAACCACTGTGAATCCCAACTATAACTCAGTCTTTATTCTGGCACTGTTCCTGTTTCATTCTGTGACATTTTTGACTAAAGAATGATTAAAAACTGAGTAGGGACATCAGAATTTGTTCCATACCCCAGAATGCTGAGACACTGCACACTGCTGTGTCAACTACAGAAATGCATGTTTTCCTGGCATGACTTCCTAGTTTGATGCATAGTTCAGTGACCTGTTCCCACTCCCTGCCAAATGCAGCTGTAATGAGGAGTTACTTATGACTGTCCATTTAAATTGAGAAGTTCTTTTCATGTCAGTCTCTAGGATACAATTTAGTAGTAACCATTTGAGACTTCCCAAGTCTCATGGGTGAAAGAACCAACAAAACAAAATCTTGTATGTTTGTGGTGCAAGAAGCATCAGACATTTCACCAGTAGATTTTACTTTTAGCTGAACATTTTTATATAAGCTGAATACACAGAACTGACCAGAAAAAATGTCAGGCATACAAGATTTTCCTGAAAAATATAAAGGATCAGCTACACTTTGTGAGCAGTTTTCTATGACTTTGTGAGAAGTGCATGCCACTTTTCTGGGATATCTAAGTTTTCCTGCAAGTTTCCTTCTGCTTCTGGAGGTTTATACAATGAGGATCACTTTTTATCTTCATGTTGCCTGCTTGAAACATGAACTGTGTGTATTTACTGAGGATTTTCTTTCATGCTTTAAGCTTTAGGAAACTGTATTGATGCCAGTTCAGTTTGTGTCTGTCCATAAAATAAGTCCAAATTAATTTTTTAATCAGTACAGGATTCAAGGATGTTTTTGTCAGTTTTTGGGTTGATTTTGTTAGTTCCCTCCCCCCCGCCCCCCCCAACTGTGCTTAACTTCAGCTTTTTAAACTAGGCAGAGATTTAGAGATAAATTTCTTATTAGAATAATCACTCAACAAATCATGGTCTGACTAGGAAAAATTCCTTGATCCTCCCTTCCTAGGAACATTCCTACACAGTGAGGGTCAACTTCTATTTCCTACTGACATAAATCTCTTCTGTTTGCTTAATATTTGGTAGTGTAGATAATCTGATACTTCTGGATTATCCCAAGGGATCCAGTAACAACTGCTACATATGTGATAGAAATGTCACAGGCAGTGTAGATATCAACATTTCAGCATTAAGGCTATTTGATTCTCTTTTTGTTAGCTTTTAAGTTTTTCCTATGCTAATACTCTCAATTAAAATTTTCTAGTTTTGAGTCTGTCCCAGAGATATTTTTTTAGAAATGTTCAGGAAAGAAATACTTGGGAAGGTTGTTTCTAAAGTTGGAATGAGCACATCTTACATCTTATATCCTCAACTCATACAAAGACCATCATTTAGAAGCAGCTTTGCGTCCCCATTTTTGGAATAAAATATCAAAATTCAATTAAAAGAGCAAGTAGGCTTACTTGGAAATGCAGAGAAAGTGGTTTGGGAGTTATTTGAAGATTAGATATGGGGAGTCAGGAGTGGGGGAAAGTAGTGCTGGTCAAGAGATGGAAGGACATTTTGATACTAGACAAGAGAGATGAAGGCAGGAAGGACATCATGTGACTGGCGTCACACATGGGGGACAGATAATGGCACTTCTTTAAGAGAAAGACATTGGAGTACAGTAGCAAGAGAATAAAAAATGACGTCCAAGAGAGACACTGACTTGACAGAGAATTATTATACATAGTTTTAGCACCCTCACTGCAGAAATGAACTTTTAGGATTCTTAGCTCATGGCTCCCAAGAGATATGTGTGAAACCTGCAGGAAGGGGTAAGACAGTCCATATCCAAAGCCTACATCATTGCTCGGCCACTGCTTTTCCCACTCTTTAGTATCTGCAATTTTTTGGAAGAAGTCTGTACTGATGATCCAACCTGTGGGCAAATGTTTGACAAGAAGGAATTCCTGGGTGTTTTCATTTGGTCTTGTGTCGCTTTTAGAACCTCTAAATAATGAGGTGTGGTACAAGAGCTGGAATAATTTGCACTTTTTACCCTACCAGCCTGACTGTCTGGGTTTATCTTGCTCTTACAGAACTTAGAAGGTCATTGGGAAATTAACTCCCCTTCAGAATCTGAGTCCAGCATTGACTTAAACATCCAAATCCATACCTGAATTCAGCACATTCTCTGCTTCTGTGTGATGGGCTCAGTGTCCTCATTCATTCACTCTGGGATTTTAGGCATTCATTCTTTGCTCTTCACTGTTAGTTTTCAGTATCTGCATTTTTCACATTTGTTTTTTTGGCCACACATTGAATTGTGAGGGCAGGTAACAACTTGCTAGTCAAAGAACAAATTATTAACTCATAGAGATTAAGCAGGAAAGGCTCAAAGGGCCTTCAAAAGGTTGGATACATGGCAACACTAAGGAAAAAATTGTGTTCAGGCTTATCAGAACAATGTGTGAACTCTGACAACTCAGTCATTTACCATCACTGCAACCTTTAGAGTCATGTTTTGTTAATTTTGGTCTTTGGTAAGCATTCTGGATCTTGTTCATTTCAGACTTGCTTTTAAGAGGGGGGGAAGTCATCCTCTGGAAATGCCTGTGACTCTCTGTTGACCACAGAAAGACTAAGAGTGGTATAGCTAAGAGTTGTATAACCAGCTTCTGAGTTAAGTGAGAAAAATATGTATTTTTATAGTTAGGGCTGTTCTCAATCCATCACAATCGGAATTTTCCAAAGTCTCAGTTTCCTATCTGACATTTTTTCTTTCTCAGCAAGCATAGTCCCATTAGTTTTAAAATTCTTCTTCCACGGTGCTGTGCCATGGCCTGCTTACCACTTTTACAATGCACAGACGTACACCAAATGTGCTTTTTATCATGAAGACAGATGACTAAATGCAGTTGTGAAATAGGTTGCCTATAAAACAATCCACTAAAGATCAAAGATCTCGGGCTGGCCTTCTGTTACGAAAGTTCTAAAACATATTTCCTTTTGGCTGTGTGTTCAACCTAACACAGACCTCAGTGATGCAGAACTCTGATGACGTTTTAATTATATCTGGGACTGAATTTCTAAGAAAATCAGCATTCTAACCAGCCAAGCCTCAGACAACAGCTTTCATTGTCTTTTTTCCAGCAATAATTTGAGATAATTTTCTTTTGCGTTCTTCCATAGATTTGACTTTTGGAGACCATATATACAAGGCAGTTGGAAGCTACTGATTTTGGTGTTAAAACTAATCATTGCAGATTTATAAGATAAAGTCAGACTGTGTTCTACCAGGAGCCGAAATCACTATTGTATGTTTAAAAGATAATAGACACCCTCTTAACTGAGATAGTAGCAATGATCAATGAGCAACTTGTACACCTATGGCTACACTACTCACGTCATTAGCCAGATGTCTTTCAGGCTTGTTTGAACTACAACCCTCTAAGTTTAGCTGTTACTATTTCTCTGTGATGTGTTGAAGCTATCAATGTACTGATCATGGCAGTCTTTTAAGCCACACATAACAATAGAGACAGAGACATAACTCAAATTTACATCCTATTTATGCTGGAGTGATGCACACCTCTCAGGAGAAAGCAGGGTGGAAAGACAAGTTTACACTTCAGCATAAAAAAGCAACTCTGTGAAAGCCACTTAGGACATGTGGTGCAAATAACTTCATCCTCTGGTAATGTGTCATCCATCAGCTCCCTTCAGGAGGTGGTTTAAGAGACTGGAAGCAGTATTTGGCTGAACATATCCTACTCCATACAAGGAACCCCAGGCTGGCTAAAGAGATTGCACCACTTCCATTTACAGAGTAAAATGCATTCTTTTAGAGGTGGTGTCTGGTTTTACTTTTCAACCCAAGAGGCTAGAATACTAATTCTAAACAAAGGTCAGGCAGCTAGGTTGTTATTAATTACTAGCAACTTGATTTCCAACAAACCAAGAACCTTAATTTAATTTTGGCACAAAAAATGTAGACACAACTAATATTCCACTAACTTATACTGGAGATGAATCTGAGAAAATCACAGCAGGACAGCACTGAGAAATTAATAAAAGACACAAAATAAGACTTAGTTAACCATCTTTGATGGTGTGACAAATAACCAACTTTTAAATATCATAAACTTTCACTGAATTTGAAAACAAAAACTTATATTGAAAATGGCTCCTCATTACGTGTAAGAATGTGGTCTCAAGGGGACTCACACAGGTATAAGTTATTAAAGGTTGTAGCTACAGTTCTTCATGAGAGTTGCAGGGAATATGCCTTAGTGCACACTTATGTCTGAAGAGAAATGCACAACAGTTGTCTAGGAATGTTTCTTCAAGATCAAACCTGAACGGGACTATAGACTATCTAGTAACATCTTCTTAACACAGTAATATGTTGCAAGCCACACAGAAATCTGAAGTTTTAAGCAAGGTCTAAAAGTCTTTAAGAGGAGCTACTCCAAACAGCCATGTTGTTTTTCACTTAGGATCCAAAATTCAGTAGCAGGAATATCACTTTCCTTCCAAAGTTTTATGAATAAATTGAAAAACAACTCCTCATAAAAGCTTGTTTCTAATGAATTACAGAATTATATCTCCATATACTTACACTATAGGAACTAGTCCCCTGAACGTGTGTTGAGTTGGTTAAAACACAGAGGCTCAGTTAGTAGTTGTTTTTGAATGTGGGAGCCAAAGGGATTTTAGTCTGATTTTGGATTTCTGAAACAATAAACAAAGATATATAACCAGCTTTATGTAAAAAGCACTTCAATATTTCTAGGATGCAGAGGGTGGTAGTTGGGTGCCTCCCTCTGCCACCCTTGAGTTCATCAAACTGCCACAGTAATTCTGGGGCCCAAAGGAAGGACAGAGCATTTGCATAATTTAAAAAAATAATTTATCAAAGTAACATTATTTATTTTGGAAGAAAAATATGGTTGACTTTTTCTATCTCAGTTCTAAGAGAGCACTTATTAAAAAATTCAGTGGGAAAGCTAGTATAAAAATATGTTCTCAAAGACAGAAATTTAGTTTTCCTTGAGAGCAGGATTGAAAAATAAAGGCTTTTCTGAGCAAAATTTAAATTCTTCTGCTGACATGTATACTAAGAGTTTGTCAGTTAGAGTCTCAAGAATCTTCTCACCATAGATCCATCATAGTTGTAAATAGAGCATAGTAACTGTTTTGATTGCAGTGATAGCTGTAGGTGAAAGATCTTCACTGTGAGTGGCTGAAGAGAGTAGTGCAGAGAGGTCCTGTTAGGGGCTCTTCTCACTGCAGCCATGTTCAATAGTTCTATGTACCTGAAAAAAAATACCAAAACTGCTGAGGTCTTCAGATTACATAAATATTTGAGGTGGTGTCCCTTAAGAACACACAATTTAATTCAATGAAATATGAGAACATAGGAAGCAGTGACTCTAATCAAGACTTGTAAAGGGTCATAATGCAATAATTAATTGAAAAATTCATCAAGCACTACAATAGGATTATGAAAAAGCACTTATATCTTGGCCACACATACACAGGCAAATACCAAGTAGAACAGGGAAAATATTTTTATCACTTATTTGACTGGAAAGCTACATCCATTTCTGGTGTTCATATTTCAAAAATGTACATTGATTTTGAGCACAAAGGGGAAAAAAAAAAGAAAAAAAAAGAAAAGAAAATAGGAATAAAGGCTATTGAAAAAGAATATAACACGTGAGGTGGAAGAAAAGGCCAGACTCCCAGAGTCAGACATGTCCAAAATTTACATCACCAAATAATTTCTGCACCAGGATTTTGAAGGAACCTGCACTGGAAGTTCCAAACTCAGAAGTAAGTAATTTGAATCTGTCTCATCTGGGACAGTCTCACAGAAAATAGGTAAAATTAATATATATTTCATAAAGGCGAAGAGAGAGCAAATCAGATCTCAGTAAAGCACAATGAATTTAAAAATACTGAAATAAGGAGTAAATAAAGATAGGGAGAAAAACTGGATAAAAGCAAGGTGTACTTACCAAAGGAGGCTCATGGTAGCTTTTATGCTAAGATAGACCTTGCAGAGAAGGAAAACGCAAAATATCTAATTCTGCGGTTGTTACCAAAACATGAAGGCCCAGTGGCAAATGGAGAATTATCATTTAAATTGCAGGAAATGAAGACTGCTAAAAGAGCTGGACTTTTGAATGAAGAGTCATGCAGGTTGGCAGATAAGTAGCTAGGAAACTGCCTGAGGCACAACTTTTTCTGAAGGTTGTTATTGAGCTGGTTTCTAGATGGTTTTTGGATAGAGTTTTGTAAATATGCAAAAGATTAGACCTGTAAGTGGGCACAGAAAAATGAGGAATAACAGTAAGAACTATTAAAATTGAGTGAATAATTGCTTGTTTGCTATTTTATTTTTAAGAAAGATGTATTAAATTCAAATTAAAAAGCAAATGAAAGGCATTCTGCTGTATTTGAACAACGGGTGTCTGATGACAGGATTAATATGTAGTATCTATTTAACCAAAACAAAAAGAAGTAAAGCTACATATTTGTACCCAAGCTGAGTCTGAAAACTTCAGTGTCTTCAGCATAGTGTAACACAGGATAATGCAATGAAGGACACATTTTTGAAGTCACACATTTATGCTCACACAAATGCATTAACAGAACACCACACAAACCTCACCAACATGGAGGATTCTACCACCAGGAACATGCACAGAGGATCATCCCAACATCTGCAAAAACATTCATCCAGTTGCAAAAGTACCACAAGCATCAACCATATCTCTTCTCTTTTTTTTTTATTGCTGTGAACCATGCAAATTGCCATGCAAATTTAAGATGCATTATGTGGGTAGGTGAGAGAAAGCTTAGAAGCTTTATGCTCAGCAGAGCTTTTCTTGAAGTAGAAACAGCTTTTTTTCTTGTGGCTTCATAGAAGCGAACATTAAGAAACATAAAATAACTAACTAAATAAATGCAAGACAATAATAAATACTAATGTCCCTCTTCATCTGACCGAGTATCATTCCATTCCTGTGCCCCCATTTCCAACACCTCATTTTAAGAATTCATGGAAAGGAAAGTGAAGCAATGTTAAGAAAGCAGTATAACTTGGGAAAAATACAGTTAATTGCTGTAAGGTAAGTAAACAAGGAAAAATATTAATATCAGTAAACCATGTATAGTTTGAATTACATCACTGTTGTTTAGCTTATCATTTTTTATTGTCAGAGAACAAGTATAGAAATAGGAAGAGAAAGTTTCATAGGAAGGGGAAGAAATTTCAGTTTCCTTGTAGTCTATCACTGATGTGAAGCCAATTAGTTCTTCAATAGAGCAAAACACAAAACTAATTACAAATAAATAAATTAAAGGCTAGCAACTTGCAAGAAGTGGCATGTCTGCTACAAATGTGTGTGAAGATACATGGCTTTGTTCCTGGGGTATGCTGTAAGAAACATTTTTCCAGCATGCCATTATATGACTAAACCAAATTGAGTAGTCTACAGTTATCATCAGAGTAAATTTCTCCCTGGTCACTTTTCAAGAGTACCAGAGACAACCACAGTGGAACACGGAGCATAAGTGCAAAACTGACTTTCTTCACCTTTGAACTCTTTCAGAGGGGGGTTGAAATTATTTAATTCTATGTGGATGATGTCTTTCAGAGCTATTTCAGAGCAAAATGGCTGTTTGTAAGCATGAATACCATAAAAGGTCCCACTTTTAATATGTATGGCCAAGTATTTGTTTGGGAAGTGATGGTGTGCTAACCGGGCAGCGCAAATGCTGCCATCTGACTCCTCTAGCCATTTACAGCTAAGCAAGATGATTTGGATTTTAAATATTTATCAACAATGCAAGTAACAGCTCTACGAGCACACCCAAATAATTAATGTGCTAGGGGAAAATGCAGTCTCAGTGTGGATATTCTTATGAGGGGAAAAAGAGGCAAAAGACAGAGTGAAAAAAAAATAATATGGGAATTATTTGTTCAGCTTTAATCTTCATAATCATTATCAGGCCATAGCTTAATGACGCTCTTTCTCCCAGTTAGAGACACAGCCATCAGTAGTAGTTTCATGAATTGCCTTCTTTCATCTCTTCACTTCATCCTGTGGGACTCATGACTCCATCTGTGGGAGTTTTGAACATATGGAGAGATATCAAACCCCCAGACTGTTCTCTGTGGCCTTTCAAATTTTTTGCACTCAATTTCAATTCTTTTGAGTACGTTTTTTTTTTTTGGCCTGTTGGAGCTTTCTTCCATTCAGTTTCTCTACCCAGCTGTGCCTCCCAATCTCTCCAGACTCCATGAATCCCATGTTTCAGGGACACACTGTACCTGGTGAGGCCATATTCTGCTGTCAGCCAGCCAACCTGCTGTACCTATAGAAAAATGGGGGCCAAGGAGAAGGGTTCAGATGCCCAGGCCCTTGCTGGAAGGAGGGAGGAAGCATAGCAGACACAGCACCCTTGGACATGAGACTGCATGTCTGCCAAGAAAAGCGGTCCTGTCCTTTGTTTGCACCTGAAGTCCCCTCAGGATGGGCCCCCTCTACAATCAACACATGCAGCAGTGGGAACAGCCCACATTTCACAGGGCAGTTGTTCAGGTAAGGCAAGGACATATCATAATTCTGGTGAAACAGAAGTGTGGGTCTCATTGCAATAAAAAATTCTTTTTAGACTAAGATCAGTCAAACATTTGTTATAACTTATTAAGCTCTCAGTAAGCATTTGGTATTTTGTTTCACCTAACTAAAGGAAAAGAACCTAGGGCCCAAGCCTTCAAAAGTAGTTTGGCTCTTCGTCCTCCTGAAATGAATGGCATCTGTTCCCCCAAACAACTTTTAGAATCCAGCTGGACCACTGATGTCATAATTTTAGTTGTATTCACTTTCCTCTCAGCTAAAGCTACCGTCAGCTTCAGTATGTTTTACTTCTAAATAAGGATTTAATCCAAATCATCTAAAAGCTTTTAGATTGAGTTGGGTTTGAATGTATGTCGATACAACAGACCAAATCCCATTTGACATACAGAAAGCAGAGTATTGCAAATAAAATAAAAATTATTATATTACAGCCTGGATAATAAGGATAGTCTTAGTTGTTTAAAAGTCAGTGCTTTAGTGACCTATTCTTTTCCGGTTATAAGTGAAAACATCAATACTTCTGTGATAGAATGTGAAACTATGTAACAAAGTTGTAATAAAAGCAGGTCCTTCGGTAACAAATCTGTTCTGAGTCTGGTAAAAGGTTTTGGGTTTTTTTAACCCAGAGCAGCAACATGGGACTAACAGAGCATTTTCAGTTCTCGTTTGCACTGCGCTTGGTAAGGGAATATTCCTTTTTTGGAGGCTGAAAATACTTGGCAGTCTAAATATGTTCAGCAGCTCACATGTGTGGAGAGAACACAAAAATTCTGTAAAATGGTTAAGGACACAGTTAACAGTAGATGGATATTTGTTTTGTCATATGTACTTCAAGAACAGGGAAAAGAAAGAGTTTCCAGATTCAAGTTTCCGACCATGAGTTAGGAGCCTTGGGTTCCACTTACATATGGCTCTTTCTATAATTTACCGTGTGACACCAGTTAAATCATGTAGAAACCAATGTAGCAAAACACTTAAACATGGACATAGCTTTAAACTCAAAGTCATCTTGCTGAAACCACTGCACAAGTTTTTGTGTGCCGCCCTTTTTTGAGTAAAGATGAAGTTTGCAAATGGGTGGTAGCAGTATTTCCCTCTTTGACATGTTTATTGTAAAAGCATACCAATTGGTGCTTGAGCAGTCTATGGCCATTTGTTCTGACAGAATGCATTAGCATTTGTTTCTGGATATATTTGATACCTGGAAATTACTTAAGGAAGGTTTAAAACAAGCCCAAAACACTTCTTCCGTTGAAACAAAGAACAGAAGACTAAGTACCTGATTATGATACCCATTTTTATCTGGCACCAGAACTTAAACTAAAGCCTACATAAAGCTTTGTCAAAAGTAACTTTCTCTCTCATCATAGATGAATTCACTCTCCCTTCTGTATTCTATTCCAGGACTCAAAATCTGCATCTAGCTGGAATACTTACAACAGGTTGTCAGAGGAAGCACCCAGGTCTCTCTCCCTGTCCCTACAAGCTCATTCAGAAAACTCAATGACTGCGTCACACAATAATCTGAAGTTATCTGTTTGAGTTTTGGAACCTCAATACAGTGAATTGTGAAAATCAAACTCCACCACAGGAAGAAAAACAAGAAAAAATCTTCATGGCTTTTTGACAGCATTTCAGTGAGAATGTTTATCAGCATCAGGTGAAACCTAGGACTTCAGGATAAAACCTGAAAGACATTATCATGCTCATGCAACTAGATCTATTTCAACTAGTAGGGATGCTTTTGTCAGAAAAAAATAAGATCAGAATTTCACCCAGCAAAAGTCACAGAATTTGTCTTCTGGATCATGCCAAAAGCATGAATTTTCAATTTTATCAGAAAAGCAGTAAAAGAAAAAAAAAAATACAGCATGTATAGCATATTCCACTTTATTGGGATTTCTTCTAATGTAGGAGAGTTCAAGTCTTCCCCAAAGTCAAGCTAAGTCAGAATGTCAGTGATAAACTCCTAGGCAAAACCATGGAATGTTTGGTGGAGACCCATCAAATCACAGTTCTTTCTGAATAACGCCGTACCAGTATCCTGACATTCCCCAGTGATTTTCAGTAATGTTTGTTACTTTGCACAATGTTTACATGATCCAAAATGGAAGGTCCCTAGGGCTGGTACAAAAGGAAAATAGTAGACTGAAAAAGGCAAAGGGAGCTGCATAAAGAAATGAGAAGTTAAGGACCTGTGCTCATGTCAGATGTGCTGGTCTGAAGCAAAATGCATTGAAAGGTAAAACACTACAGAAAACCATTAGTACAAGATCTACTGTTACCTCAGTTGTGTTCTTATATGTTAGTAAATCTGACTTTATAATCTCTCTAATTACCATTGCTCACTTTCCCTTTGCTCTGAAAAAGCAGGTAAATTGAGACACGAGAACATCGTCCCAATGTTTGCATGTGTACATTGGCTTGCTGCAAGAAAGCAGAGTGTGTATTTGTTTCTTTGACCCTTTCCATCAGGAATCTTGGAAAGAAGATGTTTACTTCTTCCAAGGTGGCCAGGGGAAAGTGAGCAGTGAGCATTTTCACGGTTCTGGAAAGAATACAATCAAAACTGTCTTCTCAAAGGTCATCATCCTATATATTAACCACTCAGCTCAAAAAAATATGCTATCAATCCTTCATTCCTATTACACTCACAGAGATGGAAAGATTTGTTATGAGGCAGCTGGTTAAAAGCTGTCACAGTAAAATTTGCCTCTTTATTGTCCTTTTATTGACTTAAAAATTTCTCCTGTAAAAAGGCTTTCCATATAAATGTACAAATAATTCACAAAACTATCTCAAAGATACCTTCTTGGTCTCTTAAACACTTTGCTGCATTCTCTTCAACTGTAATCCTAGAGCAGCTTCCTGATGAGAGTTATCCCAGTGCAGTTCAAAGTCTTGTGGAAAACACACCATACAGCTACATATATAGATATAAAGACTAAGTCTTAATATAGCAAGGGGAATGAGTAAACCCAGTAGAATTTGAGGTTTTGTGAACATCATTAGCCATTTTTTTTTAAATTCTTGAGGTTTTGCAAAACTGAAAACCAAATGTCTTAGGAAGACAAAAAAGCCCTCTCCCTCCTAGCTTGGCTCAGTCCCCTGGACCTTGTGAGAAAGGGGAAGGCTCCTTGGCTCCTGCTACCCTGCAAGGCCAAGGCCAGCCAAGTTGGAAGGAGCTTCCATGGCAAAAGGAAAGGGAGCAGTGCTTGCATTGGCATTTTCTGCTGTAGTAACAGACTGAGCCTTTTGAAGTCTTCTGAGTTCTGAAACATCAACACCTTTTTCTACTGGAATTTCGAATTGTGATGGGCAAAGTTAATGACTTCCTATACCCTNTTAAGATTTGTGAAGTTTGTCTACTATACATTTGACAGGGCTACATTTCTTGGATTCTGCGGGCAACTGAGCCAAATTCATGCCTCTTCACATGAGCAGCAGGATTCTTTCACAGATATTCTGCAACCCCAGTTCAGGACTCAGCAGCTGGGATCATAGTCTTCTCCTTTGACTTCTGAAATGTATCCACATGTCATGGCAGGTTCTGTGTGTAGACCTGCTACAGGGATCCATTCTACTGCTCTCTGTAGAACATGATGCTGGAAGCTGTGCTGGCTGCTTGTCAGCATGTTGACCTTTAAAATTCAATGGTTGTGACTGGAGTCCTTGCTTGCGGAGATACTTCCCAGTCCTCCTAACGTGACAAGGATCAGCCTAAGAGTGAGGCTTCTTGCGTGCCGCTTTCACTCGCCCCGAGGCAAGGCTCCCTCCATGAGGTGCACACCTCAGTAAGCCCTCAACGCCTTCCATGGAGTGGAAAGGGATGGTGCTTCTTGCGCAGAAGAGCGGGACCGAGGCGCTGGGCTCACTTGAGGAGCTGCTGACTGCCCTGCAGTGAGCACTTTGCCAACTGACCGGGGGACGTGACCGCGGCAAGTCTCGGGTTTGGGCTGTTGTACAGTTTAAAAATAAAAAAGGATAAAAATGAGAGAACTGTGCCCTCGAGAAGGCCGGATTTTGCCGCGGTGGCGGCAGGAGCACCGAGCTCTCAGGCTACAAGCGCCCTCGGGCGAGCCGGGCCGGCCGGAGGGGCCGAGGACGCGCTTCTCGCCCGCGGGAAGCGGGCTCGGGACGCCCCGACGGCGGGGCCCGGCCGCGCTCCCGTCCCCGCTGCGGGGCCTGGCGCCGCCTCCNCAGCCCATAAAGGCGTCGGCGCGGGGCGCGGGGCCGAGGAGGGACTTGCGACGGCGTTGACAGAGGCAGTGCATCTCATCGCGCTCCATTCCCGACCGGCCTCGCACCGCAGACCCCCAGCGCACCGTCGGCTCCCCGATGCCAGGTGAGGCGCAAGGAGGGGAGGTGCCGTGCCCGCCGCGAAGCCCCCTCGGGGGGCGGAGGAGGCAGTCAGCCCGCTCTCCCGCCGCCCGCTCGGAGCTCGCCGAGGGCAGCCGCCCCGCTGCCCACCCCGCGGCGACTCGGGGTGCGAGGTGAGGGGAGCAGCCGCGGAGCAGGCGGGCGTGCGGCACCTGCCCGCAGCAGCCCTGCCGCCGCAGCAGCCCTGCCGCTGCCGCGCCCGCCGTCCGGCAGGGTCTGTCCCGCCGGGAACCGCTGGGTTCGAGAGGTGAGAGAGGCATCCTGGCGGCTGCCGGTAGTTGGCTGGAACGGTGGTACCCTGGGGATGCCAGGTAATGAGAGTTCCCAGTAGGACAAAGAAAATGTAGACAGGAAGGGCTGGCGGCATCCCCGAGTCCTTGCGAAAATGTGTGGAGTTGGCAGTGCTGAAGTTACTTGGCAGTACCCAGAGAACTGGGTTTCTACACATTCCGGAGAATGCTTCTGCTCCGTTCATTGTGAGTTGAGACACATATGGAGATGCAATTATGTGGTTTATAACTGCACAGTGCTACAGGGCAAACCCGGCATCACGTTAAGAGTCACTCTATCCAGCTATGGTTGTGTACAGAGGATTGTATATATATGGAAGAGAGAGGAGTTTGTATCATGGCACTGAAAAAGGTACTGAAAAGTACCCCTGTTACTCAGTACCATTGTCTAGTTTAGATCTCATTATCCTACAAGGATTTTTGGCTGAATATTGTGCTCCAAAGTAAAGATGTGCTAGCAATAAGCTGTATCTCCTGTATTTCATATGGTCTCTCTGCCAGCTACTGAAATTTCATGGAGAAAATAATAATGTGTATTTTCTGTATGTCTTTCCTTTTTATTAATGAGGACATTTCCGTAAAAAGGATCTTTAATAATTCCTCTTCCCTTCACTTGATGTCACGTTTTACTTCTGACATCAAGAATACACCCAGAATAAGCGTTACAAGAATCAGTCAAAATAAAAATTCTGATTTTATATGTATAGTTGCTGTTTATGGCATTTCATGAGGAAAATTGCACTATTTATAGATGATAAATATTATTTCCCTAATACTTACTACTTTTTGGTTTATTCATAGGAGTTATGCTGAAGAGGAGAGGGTTGTTGTGGCTTGCTGCCTTGACAACCCTGTGGGTTTCCTCAAATGCTCAGGGTAAGTTCAGACGCTTAACTGGATACAGAGTAACTCCCAAAGTTAAAAGTTGTAAAACGTTGGCTTAACTGAACTACAGTGGACAAAGTAATCATAAAGGATTATTTTAGAAGTGCCTGGGGTATTTTTGGTAGATACACCTTGCCAATGCTAAATGAAGATTTCTCAATATATCTCAAAATTGCTTTCTTTCAAAATTATTGATTAAAATGTATATAATCCCAGAAATAATTGATACTATACTTTTCTGTGTGGTGGAAATGTATGATGAAAGTAACATAAACAGAATCTCTGAATGGGATGAATATTTTAAAAAGATAGAGGTAGAAAAATAGACATCTACAGACCAAATATAAGTAGAATACAAATTGGCACAGTGCCAGACCCTCATTTACGTCTGATTTCTTGGTTGCAGTCTTTAAAAAGCAAATCTCTTTTTTTCCAGTCATCGTGTTGGCACATGGATTCTCATAATTTCGTAACCATTTTCTGGTAATCAGAATATAGAAATTGCCTCAAATTCCTTATCCATTCATATATATTTAAAATATTTAATGGATAAATTGCTACAGGCATCCATGTGTAGGCATATACATGGCCTATAGCATATATATATATACAAGTATGTACGATATAGTGCCATAAAATATGAAGCCATATGTATAAATATATAATCAAAAGTATTTGTACACATACAAGAAGAGAATTGTCATGTGAATGAAAATGTTAGGTAGAAAATATGATTGACTTGCCTGCTAGTAGGTAGCGTTCCATTTGTAGAAGCAGGAAAGTACTGGGTTTACTCTGCTGGTCCTTAATGTCTGTCATATAGTTGCAGTTACTAAGTATAGTGTACACCGTTTTTTCTTGTAAGACTTTTTGTAGACACATTGTCACACACTGTTAACTTTTTCAGATGGTGACAAGGAAGAGGAGACTACCTTTGATTTACTTCAAGTCAGTAACATAAACCGAAAGACAATTGGAGCAAAGGTGTTCCGGGGCCCAGACCCCACTATGCCAGCGTATCGTTTCATTCGGTTTGACCATATACCTCCATGTAAACCGGAGAAATTAAAAAAGATCGTAAAACTAATACGACAGAATGAGGGCTTTATCCTTTCAGCCACCCTGAGGCAGGACAGGCAATCTAGAGGCACTATCCTTGCTTTAGAGGGTCCCAGCATCAGTGAGAGGCAGTTTGAGATCATTTCCAATGGCCGGGCCAACACCCTGGACCTTATCTATTGGGTGGACGGCTTCCAGAACGTGATTTCCCTGGAAGACGTGGACCTTGCTGACTCACAGTGGAAGAACCTCACCGTGCAGATAACAGGGGAGAACTACAACCTCTATGTTGGCTGTGACCTTATTGACAGCTTCATCCTGGAGGAGCCTTTCTATGAGCAGCTGAAAGCAGAGAGCAGCAGGCTGTACGTGGCGAAAGGGTCCACTCGGGAGAATCATTTCAGGGTAGGTGACCTGCAGAAGCTGGGGTTTCTGGTGTGGTAAGAAGGTAACTGCATGTAGTTTGGGAAGATGCAGTAGGCGCAGTTTTGTTCTCCCAATGCCTCTTGGATTTGATGGAGTCACAGGCATTCCCAAGCAGGCTTTCTTCAGAGTGTGTTTTTATTAATTGCTGGATCTGTGTTGTGTCATTTCGGGGTTCCTGAAAGCAAAGGCCTGGCAAAGCAAAGTCTAAATCCAGGAAAAGTGTGCAAAACCAATTTTTGGCCTTTCCTATGCAACCATTCAATTTCTTTTCCAGATGTAAGACTTCTAGAGATGTTGGATTTTTGTGGTTACTTGTAGAATTCTTTGCAAATTTCTTGAAGAACTGTTCTTCCATTGAAACATGTCTATTCAAATCGTGAGAACATGTCAATATTTTTTTTTTTATTTGAAAAAAGAAGAAAAAAAAAAGAATTTTAATGGAGCTGAAGCATGTGGTATTGGTCCATCCTGTAATAGAACATCCTGGTTTGCCATTTTGAACATTTCTTTTCAATTTAAATTTAAAACAAAGGAAACTTTTGAAAAAATAAATAGAATAAAAAGGTTTGATCAGTCCTGTAAATGAGATCCTTTTCCTTATGTGGAAAACATTTGAGATGAAGCAATTTTAAGCTTTCTGGTTTTCCTATCAAATGAAAATGACCTTCTTCCTCATATAATGTAGTGATGTGATCTGGCCCAACTGCTATAAGGATGGCTCCTTTTCACTCAAAGCTGGAATCAAATTTGAACTCATGGCTCCAAAAATTTCAAAAAGCCCTCTCCTTCTCATCATGTTGTACCATCTTGGTTCCAGCCAGACCCTGACATGCTGAAGTTTGGTTCTATGGGATGACCAGTTTTGGCAGGGACGTCAGAAGTTCTTGCCCACAGCGTCTCCATTCCTGCCTCCATTACTAAGTTACTCCATCAGTAGTGCTCATACAACTGGTTTTGAAGTTGTACTGTTAAGTGGCTCACTGAAACAATCTGGTTTTTAATAAATTTTTTTCTTTGAGGGCTTTTTTCTTTCCCAAGTGAAATAATACCAGTTTGGTTTTAGAGTGTTGTTTCAGGGTAGTGTCAGCACAACTGAGGAGGCGGTGAACTATGGTGCATGGGCATAACTGGCTAAGGATGGAAGTGTGATGGTGCAGGAAAGTTGGCTTTGACCTTATGACAAATGTCTTGTAGAACTACGATCTAAAATTCACTATGAAAATGGAGATTTGAGCTCATAGCAGATTAATATCTTTTATTATGACATGTTTCAGAAGATACCTAGCTTTGTGGCTTATAGTACTGAAATTATATATAACAAAGCTATAACTACTTTTTTTTTCTGTGTCCCAGGTTTAATGCCTTATAGATTGTTTTTTGTATATTTGCTTATGTCTGAATCTAGTCAGTAGCATGGGATTGAGACAGGTCAGTTATTAGTTACTCAAAAATTGATCTTACGGTTTTTAATTGCTATTTAAAATTATTATTACAGGGTCTTTTGCAAAATATTCAGTTAATCTTTGATACTTCAATAGAGGATGTTCTGCGTAAGAAAGGATGCCAGAGAAGCCAGTCAAGTAAGGCTTTTGTTATCTTGTTAATACTGTTCACTTGAATGTGAAAATTAGAAATGTCAGCGGTGGTGTAGTATCCTAAAACCATGCAACAGATCCCTTTGAAATGAAAAGGAGAATGAGAATGCTTTTTGGTGGTAATGGGAACCTATGTATTTATACGATGTCATTTCTACTCTCTAGCCTATTATTTTAGTTCGGTTGCTTAGGTCTGTAACTCTGAGCCTCTGTTTTTAAGTTGGGAAAAAAAAAGTTGATCAAGAAATTAGTAGAAATGGAAGGAAAAATGCATATGTATGAAAATATATATTTTCTTACATGAGTTTTCTGTGATTCTTTGAGCATGAGACAGGTAATATTGGTTCTGAATTCTGCTGCTGACTGTCAATGGGCCCACAAACTAGTCTGCCATTCTTAAAGACACTGAATTCATTGGCAGTATCTTTGACTGAAAGAGGCTTTGGGTTTGAATCCCAAAGTATTGTTAATGAAAACAACTTCAGGAAAATAAGAAATCAAAGGACGAGATAGGGAAGGCATGTATGTTACAGGCTGATGTGTTCTTGTTAGTCCAGTTCATGCTTACCCCGCCAGGAGGGGAGCACTCTGTGTGTAGGAGTGTAGTGGATTCTTCATAAAAGAATTAGGATTATTTGTCAAATGTGTGCCAAGGTTTTGTGCTCAGCCTGATAGGAGGTGCTGACTGTTTTACTTCCCAGTGCTTGTTGCTGACAATAATTCTCAGTCAAGAATTATTTAGCAAATAATTCAATTCAGAGTATTTTTACTTTTACTTTGCAACACCAAGAGAACACTACAAGATGGAAATTTCTTGTGCAGTAACAGAAGGGAACTAATAAGCACAGTGAGGCCATCAAAATTACTTGAGAGGTTTGTTATGTGCATATCTGATTCTGACATTGCCTATCCAGCTTAATTACATACTCATAGGATAGGTCATGTTGAAAAGGACCACAGGGCATCATCGGTGTAACCTCCCTGCTCAAGCAGGGTCATCCTAGAGCACACAGCACAGGATTGTATCCAGATGATTCTTGAACATCTCCAGTGAGGGAGACTCCACAACCTCTCTGGGCAACTGTTCCAGTGCTTTGTCACCCACACAGTAAAGAAGTTCTTCCTCATGTTCAGATGGAACTTCCTGTGTATCAGTATCTGCCAATTGCCTCTTGTCTTACTGCTTGGCAGCACTGAACAGAGCCTGGCTCCATCCTCTTGACACCCTCCTTTTAGATATTTATACACATTAGTGAGGTCCCCTCTCAGTTGTCTCTCCTTGGAACAGGACCAGCTCCCTCAGCCTTTCCTCAAAAGAGGAAGGCTCCAATCCCTTAATTACCTTTGTAGTCCTTGGCTGGACCCAGTCCAGGACCTCCATATCTTTCTTGTACTGAGGAGCCCAGAATTGGACACAGCACTCCAGATGTGGCTGAGGATGAGGAGAGGGGCAGAATGGTTCTTTTCTGCCCATCTCTTCAGCATGTTGAGGTCCTTATGAAGGTGTGCACAGCCCTCTGGGGTAGTGGTCACTCCTCCCAGGTTTGTGTCATCAGTGAACTTGCTGAGAAGGCATCTGTCCCTTCATCCAAGTCATTGATGAATGGTTTAAACAATACTGGGCCCAGTACTGAAACTTGGGGGGATGCTGCTAATGACAATTACCACAGTTGAAAAGCCGTGAGTGATGTTATTGACCACAAGATACATATTTTCCCATTTTGATGGCCCACTCATTGAGCTGAGATACAGGCATTAAGATGACATATTTATGTGTTAATGTCCCATAACAGCAAGGCAGATGTTACCAATGAAGTTCCCTCAGCCCTGAGGACACAAAAAGAGACAGGACTGTGTTTTCCCAATGTATCTCTAAGCCTAATATGGGAATGTGACATACAGTGAAATGGTGGCTTGGGAATGCTGTTTAGTTGAGGGTAGGAAAGTATGTCTGTAGTGTGGAGGCTGCAAATCCTTTAGGCAGGATTTATACACTGCACTGGTTAGGAAAGATGACAAAAACACACCTAAATAGGCACATCAATAAAATCCCTTCTTGAGTTATATCAACAGAATGACATTTGCATACGTGAGAGGATGCACATTTTGCTCTTCTGGTTTCTCATTTTAAAGATAATCATGTGGTCCTTAGGAAATTAGCAGGAAGCCAGCAGCAGAGAACTGATTTCCCAGTGATCCCCAGGCATCTTCTTTCAGTCATTGCCAAGCACCAGTAGGAAGTGAGGATTTAGTTCTTCTAACATAGTTTTGGTTTATGTTTCCTGCTGAGATTGCAACTTTATTAATGTCCTCAGAATGTTCCGGTCAAGGCACACTCCATATTGGCTTGAAAAATACGAAATTAATGATCTGAGAAGTGCTATGGGGGGATCTGAGAAATCTAATGTTTCAATGTGGTAGGAAAATTGCATTCTTTCCAGGGAATCAAAAAGCAGCTGAAATAAACTGTTATGACACAGAGAGTTCTGATCTACTATGTGGTTTTCTCCCATCCTGTAAATGAAGCTGGACAATTGCTTCAACTTTGGAAAACTGCGAACAATTTTTTGTAGACCTTGGCTAGTGGTTGATGTTTCATAGCTAATTTAAAAGCACATCAAGCCAATAATTTTAAGTTTGGTTGAGAAGTAATCACTTAATGTCATATTGTGGGTTGGTTCTTTGTTCTTTTATTTTTAGCCTTCCAAATGAATGAAGAATACTTTGCTCCTGTTTTCATTTCCTTTTATATTTAAATATAACACTTTACATTGTATGGTAAAGCATCAAATCAAGCCCTTAACATTTCTGAAGATTTGCCACCTTTGGTGGTTTGTCAACACTGAATGGTGTTGGGGTTTTGAAGCATATGTTTTATGGCACATGTCCCTGTGCTGATTTCTTCTTTTTCAATTGCTACATCCTTTGCTTGTCTTTTCTCTTTGGCAACCTTGAGTTATTCCAACGTCACTAAATCTGGTAAATAAGTCTTTATTGAGAGATAGGGCAGTACGGATTTCTGTATAGCTCATACGAAATTTGGGTGTGTCATGGAGTCCTTAGAGAAAGGTTCCATTGAATCCATAAGACATTTACCTGATGGAGATTTAAGTGCTTAGCAGAATGTGGACTGTTTTATTTAGTTATTAATGTGCTTTTTTAAATTAATTACAAATCATAATTTCCATTATGTTATTTTTCAAGAATTTGCTGTAGACAGGGATGTCTTTTAAAATTATATTAAAACATGTCCAGTTCTCCCTGTCTAATGCACGCAAAGTTCTGTTTTAATCACAATCTGCCTTTTGGAGGAGTGTTGGGAATGACAAATCAAATAATCTGTCTGATCTTAGCTTGACCTCCATTTCATTTCAGAATGAAACTATTGTTATAACAGCTCCTATGAGCTTAACACTGGGCAGTGCAATATAGAGCAGCCCAAAGTCTGGTAGACATTGCATAATGGTCCAAATTTGATCCAGCCATGGAATTTATGGACAGAACAAGGACAACGACTTTCTGCAAGGAAGCTCTTTCTCCTGCCTTTTTCTCTGCCTTGAGAAAGTGTGATAGGTCACAAAAAAATCTGAAACCTTTTATGTCGGAGTGGATAAAATGGGTTTGCTTTTTTGATACTGTGTCCTTTTGTTAGCCTTCTTCATAAATGAATGTGTTGCAGTGCCAACAATTTTAAAGTGAGGGCCATGTAAGACACAGCTTGGCTCTTAATTTCAAAAAGGGAAAGCCTATAATTGGAACCAGCTGACATCTAACCCCTCTTTTATTCATGGGTATAATAAGCGTGAAGCTGTGCCAAAATAGATGTGTTTAAACCCTGCCTATGGGTGCCAATCTGTGATTTCAGCAGGAATCTCTAATCTGTGGAAGAGCTTTGTATATGCTGCTCTTCTCTTTCATTCTCTTGCTACCAGCTGAAGTGAACACCATCAACGAGAGCACTGAAATCCTTCACTTGAGCCCTGCTGTCACAACCGAGTACGTGGGTGAGAAACCAGAGAAGGCCGGGTTCTGTGACCGCTCCTGTGAAGAGCTGGGATCAATGTTCACAGAGCTCACCGGCCTGCGCATCGTGGTGAACAACTTGGCTGATAACCTCCAAAAAGTGGTAGGTACCTGTAAGTCTGGAGAGCTGACAGGGGTCTGCTGTGCAGTGCTCTTTCCTTCCTTATTTTGTACCGGGGCAGTTAATAAAGATTTCTGTATTACACATGAACACTTGTCAGTATATCTACATGATGTAAAGAAGTCCTCTTTTCATTGTGACTAGTTTGGTATTTCTTGAGTATAACACTTTAATCAAAACTTGGTTTTCACAGACTGGGTTTAAAAGAGCACACACACACATGCACTCATACACAGGGGAAATCCTCTTAAAGGTTTGGAAATTGAAAGCTAGCAATCCTAACCTTGCCTGTATACTGTTAAAGCCTTGTTACCATGTTTACACCATTTATGAATGCATCAGTAAGTGACTACATGGGGTGCCTAAACTGTAAGTAAATGTATGGGATTTTCATAGTTGAAGTATGATGGTGTTGTTTTGCTGACGTCTGCCCCTCCTCTTATTCTGAATCAGCTAATTATTTCTGAAGGAATTTTATTAGTATGCCATATGTCTCAGGACTAAAATCTTCCCATCTAAAGATGGGCTGTACTAGTGGAAAGCAAAACTGCTAAGAACAGGTTTCCCATAGTATTGTGTGACTGTGTTTGTACCATTGCTAGAAGAATTGCTATGTAGGACTGCAATACTTGAGATCATCTTCCTTCTGTGCATAAATATGTAAAAATATGTTTTTTAATGGAAAAATTAAGTCCGGTGGTGTCTCAGTTTTGTCTATTTAAAACAGTTTGTGTATGAAATACACAATTTGTTTTCATTAACTCCATCTTCTAGTCTGAAGAGAACCAAATTATGTGGGAACTGATTGGGCCTAACAAAACACTGAAGAACCAACCAGTTTGCTGGCAGGATGGCCGTGTCTTTGCAGATAATGAAAGCTGGATTGTAGATAGCTGCACCAAATGCATTTGCCAGGTAAGGTTTTGGAAACCTTCTTCTCTGCAGAAATGGATAGTGGGTTTAATCCAGCTCAACTGTCCAGATCAGATCATATTTACTTGGAAATTGGCTGGACTTTATGACATTTATAAAAAGTAGTCCCCATGTCCATGGTAGTTAGAACAAATCAAAACATTTTCACACAAGAAACTTCCCCAGATGCCCACCTTCATTTACCTCTGTCTGTGAGCATAAATCAGTAAGTTGATTTCTTTGCTTTTAGGATTCCAAAATTGTGTGCAATCAAATCACCTGCCCAGCAGTCTCCTGTGCTGATCCAGCTTTTGTTGAAGGTGAATGCTGTCCAGTCTGCTCTCACTGTGAGTATTTAGCTGAGGAGAAAGACAGATAGTCTTTGGCATTATTTAAAATCACTACTAGTGTTTTTGAAAGCTCAACACAAGTAAGATGTCAAGGCACGTAAGATCAAATATAAAACTTGTATGTGTATAAAGATCATATGAAGTAACTTGGGTACCTGAAGTTACCCTCTGAAGGACTTGGTCTGTCTTCATTGATTATATTGGTTGCTTAGAATTAAGATGATAACCTGCCTAGCTACCTTGGACATAAACTGTTGAAAGCATGCTTCTCCCCAGTCATGTTTCACGTTTTTTTGCCCATTCAGAGCATAGGGCATATTCTTACAATATACTCTTGATCATGTTCACCATTATGTAGCTTTTAAAGGTGGGGCCACATCTCATCATACTGACCTATATTCTGAAGCCAAGGGCAGTTTGGACTCAGTTTTGAACTTGGTCCATTCTAGAGATAAGATGTTCTTCCTCCAAAGATCAGTGCTTCATGCAAACACACTGCACCCAAGTTCATGAAGATCCAGGATTCTTATGTGAACTAACCTCTCATTATATTACAACATAATTCCCTTACTTCAGCGGCAGCTTGGGAAAGCAAAATTAGAAAAGGAGAGATCTAAATGTTAAAGTACATATTCTACTAGAAAAAGAGAAGTGAATATCTTCTAAATAGGATAATAGAGCAACTTTGAATACTAAGCACTTTTTCTTACCTTTTGCTCTGCAGCTGATGACAGTGAGGAGGGCTGGTCACCGTGGTCAGACTGGACAAAGTGCTCAGTTACCTGTGGCTCTGGGACTCAGATGCGAGGAAGGTCGTGTGATGTCACCAGGAGTGCTTGTACAGGCCCACACATCCAAACAAGGATGTGCAGCTTTAAGAAATGTGACCATCGCAGTAAGTAATAAAATTTCTTCCTTTTTAAAAGCTTTTTTGGACATCTTAAAGCAAAACCAAGCCTAGTCAGGACAGTATGTACTTGAGAAATCCTATATGCACAATTAAAGTAGCTGTCATTAAATTTTTTGTCATTTTTCTCCTTTGAAATATTCGTCCTCTTCCTGACAATTTTATAGGTATGTACATTCTGAGCTCAGCTATGTTAAAAAAAAGATGCTGAGTGATCCTTTCTTTAGCATTATGGACTAGAGTCTTTTGTTTGAAAAAGCTGGAGACAACACGTAGTTTGTAACCATGATATACAGGGCTGTGTTTACATCTGCCATTCATTGATTGTTGGGCCATCCCATTAACTTAATTTGGTTTAGGAATTCAGTAATCATGGAAGATTTTTGCAAAAGATCAAACTGCTTTTATATTTAAGGCATTTACAAGGATGCTATTCCAGACGTGTAGTTAATACTATTGTAGGTACCTGTGATATCCAGGCTAATATAGTACCTAAGACAGTATCTAGCAGCTGAGACTGCTAGATGTACAAATGTGCATTTTGAACAAGTGTTTGTTTCATTGGAAAAGTTTATTTTAAAGTAAAATGTCTAACACCACTGTTAGTCGTACGTTGGTTACTGAAATTCCTAAGAAAGCTATTCTTGAATACCTGAGCTGGCATGCTGGGCTTTGTAAGTTAAATGGTGGGAAAGAGATGGGGCATTCATCAGATGTGGTGAGAGGCTCATTAGAAGGCTAACTTCACAAGTAAGTTTGTATTACTGCTGCAGGTGGGCCGTTTGCTTGAGTTTTGCTCTTTTCTCTGGCAGTACGTCAAGATGGTGGCTGGAGTCACTGGTCTCCCTGGTCTTCCTGTTCAGTTACCTGTGGAGTGGGAAATATCACCCGCATCCGCCTCTGCAACTCTCCTATTCCCCAGATGGGTGGGAAAAACTGTGTGGGAAATGGGCGTGAAACGGAGAAGTGTGAGAAGGTTCCATGTCCAGGTGTGTCTGTGGTCTTGAATCAAAAGCAACACAAGAATATTCCCGCTGAATTCCTTCTCTTTATTCAGATCCAAATGGCAGTGAATTTCTATGATGGAAAATATAATTTTATCTTAACAGTAAAATAACACACAAGGGTGCTTTGGAAATGAAGACAAAAATTCAGTCAGAGGTTTTGTAAACCTTGCAAGTTATAATTTGGCTTTAAATATTAGGAGTTTGAGAAATTTCCATTTTAGTGATATATCTCTGCATATCAAAAATGAGCACTTCCTTTCTAAAAGGAAGCTGTCTCTGTACTTGTTAGGAATAGACATGGAATTCCCCAATAGTCAAATTTCTTTGAAATTGTGCATGCATTTTTTACACATTCAACACAATTAATTGCTGTTATAGTTCTTTCTTATTTGTCTACACTTTTAAACCTTTTTAAGAGACCTTTCATTCCATACACGTTCACTTTCCTTTCATTTTTTTTTTCTCCGTTTTTTCTCTGTATATCCAATCAGCATGGCATGCTGTTTTGAATTATTGGCCAAAAAATGCCTATGAAGCAGTTGGGTATTTTTCATTTGTTTTTTTCTGAAATATTGCTATCTCAGTGCAAGCGTCTGCCAGCATCTTTCTATGTACACAGTGAGAAACGGTCTCTGGTCCCGGATCTGTTGAAGGGTTGTTGTCATTGGCACCAGATGTCCCCACTTTATTGCCTGTGATGCTCTGCTCTTCTGCATATCTTAGTGAATGGCCAGTGGGGTCCTTGGTCTCCGTGGTCTGCCTGCACTGTTACCTGTGGAGGAGGAATTCGTGAGAGGTCTCGCCTCTGTAACAGTCCAGAGCCACAGTATGGAGGAAAGCCATGTGTGGGAGATACCAACCAGCATGATATGTGCAATAAGAAGGATTGCCCAATTGGTTGGTATTCATTCTTTATTCAGTCTGAGTAATTATTATTGCTGTTATCTCTTTAATGGGTAATTATGAAGTGGCACTACAGAAATCTGCTGATTATACCTTTGTCTTAGTAATGGACATTTAACTATTTTGAATGCTGTTTAGTGGGATTTTGTATATATTCTCGATACAGACTTTCCTTGAACAAATATGCCTTTCTTAAACAGGGATTCAATACACTGTAATGTATTCAACTGGATGTAGCAATCTGTAATCTTTTCATATTAAATCAATAGTAATTAGTCTTAAATGCACTTAATAACCCTAACTTTAGGGGTTCTATAAGAGTCTGTTGCATCAAGTGTGGTTTAAGCTAATGATCAAAGAATACCAGTTTCTTAAATGAAGTTTTACATACCTTTTATGCTCCTCACTTAATTTTGTGTGTCTTTCCCAGATGGGTGTTTGTCAAATCCTTGCTTTCCTGGAGCAGAATGCAACAGTTACCCAGATGGGTCTTGGTCATGTGGGGCATGCCCAGCAGGATACCTTGGCAATGGTACTGTCTGTGAGGATCTTGATGAGGTAGTGACATTGTTTCCATTAACATCAGGAAATCACCATGAAAAATTCATTATTTGGGAATTACACAGCCATCTAATTGATTTCTTCTTTCTCTTCTACCTGCAGTGTATAGCTGTGTCAGATGTTTGCTTTAAAGTGAATCAGGTCCATCGCTGTGTGAACACAAATCCGGGTTTCCACTGCTTGCCATGTCCTCCACGCTATAAAGGAAGTCAGCCCTATGGAGTAGGCCTGGAAGTTGCCAAGACAGAGAAGCAAGTAAGTGATGTTGAAGGGTATTTGATGGCTTTGAGTAATTCTCATCTGAAATATCTGTGAATGATGGCATATGATAAAATTGGGTAGCAAACAAAAATAGCCTGAAATAAATGACTGTTGTTCCAGAGCATTTTTGGTTTTGAGTAACAAAACAATGAATTTGGGATTGGCTTTTTTAAGGGTTTGATTTTCTTTAGTCATTTGCACAGTTGTACTAAATGAGCCTAAAATTCCAGGAGCAAACATTTCCCTGCTTTGCACTCCTTTCTCTGAAGTTTACATACCTATTCTGGAGAGTGGAAACTGAAGAATTAGGATTGTTTTTTTCATAAATATAGCACTGTTAATGTCAGTGTTATCAGACACGTGTCTGAAATTCTCTACTCCCTAAATTCCATTGGGCCAAAACTCATCAGTGGTGAAGGACAGCAGGAACTGGAAGTGAGGTTTAAGACTACAGTTTTCTAGACAAGACAAAAATGTTAAAGTGGAAGTCATGGGACGCCTTCCCTTTGTTGCTGTTGAATCAATCTGGTTAGCTCAGTTTGTGAATTCTACATGTGAACCATCTGTGTAAGATTCTCAAATACTGTCAATGAAAAATATAGTGATAAGCAAGAGGTAACAAAAACCTGTGTGAGATGAACACAAGAATTCCTTAGGGTCTCTCTGATTTAAGAAAATAAGATAGTCCTTTCATACTATCAGGCAGGGCACTAAAGAAAAGAGGTGAGTACAACCTACTTTCTGTTGTAGTTAGTTTCTGGGGTTTAATGACGTCTGGAAGAAGGCAGATACAGTTCTGAAATTGTTAACCACTTTAATTGCTTTTTAAACTATGTCCAATTTTTCCTGTGGTTTGTTTTAATTATTTTCATTGTAGATATTTGTTGCAGTTGTGAACTGACAGAGCAGCATGATTTACTAACCACAATTAAAACAAAGTTCCTGTCTTCAGACCTCTAAATAACTGGTCTGATTTTGACAAAGTTGAGGCACACACAGCTGGCTGTGATTATCAGGTTTCAGTGAATATGCTCCATCGTTTATAGGTCTGTGAACCTGAGAATCCATGCAAGGACAAGACACACAGCTGCCATAAGTCTGCAGAGTGCATCTATCTGGGCCATTTCAGTGATCCAATGTACAAATGTGAATGTAGGACAGGGTATGCTGGTGATGGACGCATCTGTGGTGAGGATTCGGATTTGGATGGCTGGCCTAATAATAACTTGGTCTGTGCTGCTAATGCAACATACCACTGTGTGAAGGTAAGTGAAAAAGGTGGATAAAAATGCCACGTGTTAACAATATTTTCTCTTTTTCCTAAATAGTTGTGAGTAATGCTTTTAATTTGTGATGCTGGTGGTTGCTTTCAGTAAGCTTTGACTGTTACAGCATGCTCATTTTCTAGGAGATGCTGTGAAATGTGTATTCACTTAATCTGGTAAGATACAGTAAGGGATTCTCAAAATTAAATCCAGAATCCTCTGCTTTGGATTTCTTCCCACGCAGAACTGGATGATTGGGATGCTTGCGAATAGCACACTGAGCAGGAGTTACCTAAAGCATGGGTGTGAAGCACACAGCTAGAGAGAACCAAGCAGGGATTTTGGGGCCCAGAGGAGTGTGAAATCCTACCTGCAGGGCTTGTAAAAAAGACACTGACAGCCATGTAAGGGCTACAGTTCAAAATGCTATCTTGAACTACCCCTTCCTTTTGAAGAGTTAAGCAGACCACATGCTGTGAAACCTGGAGATAATTTTTGACAATAGGAGCCTAAGAGGAATGAATGTGAATAATTAGAGGAGTTCTCCTTATTGCAAAAGTTCACAGGGACAGGATGAGAGATTCAGCCTCTCTCACCCTTCAGAAATGTGAAGTCCCAACTCTCACCCTCCCAAGGGTGACCTACCTGCCCCCATTGGCTCTACACCTGGCACCTGGCACTCGTCCAGTCTTGCTGTGCAGCTGTGCTGTAGTAGTGAACAATGAAACATTACTAGACCAATGAGAAAATCAGCATCAGGGAGCCTAAAAATGGTGGCATGTAGGTTTAGTAGGGCGTGTCCAGCATGGTATGTTCCCTGGGACCTGGTTCTGTGCTCATCTGAAGCACACAGTAAGTCCTTCTTGGTTTCATGGCGTGAGGTTGCTTCCAGTGGGAATTGCTCAAAACTGGTGAGCCTCCTTGTAGGTCTCATGCTGATGCAGTTATACTGCTGTATGAAACCAGGCTGAAAGTTCTTCCAGGTCTACCAGTTTAACAGTGGCCCAAATAGCTGAGGGGCAAAGGCACTTCCTGGCAGGCAGTTCCCTGGATCCTAGTTCTGAGTGGTGGCTTTGGTCATGGTTGAATGACAGGCACAATACAGAGGGGCATACACAGTTCGCAGCAGCAAATTAAGCAACTGGGATGGAGGAGTTTTATCTGAGAAAAAGGCACATGCAGGTGTTCAGTTTTAAACACCTATATATGGGACCCCTGACAATGCTGGATTACCTGTATATCTTCACTAGGCAGATGCTCAAGTATTTTGCTGATCAGTCATAGCTGAAAGGGCAAGCTTTCTCTTCTAAGGTTTTTTGAGGGTTTCTTTTTCCAGACCTGAAACATTTTGGGTTCTCCTTCTCTGTGTTAAAGTGATCTACCTATAAACCATCTTGAAGTTCTAGCACAAAAACTTTTGCTTAAAAAATGAGGAAAGAAATGCAAAAATGACTGACTTATAGACTACTATAGTGGTTAAAGCAAATAGAGACCAAGAGACTAGAAAAGTTTGAAATCATGCTGTTTGAGAGGATAAGTCACTCATGTGAATCAGGGCTCTATCAGCTGAAGAGTTTCAGATATGGATGGAAATTTGGGCCCCAGATGTTGGTCTTCCTCACTGAAATTGATGTCTGTTCATTGTGGATTCAGCCAACTCAGCTATTGCAGTTCATATATCATTCTTTCAGTTCCTGTCATCAGAATTTGCAACGTATTCACTCATGATGTAACACAAAGCATTAGTTTTGATTAAACACAACATGCTGAACTCATTCAGAAAAAAAACTGTTTCCAAAGATTGTTTCATGTTTTGTGTAATATGTGTTGATGTAATAGGTGCAAGTACTTCATTTAGGAGGACCCCTTCACCCGCCAAAACCCCCCCCCTTAAAAATACCACAAATTTTCAGGCCCTTATATTCTTTACAAAATATCCTATTTGAGAAATTTGATTTTAAAAAGCTTCTTTCTTTCAGCTGATAATGATTGGAAATTAACTTACTCTTGTGACTAATTTCTTTCATTGTTTCAAAAATCTTTTTGTATCACTGATAACTAGTGTTGAGGTCAAGACTCTTCACAGGTGTTTGGTAAAATTTTTGGGGGTTTGATATTTACCACAGTATTTCCAGTTCTCTTTTTCTTAAATTGTCTATACTATAAGAACCACTGAGATTGAAAACATCTTACTATAATATTCGTTTTTTTAGACTATGTGTTACAAAACAGATATTTCTGCACTCCATTGACAGATTCAGTTTTGGGTGAGGCAGATCTGGAATGTGAGTGAAAATGAGAATAACAGAGTGTGTTTTTGTAGACGTATTTATTCATAGCAAGAGGTAGAAATGCAATCCATTTTAGCTGATTTTAGTATTTTAAAAAAATGCATGCTAAAAGTTTGGCAAGCTATTTTACTTCTTATTTTTCAGTGCAACTTAAGAATTGCTTATTTAGAATAATCATTCTTTACAAAGCTGTGATACAAAATAAAGAGATCCATTTTTCTTTTATTTTTAAAGCCATGGGAGTGCAAAGGTACTGTTTGCAGAACAGTATAAAGACACATTTTTCAAAATCCTTTCTTATAGTGGTCCCCTTCATTGCTGTGTAGTAACTTTCCATATGAACAACTGTTTCTGAAGACCTTCTCTTTGCTTGCTTTCTTACTTTTCTGGCAACCAAACCTGGCCATTTTTTGTGTAATCTTCAAGCATATCTCATGAATTGTCTAAAAAAAGTTGATGTAAGAGTGCATGTTTGTGCGTGTGGTGTGTTTGTTCTCTGCTAGTTTCCTCTAAAATTTACTAGAAACATCACTTCAATAGCAGCTGGGAAATAGAATGATTTGCAGATGCATTTCACTTACTTTACAATATGAAAGCAGCAAATGAATACTACCTTTGGCAGCAAACAAACAGGCACTTTAAAAAGTACTTTGCTGATTGCTCTTGTTTTATAGTCTCTGGTGTACCATATACTTTTCTGCCCAGGCATGTTATTCTGACATAATGTAAACATAATGTATTGATTACTTCTTTTGGCCAGGATAACTGCCCCCTTCTGCCTAACTCCGGCCAAGAAGACTTTGATAAAGATGGCAAAGGAGATGCCTGTGATGAGGATGATGACAATGATGGTGTCGAAGATGACAAAGTAAGATGTGTATCTGTCTGCAGTACATTTGACCTAAACATCTGATTTTAAGGAAAACCATTACAATAGATGTGAACTTTATAGTTCAGAGCTTCAGCTAAGTTATTCTGTGCTTCCTTCCCTGAATGATGTGTAGTGCAGTGTAAAGCTGTGTTCAGTCAAAGGAGAGTAGTACCGTGCAGAGCAAAGCAGCCTGGGGAAACCGGGGCTGAACTATGTTCTCTGTATCAGTTTTGAGTTCAGTTATGTACATAAAAACAGTTTTATGGAAAGTGGTATTGGATTTTTTATACTGTAACGGGAGAATGACAAGTCTACTGTATTTGAAGAGCTGATAAATGTTATATATATGATGTTATTTTCATTCAATATAACTTGTTTTTAAAACAACTGTAAACACAGCCAGTACCAAGGGGAAATGATAGTTGGAAAATACCTAGCCTGGTTCATACTTTTCTTCAGGTCTGCCCGGAAGACAAATTCATTTACCTGCAGAGCCTAAAAGATAGCCACTTAGCCTAAAACTGTTGCCCATGTACATTCAACAAAAAGACAGAGGCACTTTCAGAGTGTGCTTCACCCTGGCTTTTCTGAACATGTTTAGGATGAATGAATTGTTATTAGAATTTTACTGTTCCTCTTTGCTCCTTTCAGAGGGAACCTAGATGCTCTAGAGCTTCAGATGGTTAAAGCTGGATAAGAGCTGTGTTCATGGGGTCTCTATTTGCAAAACTTGAAAAAAAAAAACCCCAAAGAATCATTTGATAAAGTAATATGATTTAGTATGTATATTTTTTAAATTGTAGCTAGAACTTGTTTTATGAACAGCATAAGATTTTGACTTGCCTCTACATGTTGCCCTTGATTATATGAAATGTATTTCTGGGGAATTTAAAATATTGTGCTAAAAATTATTTCCTAGTAAATGTGGGTTTTTTTCTCTTTAGCAGAGAAAAATTAAAGATTTTTTCCTTATGTTTCCCTTTGGATTCCATGACACTGATGTAGCCCTCACTCACACCGTTTTGGTTTTTTTTCTTTCTTCTTTGCATTTCACACTGATTACTTTCTTGTCCTTGTGCAAAAGTCCATATGTAATTTGGGAGTATGTGAAACATAAGAATTCTTTTTCTGGCAGATTTTGAAATTAAAGTGATAGAAAATTTTCAGAAGTCCATTAAATGGAATGGTCTCCAGGAAAAATATTTTTGATAAATGAGAGTACTTAATTTTAACTTTTTAAAAAACTTTTTACATTTTATTATCATGTCCAATAGAACTCAACCAACAAAAAGTCAATACTTATTTAAATTGAAGAATCAAACTATGTGTTATAAACTTGAAAATACTGATGCTAGTTTGTTCCAAAAATATCAGAGTTACAATTTTAGTTGTTTTTTTTGTTTTTCAAAAATTATAAAATGCAGCTGAAGTCGGCCTGATTTTGCAACATGTTCTGATTTTTTTTTTAAAGTACATGCACCAGTGGTGCACCTTTATTTAAATATCTGAGTGCAAGTCCAGTTTAAAATACCTGTTGCTATCCTTGTGAGATATGGAACACAATTCACGTGCTTTGTACAAAACAGACAGTGAGCCAGGCTGTCCAGATGCCATCCTGTTACCACCAAGATCTTCCGTATAGGTACAGCTTGTCCACTGAAAAAATAATAGATTAATATTTTGATTTTTGAACTCTGTCCAAGAAGAACAGGAGTTACCACTTCATAGTATGCTCTCATGAGTTGTGATTGATATTGTGAAATCTTTTATTTTTTCTTTACTAGGACAATTGCCCTCTTCTGTTCAACCCTCGTCAGTTTGATTATGACAAGGATGAAGTTGGTGACCGCTGTGATAATTGCCCCTATGTGCACAACCCTGCTCAGATTGACACAGACAACAATGGGGAGGGTGACTCGTGTGCTGTGGACATTGATGGAGATGGTATGATTTCACTTTTGAGAATTAGGTGCTGTTCCACAAGTGCACTTTGCTTTATGTCCAGTAAGATGGGCTACCTGCTTTTATACATGAAATAAAACTGGGTCTAGCAGCTCAAAAATGTAGAAGACAGAGAAAGCTGAGGTTATCTGTCCTGTGTAGTATAGTTGCCCACACAGTCCCTAAATGACTACAATTAATATTATTAAAGAATAAATCACAGCAAGTCTTTATCAGTGTAATCTTAAGAAAAGAAAATCTTTCCTTCATCTGTGTTCCAGAGTAATCACGGTCTAATATGACACTTGTGTTGACTTTTCCTCTTAGGGAGGGGAAAAAACCATCAGAACATTCATGGAGTTAAGACAATATCCATAGTAAAGTAATCTGCTTTTCCATGAATGTATGCAAAGCTCACAGTAATCCAAATACACTTTTTTTGTATGTCTTAAAATACTGTTAAAAGTGTTTATTTCATCTCCCAGTACATTCCTATATAACCCTAATTTGGTCAGAACTAAGAATGGGGAAAAACACTTAAATATCGTTCAAAAATCATATCCCTGTAGAATTTAAAATGTGTGAGGACCTAGAAATACTAAAAGTTGAAGAAATCTAGGTTTAAGTTTTCCTCAATAATGTTTTAAACTTTTGGATGCTTATCTGACTGTAGCTTCTGAACATTTTGAAGTCCTCTCATCCTTCTTCTGATCATCAGGTTCATACTAGTACTCATGGTAGTTTTGCATTTGAAGAAAAATCCAATCATGTGTTATTGGCTGAAAGATTATGCAAATATCCAGGGACCATGTGCTATAGGAAAGAGTTCTTGTATCTTTCCCAGACAGATATGCCGACATGTGTTTGTTTCTTTTCATCTTACTGTAATTTTGAAGTAGATTGTTGGGTTTATAATAAAGTTTCCTGAGGAGGAACAGTTTCTTTTGAAAATTTGTCATGCTATACAATTAATGATGCACATGTTCTGGTAAAATTAAGTTATTAAATGCCATGGCAGCTGAATATTAGTACAGTTGTTTCTATACCAAACTTCAGAAATTTGACCTGATATAGCTGTGTGTTCTATGCCATTTCTTAGAGTGGGGGAAGAAAATCCAAAGCAAATTATTTAAAAAGAAAAATACCCCACCCCTTTATCTGTTATTCTATGAAAAAGGACTAAATTCTTAGGACATAATCAGCCCTTATTCTGGCAAAATTCCATGGAAAGATACGGACAGAAAACTTTATCATAGCAATAAAAATGGAATTGATACATAATTTTTCTTTCTATTAGTCCTAACTATTTCATTTTGTCGCAATGATTTTGTAGCAATCAGAAAGCTTATGAACCCATTAAGAGCCTTGCTTCATTACTGGTGACTCCTACAGACTATGGCTGTCAGTGTTGGATGTTGTATCATTTTGATTTTTTCAATATTTTGTTGGTTTTTTTCCCCTAGACATTTTTAATGAACGAGATAATTGTCCTTACGTCTACAACACAGACCAGAGTGATACAGATGGTGATGGAGTTGGTGATCAGTGTGATAATTGTCCATTGATGCATAATCCAGACCAGGTAAATGATGAAAACAGTTTCCTTCATGGTAACATCAGAACAAGGGCAGGGAAAAGAGCACAGGAATTGCTATCAGTCCCTGTACGGGACAGCTGAAGAGGTGGATCTGTATTGCTCGCTTTCACATCTCACCTTGTGAGATCTCTTTCTATCAGATGAAAGGGAAGTACAGTGATGACTCCTTTAATCTATCTGCAAATAAAGCCCTTCCCTCCTAATATCTTGGAGACCAGATCTTACCCACTGATAGAAGAATAAGTAGCCATACTAGCTTGAAGTTATGCTTGTGCTTTAAGCACAGTTGTCATTGTGGTATCATTTGTCACTACAGAAACCCTTGAAGGGAAGTGTTGAGCATTTAAGTACCAGGCTGTTCTTTTGCATTGAGTAAAAATACTAAAATTACTCTGTAAAATTTCTTTTTTGGGTAGACTGATGCAGATAATGACCTTGTTGGTGACCAATGTGACAATAATGAGGACATAGATGAAGATGGCCACCAGAACAACCAGGATAACTGCCCTTACATCCCCAATGCTAACCAGGCTGACCATGATCAGGATGGTAAAGGAGATGCCTGTGATTCTGATGATGACAATGATGGTGTCCCAGATGACAGGGACAACTGCCGCCTCAGATACAACCCTGAGCAGGAGGACTCAGATGGTAAGAACAAGGTCATATGAAATTCATTTAGTTCTTCATATCTGATTTTGATCTTGGAGTATTAACACCTGGTGAAGAGAGACTTCACATCAAACTGAGCTGCTTTTGGCATTTGAGACACCATGGAATTTGATGGAACTGAACTGGTCAGTTTGGTGCAGGGTTAGAGCACTAGGAAACGTCTTTGACAGGAGCTCAATTATATTTCTTCTATAATTAACCTTTTAATTGTAGAAGAAAACCTTTAACAAATTTAAAACAAAACAAAAAACTCGTGGATTTTTTAATATTCTTATTTTTACATTCAATTGAAATATTAAAAGTCTTGGAAAATATTTCAAACAGCTTGAATTTCAAATGTCTTAAAAAATGAAAAGCAAGCTGTTTCACTTTCAAAACAAGTTACCTTCTGAAAATTAAAATGGAAAAATATATGGTTTACTGCTCTGTTTTATTTTGAAAAACAGACTATTTCTCCAGGATTTTTTAAGTCTAAAAGTATTGTTAATTTTTAATTATTTTTTTTATTGACCTCTGAGTAGCTTATCTCAAATTTTCTTTATAGGCTGCTTTAAATATGGCTTGATGATATACATGTCACAGTTTAAAAAATGGATATGTAATTCCTCTTTTTTCTATTTGTTTTTGGTAAATGTTGCTGGTCACCTCAAACAGTCCTTCTCCATGCTTGGCATTATTTAAATAATGAAATAGTGATAGTTTCACAATTATAGTTTTAATTTTGAAAATGCTTATGATCCTTTGAAAACCACTAAATATGTTTACAATAATGACACTTGCAATAAATACAGGTAAGCAATTTCTGTTCCAAGTTATACAGCTTGCTGGAGTCATTCCATGGCTACGCTGTAAAAATTGAAAGCAGAATTTATTACCTAAACAATATGTTCTTATGTACATTTAGAAAGATAGAATGCTGAGCCTTGTCTGATTTCCTGGTAAGACAACTGCTGTCAGTAGGAAGTTTCTGGTTGGTAGCCAGTAGCAGCTCTCAGTTTATATAACCTTTCAGTCCTATAATATGTGTCCAGAATATCTTTGTACTTGCCAGTCCCTGGAATAGCCCCTTAATTTCATAAATCCAGAATAAGGGTGACCCCAATCTGAGGTAGTTTGTCATCCATTACCTGGATTTTGTTAGGAAAGCTACATTGATGTATGGATTAACGATTCAGAAAAAACCATATATTTAATCAGTTTAGCCATCTCATCACTGTTATTAGCAGCGGGCCCAACAGAAATCTTGGAAGAGGGGTAAATAAAGCCATGCTCTTGAAGATGTGAGTTTTAGCATATGAAGATGAGGCCCTGGAGAGTGCTGCTGGATGTGACTGGATAAACAAACACTTTCTAACTTTCCTTGACAGGGAATGAATGGTGTCAGCAGCAACTCACTACCAAATGAACATCAGTTGGACTTTCAGTGAATAATTAGATTCTTCTGTAAATTATCTCTTTGATTTGGCAAAGGAAACACAATAGGAAACTCATTCCCTTTTCTCCAATAAGTGCTAAGACAAACAGGTGGAGAAGCACACAGCTGGTCAGGATTTGAAGTTCTCTGTGGCAGATGTCCAGGGTGGAAAATGGGACCATTTAACCATGTATCTGAGCTGCAGAGAGCCCTGAGATACTAGATGTTTCAGTTTTCTCTAATTACTCTTTCCTTTTTGGCTGTTGCCTAAAACTCATTCTGCTTTCTCTCTGAAAACTCTATGCTTGGGTAATGCTGTGTTGGTTAGTCATGGTAAGGTAGCTTTCCATTTTTCTGTGAAACATCTAGTAGTAGGTCAGTATTGAATGAGCTGGGTCATTGCTATTTCCCACTGTGTTAATTCCTGTGTTCTTAGGGCAGTCATGAACACTGGGAAAAAAAAAAAACCCAAACAGATGCTCTGCTATGTGAGGATAGAAACAAATTATCTGGCAGCACTGGTTTTGCATTAGTACCCAGTGTAATACCCAGTGGTTTCTGTTGTAAAAGTTGGAGCCATTTGCGAATTTGTTTCTATACTTGTCTAGCCAAAGTTTTCTACATTATTTTCAGGTCTTTGTGCTGTTGTATGCAATGGAACAAGAGAGTCATTGGCAATGAGATTTTTTTATAGATGTCTCCTTTCACTTCTTGCTATTTGAGGCACGTCACGTCTCCTGGTTTCCATTAATATCATGGGTAAACTAAGAAAGGAAATAATATTTAGTTTTCATAAAATATTGAGTGTAGTAAAAGCAGAAGCACAACTGTAGATGAGCTGTATTTTTTTGTTCTCTAAAAAAGTCTTGAAACTCAAATAACAAAACCTAATTTTTTCATTCCTCTGAGGCTAGTCCTGTTGAATACAGTGCTGCCTTCTTTTCTCATGCATTTTTCTGAAGCACTATGTTTTTTATAAGTCAAGTTGTTCTACCTACAAGTGAACGAGTGGCTAAGCATGTATGTATATTTTACTGCCACACTCTCCCTGCTTTCTTTTGACAAAGAGGTGACACATCTACAATCCGAAGCATCTTAGACGGATTGTTGCAGAAAGAATCTTAAGACAGTGATAAGAGTCTGAAAAAAAGGTTAATATGATCAACAATGTAGAAAGATTTAGTAATGTGTGATTAAGATTTTAATGCTATTGTTTGAATTGATTTGCACAGCACATATTAAAATGTGGTATTGTATCCACATCTGGAACAAATCAAACCGAAAATGTAATGCAAGCATTAGTGAATTACATCGACATAGCAAACTTCCAACTTTTCCCACCCTGATTCCAAAGTGGTGTATGAACTGGGGCTGGATAAATTGCTAACAATTGCCTTTGCTTATTCACATTGCTTACAGGTGATGGCAGAGGCGATATTTGCAAAGATGACTTTGACAATGACAACATTCCAGATATTTATGATGTGTGCCCCGAAAACAATGCCATCAGTGAAACTGATTTCAGAAAGTTCCAGATGGTCCCTCTGGACCCCAAGGGAACAGCTCAGATTGATCCCAACTGGGTTATTCGCCACCAAGGCAAGGAACTGGTTCAGACTGCCAACTCTGATCCTGGAATAGCTGTAGGTGAGTATCAGATGTAAATCATCATCTTTGGAAAAGTAACCAGTGATTCTGTGATAAGGAAAGGGGGGAAAAAAGGCAGATAAATGCACCTTTTTGATCCTGCAATCTTTGAACTAACCACAGAGACAGTGTATATGCCCAAAGTAAAAACAGCTCAATGCTGCCTGCATTTTTTGTCCATTCATCTCATCACTAACTGTAACATACGTAAAATATGCAATTGAAAAAAATCATATAAGTATATTGCCTACTGTCTTCAATGCCCCTTTTAAGCAACTTATTTCTCTCCAGAAGTCTCCATGCAGGCAACTGTAATTGCCTCCTGTAATTACCTCCTCTCCTACAGGTAAGGAAACTGAGAAATACCACTTACCACTCCTGCCAAGATTCAGGATGTAGCTGAGACTGTTGGGTGTGTGCAACTGGACCTGGCATTGTAACTCAGTGGTTTGTCTCTTTTGCCCTCTCCCAGGCTACGATGAGTTCAGCTCTGTTGACTTCAGTGGGACATTCTATGTTAACACAGACCGCGACGATGACTACGCTGGCTTTGTGTTTGGCTACCAGTCCAGCAGTCGTTTTTACGTTCTCATGTGGAAGCAGGTCACTCAGACCTATTGGGAGGACAAACCCACCAGGGCTTATGGCTATTCTGGTGTGTCACTCAAAGTAGTGAATTCAACGACTGGTACTGGTGAACACTTAAGAAATGCTCTCTGGCACACGGGAAACACCCCTGGACAGGTGAGAGATTTAAAACTTCAGGCCAACAGTGCATGACTAATATTTTAAAAATAAGGGGCATATCTCAAAAAGAATTTCCTTTCACACCTCAGTTTTTGCAGATCTTTATCAGTTTTTTTTCAAATTCCTTATTAGTAGTGTCAATAATAACATTTGCATTGTGTTTCAAAGAAAATCACATGTATAAAAGGGAAGATGAGGTGTGATCAAAAGGAAAAGGAGTGAGAGGTCTCAGTAATGCACAAATCCTTTGTTACTTCTGTGTTGGCACTTGCTTCTTTGGTGTTCCAGCTTGTTTGAATTATACATGGTTGAGAGCACAGTAACAAATGACAGAAAAAGAGAAAAGAAATTTAAAAAAAGAGAGAAAAACTGCTGCTGTTCCAAGCAGGGTCCAACCATGAAAGGAACCTGTGCATTTTGGAAATTAGGTTAGTAGGGCTTCACATGTGGATGGGAATTGATAGGACCGTTACTGAGTGAGAATTTTTGAGGAGGAGCCACAGGCAGTAACATCTGTACAAGCTGCAGTCCCTCTCCTTCACTGGAGGCACTCATGCAGCATCCACTCTGTCAGCCTGGGTGTGTGTATGTGCAAACCTGAAGAGATCCAGAAGCATTTGGACAATACTCTCGGGCACATGATGTGACTCTTGGGGATGGATGGTCCTTTGCATGGCCAGGAGTTGGATTTGATGATCCTTGTGGGTCTCTTCCAATTTGGCTGATTCTGTGACTTCACAAGGGAAGTCAAGGTTTGATGCTGTAATGTTCTTCAGTGACTCTAGCTGTGAAACTGCAGATGAATAACTGATCAACAGTTTAAGACAGAAATTTCCATTACTCTCATCCCATAAAAGAAGTCTTTTGATCATACAGTCACATGTTAAACTATTTTCAGTTTCATGCTCTACAGAAAATAAGCTTTGGCTGTATGCACAGTTACTATGGTGGATGTACAGTTACTGGAGCACGGTGTGTTTCTAATAAGGCATTTGTATTCCTGCTGTAGGTGCGTACTCTGTGGCATGATCCCAAGAACATTGGCTGGAAAGATTATACTGCTTACAGGTGGCATTTGATTCATAGGCCTAAAACAGGATTAATAAAGTAAGAAATATTTCTGTACTTCTACATTTTCTAGTAGCAATACTTTTGTCTCTGTTGATTTAAAAGCTATATTATCAGTTTCATTGTTGTTTCTGATAATTATGTTACTTGTGTGACAGTTTGTCCAATATTTTGGGAACATTTTGTTATCATCAGAATAAGTTATTTTCCTTTTCAGATGTATTTAATTTAGTCTGGATTGTTCAATATTTACATCAGCTAAATACCCTTAAATTAAAGAAAAAAAAAATAGAATTCTTTCTCAATAGCTTTTCTGTAAAGAGACCAAAAATTCCTGAGCAAAACTCAAAGCAAGATTAGAACATGAGATTGCTCCCCAGCCTGTGGAATTTCAGTGAATGAAATTAATTAGAAACATGAGCATTGCCTCAGGGAAGGAGGCCAACGGCCTGTCTACTTCAGCATCCTGTCTCCCATAGTGGCTTATACAAGACACTGCAGAAGTGGCCATGAGCACATCTGTAATGCACACAAGGAGCTGTGGCATATGACTTTGTGTAGAGCCCAGCTGTTTAGCTGATGTTCCAAAGACTGAGCGTTAACTGCCCATGTCGGTTTTATCTTCTACTGACTACTGGAACTGTAAAGGATATTTTTCATGGGGTAGAGTCAGACCTTACCTCTAAAGGTCTTGTTTGTGCTTATATTCAGGGGATTTTCATTTGTCTGTGGAAGACAAAGTGTAGACAAATTAGGATAGACTGAGTTACCTGTTTCTTGGAAAGAGAGGAGTTTCTTTATGGATCGGTGTATTGCAGTGCAAAGCGCTGACTGATACAGGTCAACAGGAAACTTGGTTTTTTTTCATTCATACTGCTGTTACCTGTAACTTCCTTTACAGAATCCACATAGGGTCAGACAAAAGATGTTACCACTGGTACCACATTAGATTATTCTAGCATCACAAATTCTATGGTTTGGGGCATTAAATTCCTTCATACTTTAGGGTGTTCTGATAGAAAATAAATTAATTATTTCGCTAATGTAGTCATGAAACAATTCTATTTGTACAGAAATATCAATTCCATATGAACATGATCAGAGCGATGTAATTTTTTTTGGTGGGATGAATGAACTATTAAACTCTTCCCATATGTTTTGGGTTCTTGATATTTTGAGAATTATATTAAATAGGGTTATATGAACATGAGAATCTGTCATTTTTTTTGCCATTCCTTTCACCATCCTTCAAATACTGATTTCAGGGAGCAGTTTCATACTTGTCTTTGTGCACTTTTCAGGAAATAAAACACTTCTAGGAAGCTGCTCAAGTGAGCATCCTCACTTTCATCCTCATGTGAAGCCATCTGTATTGCTGTGTATAACCAATGTATTGTCAATTGAAGCAGGACACTAATCCCTGCCTCCAGAGACTAGTCTAATTAACAAACTATAGAGTAATTTCTCATTTGGCCCAGGAGACTGAGAGCCTAAAATGCCTGACTATCTCAAGGTCTTCCAGGAGAAGGGGAGGATCCAAGTTTGAGGAAATGCAGTCTTTCTGATAAAGAAAGAAAATGAAGTGCTGTCTTTCGAGGTCTTTTGTCTCCAGGGTGGATGCCTGAAATACTAAAAAAAACCTCCAAAAACCAAAAAATCCAAGTTCTCCTTTTCCAATTTATTAGTAGTCTAGCTGTTTGTGTCCAAATCCTTCCAGCTTTCATTAAGCTCTTAAAATGTCTGAAATTGAGATTCAGCATGTCTCCAATTAATGTTTTGTTTGACTCTGAAGGGCTGGTTCTTCCAATTTCTGATGTTGGCCCTTGCACCTCAAGATAAATAAATCAGCTGTTCACACAGCTGCAAAGACAGCTTTGCTCAGTGATGTGACAAGGTCGTGTGCTAACCCCTGAGTTCATTGGGACAGGGGCTTATTAGTGAATGCTAGTGCATGACATAGTTCATTCCAGGAGACACGACTGTTCTAAATAAAGAATTGGGAAATCTTTTGCAGATGGTGTGCATAAAATCACTTAAGGAGCAGCCCCACTGCTTCTGATTAATGTGTTACGGCTGCCAGCCAGGTGGGTGTGAGATAGGGATGAGAAGTGATTCCTACAATGAGTTTGGGTTTTCTGGGCCTTGTTAAAATTAATTCTGTTTTTAGGGACTGTTACCAGCTCTTACACTGGACGCTGTATTATCCTCCTTCTTTAATTTATGTTATTCTTTACAGAGTTCTGGTTTATGAAGGGAAACAAGTCATGGTGGATTCTGGACCAATCTATGATACAACTTTTGCTGGTGGACGGTTAGGTCTTTTTGTCTTCTCTCAAGAGATGGTCTATTTCTCTGACCTCAAATATGAATGCAGAGGTTAGTTACAGAAAATGTCTGGAAAATGCTGAAGCCTTTCATAACTTGTGGAGCAAGCACAAAGCATCTAAATGAAAAGTATCCTCTGAATGAAAAGCAATCTGTAATATTATAGCATGGTGTAAACCTTGATTTGTTGAAATGCCATGAATGCCCCTTGCTCCTACAGTAATCTCAATTTGAATAATAAAACCCAGATGTTTAATACTATCCACATGTAAAAAATGAGGCAGAAATTTCTGAGAGAGACTTGCTTAGAATTCCCTCTCTATATCCGCTGTCCACTGTAGGCTATTTCAGTATGTCCTGCATCACCCCTCTTTCAAGAGGCCTGGAAAAGAGAGCAGATATCTTTAATGAGAATGTCTGCCTGTAATGCCTTGTCTGAAATGTTTTGAAATACAGAAAATGCTTTTCCAGGTTTTCTTGTATATGATTTTGTATATACATTTAGATACATAGCTGCACATACACATGCTTGTCTCTTTCTATATGTAGGCATATGTGGTTTTATATAAATGTCCTCCCATTTGTAGGAAAATGAAGAACAGAAAGCATTGTGCTGCATCTCTTTAGTGTATTATGGTGGAGTTCTTGTGTGATTGACTTCCTTCCCAAAAAGCCCCAACCACAATTAAGATATTTTCTCCCATTTCTTTCAGATGCTTGAGTGATGGTTGCTGCATTACCAGCAAAGTACTGTAGATGCTATGCAACCCAGACACCTCAGTACACCCTAGTACTCCCAGTTTCTATTTTTGTGTACCTCTTGCCCTCTGTCCTCGTGCTCCACTCTCCAAGATCCTCCCAGCTGCCAGGAGTGCTTCAGCCATCCTTCCACCCAAGTGCCTTCTCACAGCCAGGACTAGTGAAACCTAAACGTGAACATCGGACCCACCACTGAAGCAAAAGCAGATTGATACATTAGAACATTTAGTGAAAGCTTAGCAAAACGTGTTTGTTTGTTTACTTGTCTTTTCTAAAGAATGACGTTTACATATAAAAATGTAATTACTTAATGTATTTATATATATGGAGAAAAAGAGGGGGGATGATGATTATCTGATGATTATCAGTTGTTATGTTTAAATGAGGAAAAATGTGTTTTAATATTTTGGGTATATGGTTGACACTTCCTTGCTCTGATCAAGACTGGACTTGAGTAACATAAAGCTTCTGGGTCTAATTTTAGCAAAGTAATGGAGGGCCACACCAACAGTGAAAATTATTTTGGATATTAAAGTAAAGATCAATTATAAACATTTCTTGATTCAAAAAGGTGGTTAGTTGATAAGGATACTCTTAGTAACACTCATTAAAATTATAATTGGTAGAACTGTCAAATTTGCCACCTAAAGCATTCTCTAGTAGGGGCTTTATTCAGGCCAAACAGAATTGAACTAGAAACTCTCATGTAAAAGGAAAGAGTAATTAATTTAAACATCTGAAGCTATCACTATTGTCTGACTTTCAAAAAATTATTTCCAGTTGCCCTGTTTTCATCATATTCTGCATTGCCTTGTAATAAAGAATATAGCATGACCATGTGGAGCAAAATGAACCTGAACCACTTTTCCACCTCTGCTGCAAAAAGCACTTTGACATCCTAAATCCTGATGTGGGTTTTTGAAAAGGTGGCAACGCTGCCATTACTTAACTCGGTAACATATGAATTTAAGGTTCCATTTATAAATATTTTGTTAGTATTTATGGTGATTATCACACCAAGCTAACTTCTCTGATAATTGATTTTAAAGCATATAATGCATCAGTAATACATTCACAAATAATATTTTAAAGCTATTTTTGAAAGCATATCAAAATATGTAGATATTGTCAAAGCATGGCCTACACTTAAGTATAGTTCCATGGGTTATAGTCATGTATACTTTAAAGTTAAATGAATAATAATAAGGAATTTACAAATGGAACCTTAATATATATCCAGTTACCCTAATTTTAATATTTTTGTATTGTTACCTATGTCTGCTGTATATAGAACTTCTTAAATAATGCTGAAGGGGTACCAGTGTTTATTCTAAACAGATACAACAGTTACTCAGATAAACAATAGTATAGACATGTTTAACATTTTTGCTTTGTTTAAGTTGTATGAGCTTTGTTCACAAAAAGAACACACGCTGGTGTAATTTTATTCATAGATGGGATGGAAGACCTGATGGAAGAATACAGTACCTCTGCCTTCTTCTAGGGCACAGTGAGCTAAATGTCGAATCAACTTTTTCTCCCTTGAAATAGATTTTGTTGCTATATTCATTAGAAAGGAATCTACAGTTGCTGGCTTTATTGCACATTTTATAGTATTCGTATTATCAAATCCTGTTTTAAAATTTTATTTCAGTTTGTTTTGTTGCTGGTTTTTCTTTTGTTTTGGATTTTTTTTTTCACAAATTGTGTTCATGATGTTTTTAAATATTTCAGTTTCTTTTGGTGTTTCAAATGGCATCCCCAAGTTCCAAGCAGAAGGGAGGATAACTTCATTAAATGTAATGAGTAATGGCTGTGTAGGGTTTTTTGTTTTGTCAGAGAGAGACATCAGTTTAGGGATGAAGATGTTAATATTTGGACTGTATCATAATTTTCCTATTCTATGTAAATTATTTATGATGGGGTTTTTTAATTTCTTTTTCTTTTTTCCTTGCAAGTGTGTGTGAGAGAGTGAGATTGATGAAATTTCATTTTGTTTTGCCAAAGATTGTAAATAATTATTTATTTGTTTACAAGGACGGACCTTTATCAATTGACGTCCTGATTCATTTAGTCAGATCCTCATTTTTATATATATATTTTAAGAAATTAATAATAGGAAATAAACTGTAAAAAGGTTTTATAATCCAAAATCTCTTTACCTTTTTTATAGTTAAAGTTTTTCTTTAAAGAAAATATTCCATTCCCTTAAGCCCTTAGTTAAGCCTCTTGCCTTGCTGTAAACCAGTTCATTTCAAACAAACCAGGACATCTGTTGCTTTGCTGAAAAATCACTGACTGTCATCTAAGGTTGTAAACAGCAGGTTTCCTAGTATCTCTGACAAGACATCATTTCCCATGAAGTCTTCATCTGGCAAACAATCACAAATTTTATTTATAGCGTTGTGAATGAGAAATTTTGGTACTGCTTCTCTGTATTGTGTCTTGGCCCATGTGTTTGAACAAATATATCTTGTTTTGCAACTGCTGCTCCTCTGAGTCCCATCTGAGTCATTGGGATTCGTTGGTGTGAGTGGGGATTGCCTTCCTGCTGGAGGATTTCAGGAACCAAGAATGAAATACAAGAAAATAATTATTAGCATGAGACATCTTTCCTATGAGTATAAACTACTGACAGGGAGGGGAATTCAAATTGGATTAGGAAAAATAAGAATACCCAGCATGTCAAAATGCCAGTTTTGAGGTATGAACACAAGTTCTAACTCTTCTTTGTCTTAAAAATATCCCAGGTATTTGGTTTCCTTGGCTTTTGATTCCCGTGAAAGTACTTGAAACATCACACAAGAAAGCCATGTAGTCTTCAGTACATTTTTTGATTAAAACAGTAAAAATGTCCAGCCTTGTAGACAGCTGCAAGGACATCAAAGATTGACATTATTCAGCTAATAGAGTGATCAAGAACTGTTTATCTGCTTTCTCAAGAGTTTCACAAAACTGTGGTATGGATCTTCATGAGAGTTTTGAACATGAGCACTTATTTATGATTCTATGGGGAAAAATCTCTTCATGGCACCAAACAAATGCCCACAAAACTGAACACAGGGAAATAAAATGACTAGAAATGTGTGAAAACATAACAGCAGCACTTTAGCACTAGTACAGGGTCTCACAGAAAAACAGGAGGGAAGGACCAAAAAAAAGCAAAATTGCTGTGAATGAGCAGGTTCACCAAAGCAGTGGCATCCTCTGACCTGTGTCCATTGTTCTAACTACGTTTTTTAAGGCTTTTGAAGATACTCAGAAGTATTTACATAGTCTGGTAAAAATACATACTTAAAAGTTTTACAGACTCAGCACTTCTTGTTCCCAAAAAGAGATGGGTATGGAAGAAGAAGGTCTGAAGTCCCTGTGGAGAGGCTGTTTTTCCTCACAAGGGGAAGCTGAGTAGAGCATGAGTGAGGATTCTGCCACTAACACATGAGTAAAACTAGGCAGACTTCTTTTCACTTCCCTGGGCATCAGGCTCCCACCTACTAAAATTCAATGATAAATTTCCTCACCTCTAAAATACTTGTTATATCTTGTATGTATCTTACTGGTATTGGGCCAGCCAGAAAAACAGGAAATCCCGAAACTCTCCTAAAATTAAGTTCTGATGAAACTTCTTGACCACTTTTAAAACATGGGGGTTTTGGGTAAACTTTAGATAAGCCACTGAATTCTGAAAAAGTAAGCTGAGCTCGCATTATTTAAGGATTTGTCCGTTATAAGAGAAACACATTTGCGATGGTTTCTTCCAGAAAGAAAAGAAATAAATCCACCCAAGGATTATACCTGTGATTTTGCACATCAGGCAGCCCAAATAATAGCATCATGACTACTAACATATGTGTGTACTCCTTTCTAGCTACACAGTGGGGCAGGAACTGAACAGACTATCACAGTCAGTGGGCCAAACCCTCATCTTGGTCAGCTCAGTGGGAGTTTTGCTACGGACTTGAGTGATAGCTGGATGGGATTCAGTGTTCAGTTTGCTCCAGATATCCATAGAGGAAGAGCTCTAATGCTTGCATGGGAACATCTGCTCTCTAAAGCCATTTGAAAAAAAAATGTAGCTATGTAATAACTTGGCACAGCATTGTTTCCATTGTGGAGAAGACCACCCTTGTAGATCAGGAAGGGGGACTTTGAAGGAAAAGAAACCTGGTAGTGATTAAACCAAAGGTTCTTCTAATCCATTATCCTGCTTCTTCAAAGCTGCCGGTATCAAATTCACCAGAGGAAGGTGTCAAATATTCATCATTAAAAACCATACATTAGCACTCCTGGAAGGGAAACATCATTCTTAGCCCTAGGCAGTTAATGGGTGGGTCTGCCTTTGTGCCTGTGTGGTTTATTTTGCACTAACATAACTGCAAATATTATTGTTATTCATATAAATATCCCCGATTTTTAATCCCACTTCTCCTCCTATTGAAAGCTCTGGAGATTGATTATACACTCTATGCAGTGTACATTTCCTTTTACCAATTTCAGGTCTGTTGCTGTTTAATTTCATTGACAGGCTTGATTTCTCACAGACTTTGGAAAGGAATGAATAGTATATATTTCATCATAAAACTGTGTGTTAGAAAAATAATATCCTACTTTGCTTTTACTGCTTGTGTGCATGTGTCTGTAATGGGTTCATGTGGTACATCAAAGGTACAAGAATTTCCTCAGCTTGCTGAAAAGATCAGCTGTTGTGTTGTTGCAATTTTGTTGTAGGTACAGGATGCTCCCCATGTCTATGGTCTTCTCCAAATCTATCATTTTAGCTCTTGTGCAGATATGTCATATATGGACATGCACACACGGAGAGAAAAATCTACATATTTTGCAAAGGTTAAGTATCATTATTTGGCTTGTTCTTAATGCCTCTCCTAGCCAGCTGCTACTGGCCACAGTTGGAATCAGGAAAATGAGTTGGACAGATCTTTTACAGCCTTTTCTCCTGTCAATTATCATTGATCATTACCTGTTCTTCTTGATATATTTACAGTTAGAAGTGTTTGGCGTTTCTCCTTTAGAAGCAAGTGAATTTCTTTGCAGACACCTGTTGTCATTTCTGAACTCTTTTCAGCACTGCTAAATGCACTGATGTCTCTGGAAGCTGGAAGGTTGCATAGCAAATCACACTTCAAATCTTAGTAACAGCTGTAATAAGGTAACTTTTAACTTAGTGATTTTAGTCATTGAGATTACATAGTCATTCAGTAACTTCTGGAAGATAGTCTTGACACTCTCCTTATGAGCTTATTTTCTCTAAATAATGTTGATGGAAAAGGAAACAAAGGAGAGCACAGCAAGCTGCAGGCACTGTCAGCAGCTGCAATGGATAATTTTTGATCAATGCTTTTTCTTTTCATATATGTGAAGAAAAAGAAACCTAATGCTTTCAGTTTTATGCAAGGCAGTCTTTGACTCATCATTCAATCCAGTTTTCTTCCTGGAGTCGCTGCTGCTGCCTTCTTGCAAGTAGCAACAACCTCCAATAAAAAGACATTGTTAAGGCTCTCCTTGCTGGTGAGACTGGAGTACTTTATAGAGTTTGGAGTACTTTAGAGCTGGAGCCCAAGCAAATTAATCTGTCCTGGTTTTTAAAGATTCAGCTGCAGTGTCTAGGTTTTTGCAGCCAGAAGCAAAGGACCACCCATCTGGATGTGGATGTAATCCAGTGGGTTTAACTATATGCAGTAGCTCGCCCTGGATGCTGAAGAAATAGGGACAGTGTCTTGAGCTGAAACTAGAGACAATTGGAAGATCGACTGCTTTCTCAAGTGAGATTAAGCTCCAAAGATATTGTCAATCAATAATCAATATCCAAAGATCAGCAGTTCTTCATTAAAAAAGTTCCAATGTTCGTAAAGGAGAGGGAAGAAAACCAGAACAGGCTTTTTCTTCTTGGAAATTCTTCTTTTTAAGTATTTTTTTTTTTTTAAAGACAGAAATAAAGAGTCACTTTGCTTTCAGATTTGTTATTAATATATCAATGTAAAGCTCCCACTTATTTGAGAAGGAAGCAAACTCAATTTTGCTTCCAAACACAGAGGGCACTGAGATGATTTTTTTTTCCACAATTCAAAAGCCCTCCATAGGATTTAATTCATTGATTTTGGTTGAAGACTTTATACTTTTCTGTTTATTTAACAGTATTAAAATGATCAACAATGATAAATTATTTTTTAGGATCAGCTTGCTTGATGTCTCCAACAAAGACTGGTGTCTGCGCTTGAAATACACCTCAAATCAGTATTATTCATTACATGGAAAGAAATTAAGCCATTCATGGTTATAGATAGGAAGATTTCCCAACTCTGCATAGAAGCTGTATTGTCCATCACTGGAGAATCAAGAAACCTATCGTTCTTCATGCCTAGCATCAGCCATCCCTGTGGTGTGAGAAGATAATATTCTCCTGCTCCTAAACATAAAGGAAAGGGAAGCTGTAGCTCAACAGAAATGAAGCCGAGAGACTCTGAGCACTAGGGCAATGACTTTATCACAAGAACATCCATTTAAAAAAAAAAAGGCACAAGTCATTATGACATGAAAAAAACCAGCTCCTGTTCTTTCCTGTTCAGAATTTCCTCTAACAGTAAATTAACCTCCCTTTAAGAGAAATTAAGATAGGGAATCTGAGGCTGTTTGACCACGTTATCAGGATGCTGCCAGCAGCTCTGCCAGGTCGGCTGCTTAGGGGGAGGGTGCACGAGCCTAAATGCAGGAAGCCCAGGGTCTCGTGCTACGCCCTGACCACAGCAGGAACACACACAAAGGTGGTCGAGAACGCAGCTTCCACTCAATGGGGCTTCCCCCAGGCCAATGGGAGACGCGCCAGCAGAGATAAAGGCAAAGATAAGCGATCTACTGCTTAGACTCTAGAAAGTTTAACCTTCTGAATGCAGATGCAGTAAGATCAGGAACCAGGAATTACAGGCATTTTTATACTGGGACACAGGGAGGCGGGGTGAGGGGTACAATCCAATAGAAAAAGGGAACATGGGAGGGATCAACAGGGAAACAGCCAGTGAGAATGGAACAGGGGAGGGATTACAGACAAACAATGGGGAACTGAGGGCAGGGCTGCAGGGAGGGGGCTGTGGGAACTCGCAATTCATGATGCAACAAAAATCTTAACTGAATTCTTCCATGTTCCCTTGTTTACCTTTGAAGACTCGAGTTATTCATTCAACCATGGGACACTAAGCTGGAGACGTAGATCAAAAGAACTCTTTCCTGCTAACTTGTTAGATTTGGCAGGTTGAGATCAATACACTGGAAGGTCCAGACTTTCAAACATATCTTCAGTTTTGAGTACAGAAAAATATTTCAGAGCTAATGCCTAATTTAACAAATGACCCTGGTATTTAATATACCATCTGAGTTTACTAGTAAGACAAATAATATTTATGGAATATTTTCAAAGCAGGTGTGAAATATTTACTATATTATATTTGAAGATGTGTGGATAATATCCACTTTTCTGCAGTGATTGAAGGGTCTTTCATGTAATTTTTTCAGTTCTTAGGGTTGTTTTTTTTCTGTTTCCATCTTTAGTAACAAAAAAATGAGAAGCTGATTTTTGTTTTTAGCAACTATTCTTAACTGCATGGAAAACATGAAGTCTGGTTTTTACTGAAACCACATGCCCTGGACGGGAATATTCTATCCAGAACCATTTGACTCTTTTGTGGAGAGGAAGAACCGTTCTCTTCCAGTTCTCTTCCTGAAGGCATTAACAGCCTTCTGATGAGAGAGACAGCGCAACTGAGTTACTGAAATCAGAACCTGGCATCTCTGGCACGAATCCACTTGACCTATCATGACAGCCAAAGAAATAGCCGAGGTAAGAAATCCTGCATCCTGGGTGCAGTCTTCTACAGAGAAGGGGGGAATATGTGCCAAGGCCTTGGACAGTTACTTAAAGCACTTCAAGCTCCATGGCTTCTGTGTTGCCTGTGCTAAGAATACTTTCCCCTATCCTTTTGCCAATGCATCTGTGTACAATCTAGTTCCAGATTTAACACCTGAATACTGCACTTAAGATTTATTTCTTTTCTTAATGATGCATACAGACTAAAATTAAACAGTCTTACTTGCTTATTTCTGGAACATTTGTGCCAGTGCTGCTTTTTTTCTTCTACTAACTGGGTTTCATAGTGCTCCTGTCTGTCCCAGAGCATGAAAAGATTTGAAAGAGTTCTTAAAGAAACTCCAGTGCAAAACACTCTAGTGTTATAATACTAATATGATAATAAGGATCATTGCTTGCGCATTTTCATTCCTGTCCAGGAAAAGTTCATAATGTCGTAGGTCCTATTTCTCAAAAAGTGTGCATTGTTAGGTCCATAATTATATACATACTTTCTTCCCTCTTTTGTTTCTCCAAACAGAGCATTAAATATTGTGATTTAACGATACAGTTGGTAAATCACGACCTATTTCATATCAGCTATTACTTCCTATCAACTTCTTAGGCCATGCACAATTCCCAAAACAGAGTGGAGCCACTGTACTTTTTGTGGTACTTTCAGAAATAAAAGATTATTTGTAAAACTGTTTCATTAATTTCTATAGTTTCAAAAGAAATTAATGTGTGTGTTTGCACATATGGCCTTCTTATAAAGAGGAAGTTCACTTTTCTGTCCAATTTTGATGCTGCATTTCCATACGGATATGGAAAAGACATTATCAATGTACATTTTTGTGCCTCTTCCTGCAATATTCTAGTAAAGTTTTAGCACTGAGGAATGGCTTGGAAAACCTTTGGGCTGTGACATCTAAACAATTCACGACACAGGACTGGAATTTCTCAAGAAGAAAGATTAATTTTTGCAAGAAACTGTAAACATTTCACTGTGATTAATAAGTAAGGTAATAAATGGAAGTATCTGAGACATCTTTACCTCTTCCACTGTTCTTTCAATAGTCTACATAAATGTGTCCTTGTGGGATAAGCCAATGTTGGCAATTGGCCCTATTATGACTGTTAGTTTTCCATTGACATGCTCAAAATTTTGAGATACATACATCATTTTTTAGCAAAAACCTTGACACTTACATTGCAAATGTTTTGCATTTGAAATGTAAAATAAAACTGAAATTGTGAAAGAGTTATTAATTCAAAAGGAAACAATCTTAGAGCGTATTAATTTCTGGCTATAACCATAATTTTCTACCTCATCATCTGGGGCTGTGACACATATTTATATCTGTGATGTCCCCATTTCATGAGAAGTTGTTCCATTTCTCCCAGGGGTAACCTGTAGGAAAGAGAGAAAATCCTCCCTTTTTACCTGCCACAAATCTTGGAAGTGCATAGCAAGGCTGAGGTGGTGGGAGTCAGTCAGCATGACAAACCATCAGATTCTGAGAAGGAAACAAAAGCAAAATGAAGACAAAAGCACCAATGGAAGGAACCAGTATTGTTATTTGCCAGGTCAAACAGCGTCAAATAGCAGTTCCTTATGGGGGCTTTTAGGGATTTCTAAATTTTCTTCAGTTTAATTTCCTGAAGTATATTAAGCCAAGGAGATTTTTTTTTAAACTTGTCTAATACAGAACTGTGAATGCCAAAATTACTGTTACCTTATCTATCTAAAGTTTGTTTTCATTCCCTTCTATTGATTATACCTCACTTCAGGGAGTAAATTGCAAAAAAAAATCCTCCTTATTTTCATACTAAATGAAACACATTTTATATACTATGTAATGAATATAAAGAGAATTGTTTAACCATCAGAAAGAGCTTTTTTGCTTATTTAGAAAGTGTTACGGAGCTTCATGAGTGCCAGAGATGCTGCCATGGAGGAAAGGAAAAATCTGACCCTCCCGATGAGACTGAGATAGTGCATGGTGAGGAGTAGGGGGAGTGCATCTGAATTTGTGTGGTTCAAGTCTGAGGCACAAAACCTTGGGAAACTCAAATAATAAAGTGTATTAATATAGGCTTTCTGTTGATTACTGAGTCAAGGATATTAACTTTACTCACTTTACTCACTCTATGGGTCAGTCACAAAGCACTTGTGACTATGCCTATACAAATAGACAAACCTGTGTTTAAACATATGCAAAGTAAATGTTCACGTGCACAGGGCTTTGCATGCAATTCACAGTGAAAAATGCACTTATTGCACAATTCCTGTTAACAACAGCATATCTGCTGACTCAAAATAGTCATAGACAAAAAATATCAGTACTAAACTTTCAGGTTCAGTGGCAGATGGAGACATATTGTGATGATTTGTGCTGCAAAGGGGCCTCCACTTTTTTACAGTATTTATGCCAATATCACTTTACTGAAGCTATTGAAAAACCAGCAGAAATCTGTCAGATGGAGACATTCCAGATGTGGCTTAGAGGAATGAGTACAGGAAAAGCAGCAGCAATAAAATCACACGAAATTTTATAGTGACTGACAAACCACACAAAAGAGGTGGGCAGAGGGAGAAAAATACTCTGCTCAGGTCATACTCAGAACTTGCAGAAGCATATGTTCTAGTCTGCAGAGACTATCAGCTGGTATCTGAACCACCTAAGATGCCTGGCAGGATACCCTGGGGAACTGCTGTGCTGTGTGCATCAGAAGCCAGCTGCTAGGCTTTCTTTGTTGCTGTGCATTTTTTATTAAATAACTATAAAACCAGAAAGCCAAATTCTTGCTTCACTTGTGCAAAGGCAGGATGAAGAGTCTGACATATGCATAAAATGCAGAAGTTACCTTCCTCAGAGTGAGTTTACAGAGGTGGCAATTTTCACTTACATTCCTTTTGCTTGGGAGATTTTTCTCTTTTTCTGTTTTCTTAATACTTTCAGAACAGTATGAAGGCCAGTGATCCATATTCATAGCTAGGAAATACTGAGGGTTCTTAAAGATGGAAACAGAAATGATTTGAGATTGTTAATGTTGAGCAGAGGGCAACTGTTAAATCATATTTCCCGAAGGAATACGGGTCATAATAAATCACCATTCCATTTGTTCTGTGTACCACAATGCCCCTTTTGCAGATATAGCTGTAAGTAAAGATCTATTTCCAGATATGTGAGACAGAAGATTTAGTAAATAAATGTTGGGGAGGGGGAGGAGAAGAGGGGGGGAGGCAAGAAAACCAACCACCAAACCCAACAAGAAATGGTGTTTAACCATCTTAGTAGATATCTAGACCTGGCTTAACTTTATACACCCTCTTCAGTTAGTGAATAAAAACAGTCTTTCTTGGAGCAATTTTTTAAAAAATTTAGATATATAAAATAAGGCAAGCAAAGCTGAAAAGCTCAAGACCAAGCCAAAAGCAGTATGCACTAACAAAGCTGTTCTTTTGGATACAGAGGGAAAACATCACTCCTGTTGTGATCTACTCAAAAGTGAACATAACATTACAGTTATTCCATATTTTTCTGGTACAGCCTTTAAGTGAGAACATTTCTCTTACAAACTCCCAGTGGGATATAAATAAAATCATTCTATAAAGGCTTTTCAAGGTGCACTCCAGGCAAATGGGAGCAAGTGTTTGTTTGTCTATGTAGATTCAGGAGGATTCACTGCCTATGTTCACTGGACTGACTTCATCCAAGCTGGCCTTGTGTTTGACTCACATCCCTGCACTAAGGCATTTGAATAGAATGACTCATTAATGACTTATTTCTGATCTTAAGCAAAAAAACTCTGAACAGACAGAAGCTCCCAAGTGCTTGTGATTCTGGATCCTAGCAGCTGCATTCACCTGACATTGCCAATTTTAGAGATATTAAAAATATTGGAACAGATACAAGTCATCTCCTAAAATTTTAGTAATGCTGCTGTATATAGTCCATTGCTTGGATATAAGAACCCTCATCACTAAACCAAAAACTCAGTTTTGAGTAACTGCTCCAGCTGGCTCTGCTTGGAGCAGGGGGTTGGGCTAGACATTTTCCAGCAGTCCCTTCCCACTTCAGCCACTCCATGACCCTAAAGAAAATGATGGAACAATAAAGGAGCTCTTACACATTCTGCTAGAAGATATGGATTCAGGTGCTTCATTGTTAATGGCAAAGCTTCAACAGCAAATTAGATTGAGCAAGACAATCTGTAATTAGTGGTGAACTTAAATCTGATTTTAAAACAGTGATATGTGGGAGGCTGTACGGTTATCTTATATTTAACCTGTATTTAGTACCACATCAAGTTACACAGGTCTTGAAGGAAGACAGGGTCCTGACTACTCTATTAGACAGGTGCAGGAAGGGAGTATAGTCCTACTTAGACCAGTAAATGTCTAGAGCTGGAACAGGCTTTAACCACTAGCAGAACTACTTCAGTTGTCTGCTTTCCATCAGAAAATTAGACACCTGGAGAGCATTGTGACAATGCATCTTAGCAAGGACTTTCACCTCTTTATTTCTCTGACTGAAAATCATTTGCCTTAACAGTAGTCTAAACAAGAAAATATTAAAACATAAAAAAACCCCAAACAGTCAAAAGAAGTAAACCATTAAGGATACAGAACAAGCTTTGTATCAATTTTACGGTGAAAAATTAGCTAGTAACTGAAGTAGGGTTTTTACAAATCCTAGTTTTTCAAAGAAATGAAGCTGGCATGACCACACTCTCCATCTGTCTATCATTTGCTAGTAAATGACTTACAGCGGTTTTAAGCTCATTGGACAGTTTTTAAACTGACTTGACAGAGCTGAATTTGACAGACATTTTGAAGATTATAGAGTACATATGATTTTTTGTGCCAATAGGATTGATTAAGTTTTCCATGTGGATTCTCTTTTTACTAGTAAGTTTCGAAAAGACTGAAATCTTTCCTCATAATTAGCAGATCTCTAATCTCTTTCTCTTTGATGTCTTATAAAGCTCATGAGGAATGAAAATTCAGCTAAAAGACACAAATGGATTGGAAGCCAGTGATTAGTTCCAGTGCCCGTGGAGTTGCTGGGAATACCTCAGAACCCTCATGAGTGGTCTATTTGTATGAAACTAAAACAAACAAACAAAACCAAGTTGTAATTTCTTTGTTCTTTATTAGTACTAATCAAACCTTGAGGATAACTTGCTAGGTACTGCACAAGCACAGTTTGAGGTGCATTTTGCTGTCCTGGAAAATCTGTTAAGTGCCCAAGACAGACTAAAGGTACAAGATGTTCAAGCCTGTGTGGAAGTCATGAGTGGAGGGAAGGGCAGATGGAGAATGGTGTAATAGGCAAGTCAAGGGGGTTTCCCCAGAAGGTCATAGAGGAACAGAACACAATTTTCCCAAATGCCAGGTTTTGTTCTTTCTCATTAATATCTAATGGGAAGTCTTAGGCAGGATTTGAAAAGCCAAGAGGAATGAGTTTGTCCTCTAGCAGGTAAGATCTTTTAGACTAATTATCTTCCTTCATGTTGTTGGACACTGACATTGTCTATGGCAATATGGATAAAAGTAAAAGGTGTGCATTCAGGGGGAAAGCTAGGAGGAGAATTAGGGAAAAAAAAATCATGCCATTCAAGGGTCTGCTACTTCTATTTCAGTGAAAAATAGTTTTACAGTATATTAAAACATTGCTGTAGAATAGGAAAGATCCATGGTCCAGACCCATGCTTCCTCCTCAAGACCGGGCAACCTCTGCCTAACCCATTCCTGACAGATGATTTTCTTGGTCTGTTCTTCAGAGAAGGAATTTCGTGACTGCCCTAGATATGATGCTTAACCACAGCTACAGACAGAAGAATTTCCCTAAATCATGAAGTATTTCTAGCTGCTCTTTGAACCAATTACTTCTTGTCCTATCCACAGCAAACATAGACAATACTTCACTGCCAAACTCTGTGGCAACCTTTTACATATTTGAAGACCTCTTTTTTTTTCCATATCACTTCCTCCCATGCAAGCCAGTATCAATTTATTCTCATAAGTAACACATTATGGGGCCCAAAATACCTTTCTTTTTTTCCACCATAGTGTCCTCAGGTGTCCTGTATTTTTAACATGCCTGTTAAAAAATGCCCCAAATCTCATTAGAAGAGAGCAGAAGGATTGCATCATGTGTCTTGCAAAACCACTCTCCAGTTTATAAATACCCAGTATGAAGTTTAATTTTTTCAAAAGTTCATTTTGTGGTCACCTCTCATGTACAGTACCGCCCAAATTTTGTGCAACCTATTTTCTGTTTGGACAGAAAGTGGTTGCTTTTCCACTTGTCTGTATCAGTTGTCCCCTGCTATGGGTGTACTGCAGGAATAGCTGGCCCCTTTGAGAGCAGGACTGATTTGTTCTTTCAAAATCTGGATGTCCTTTGCTGCTGTGATTCTACTCAGTGCTGTGAGTTCCCTTCTGAGCCAGCACAGACGTAGGGTAAAGAAACAAAAGTATATAATGTTGATTTCCTTTCTGTTAATGAACTCAACAAAGCCACTGGTCTCTGTAAAAAAAGCTTAGCAGTTATTCCAGTCTCCACATGGATAATTAGGTAAGGACATGTCTACAGATGCTGACTAGGTCTCTTTAAATACTTCTTGCAGTTTCTGAGGTCCTTCTTGGTAAAAAGGTGTCTTCCTTAAGCAAGAAGTAATTCTGTCTTAAAAGATGGGGGTTGCTTCAATCCAGCAGTCCCAGTGTGGAACAGCTTATCCCAAAGAAGGAATCTCATTTGATTTCTGATTACAAACTAAATCTGATTAAAGAACTTTCAGGGAACAGCTACCTAATTAGCACTGTTAAGCTAACATTACTGCATCTCTTGACTATAGTACCAATGATTATCCTGGAAGAACATGAATGCTGAGAAGAAACTGTACTATTATACATGAACTGCCCTTTAGAGTTTTGGCATCACAGCAGGTGGACATAGAAGAAGTAGGAATGTCCCCAGCAGATCCTGCTGGCCAAAGATTTCAAATTGCAACCCCATACTGTGTGTGCATATCAGTAGGGGAGTACACATATGGACAAATACTTGAAGCTGAAATAAATGTTTCAGCAGTCACACTTCATAACAGTAGTGAGAATTAGAACCTCATGTTTGCAACGCTTCATCACTTCTGTGTGGGAATATCTGAAAGCCTTAATTGTCCATGGACCTAATCACGAGGTGATGATCACTGCCAACAAAGTGCTGAGAGCTCTCAGCTCTCGCTGCAGAGTGGGGACATGAGGATACTTGGTACTTCACAGCAATGGCAGCATCACCCTGTCTCTCCAAACACATGGTGTTTTCTGAAGTTCCTGACTGAGAACAATCATTCTTCCTAAACAAACAACAGCTCAGCTGGAGTCCCAGCTGCACTCAGGCCGACAGCCTCAAATCCCTAGTGTCGCTTTGAAGAGATCTGTTTCTGGCTCTGGTGAAGGAACAAAACATTTGATCTGTGACTTGCAGAAGACCATTCTTCCCCATATCCTCCTGTGTCTTTCACATCTCCTTGAATTGAATCTCCCACCACCAGAGTGCAAGTGAAGGCAATTCTCGTGATGTCAACAGGACTCCTCCAAGCAGACTACGTGTCGTGAAAGAGCTGCTCCTCCTCAGAGACCTGGAGCAGTGCCTGGAGTGAGCACAGGCTGCCAGCCTTGGAGAAACATTCCTTTTCTTGAACAGGGTCAAGGGGCAGTGGCAGCCCAGTGATTCATCACATCAATCAGGCACCAAGGAGCAATTCCAGAAAAAGAGTCCAAAGTAAACACTATAATTCTGAGAAGGATAAATGACACAAGCAGCCAAAGGAGTCCTTGAAGAAATGGTACAGTAATATTTCATTAGACCACCTATTGCCACAGTTAAACAGATCTATTATGTACAAGCATAAGGTGATGAGGTCTTGAAAAATAGAGAAGCCCTGCAGGAAGGATGGGATGTGTTCTCACTCAAAAAGCAGACTAAAAAAGAGCTTCAGAAATCCTAGTCCTGAAGCTTGTAAAAAAAATAATGAGGCAATTTTGCCTACAAGAATTCTTTGAGGTGGTTGTTCTTTCTGAATGTATACTGACATTAGTTGTTGTGGGTTCTTTCTAATACACAAAAAATGTTTACTGATGCCAGAACTATGATAATGGGATTACTATCAGTGTTTTAAATCTCATAACCAGTGTACAGTATATTATTTTCATTTTTACTGGGAGCTAAGGTGTGAAACTTGATAGAAAGGACATGGTTTTTTAATGTTACTCTCCTCAAAATCTTTTAGGATAGATTTATGCAGAAAAGTGAGACTCTTTGAAAGCTAAGTCCCATATTACAAAATTAATTGTTATCTTGTAGTCCTAATGCTTGTGGTCCAAATCTTTGACTACTGTCTTTCTGACAGTGTGGTGATTTTAAAGGGTACAACAGCCCAACCTACCTCCGGCTAAACCGCTAGGAGAGAGGGAGGGAGGGAGGCAGGCAGGCCACACAGGGCCCTGAAAAATTGTTATTCAGATGCACTTAAATGTTATTCTGAACTTCTCCGGTCTGAAAGACTTGGCAGGGCTGACTCTTTTGTAAAACTTGAGGTAATTTGTGGTTCATACCAGATTTGGTGGTCTTTTAGTGAAGCACAAAAACAGGCCTGCCAAACCAGGTGGTTGTGGTTCAGAGATGCGAAGACCATGTGAAAGGTTTCTGCCAGCCTTACAGACAAGTTACAGATGCATTCATGCTCACTTTTTCAGAAACCAGAAAATCAAATGCACAATCCCACATAGTAATTTGAGCCAGAATTTGTATCTGTTCCTTAGAGCTATTTTCCCCGCTGTGCTCTTTCAATACCAAGCTTTGCCTTCCAGCAGGACAACAGCCATCCCACTGCATGAATTTCTGCTGCTTCTTCACTAGGGAATTAAATAGGACACGCTGTGTTGCAATGTAGCTTCAGCTTTGCTGGCATCCCACTGGAAATGACCTTTGGCTTTCTCAGGCAAGTTATGATATTGACACAGGCTCTGCTGGTGGAGGAGGCTTCATCATTTTCTTTAAAGAAGTTCTGTAACGGAGAAACATCAGTGTTTTTTTTTTTAATGTCATAAAAATTGTTTCCCAATTTTCATGATACTCGCCTCTGCTCTTACTGGTGCACTCTCAGAAATGAAACCTCAGCCCTGCTGTTCTGTTTGGATGGATGGAGGAACCACTCTGTATCCCAGCACACCTGTTGAAAGGGTTGTGTATGAACCAAGGATTCCACAGCAACAAGTGCAGCTGCAGATCAGTGGTTTCACTGTGTTCTCAGGAGTGAAAAAGTCTTTGTAATAGTCTCTTCCCAGTGCAAAATACAGTTAATTTTGTAGCCATATATATTGATACTGTTAAATCAATACATATTAAATATATGATTTTATGAACTTGTGGCTTAGGACAGTTCTTCCATGGCTAATTTCAGTGAGATGGTTCCTACCTATCAGTGATACTTACGGTTTAACAAGGTGTTTCAGCATCATTTATAGTTTCTATGTGGCAAGAAAAGTGCTTAATATGAGCACCAGATGATAAATAGCCTGGCCTCAGATTATAAGCCTGCAACCAAAGAGATCTGTAAGTAGGGGTGGGATTGGGGTTGTAGGGACTGAAGAATTGGGTAAGAGGGAAACCTGTGTGAAAAGTGTCATTGAATACCTGTTGTTTGATATTTGGATATAAGTGGATAATAGTAACCTGGAAACATTCAACTTATTTTATTAGATGCCCAAAGCCAAAGGCGCAGCCAAAGGGCATAGATTTTTATTTTTTAAAATAGAACTAGTTTAAATGGAAAATAGAACCAGCTATACATGTTTACAAAAGACATAGAGGCATGACCACACGTGATTTTCTTTTTCAGGTCAATGGATGAATTTTCAGGTGTTTCACACATTCATGAACTTGACATGACAGGACATGCCGATATTATAATAGAAAATGTCACAAACAATTAGTGCCACTTTATATTATTTAAATGAATATAATATGGATTGAAGTTCAGACATTGGAAAAGAAACAAAGGGACAGAAGATTTTAATATTAGAATGATACATTAAATATATTTTCTCATTATTGTATAGGCACATAAATCACAATTGAGTGAATGGAGAAGAATTAAGGGGTCATTTCTAATCCATGTTTGTGTAGAAAAATAGGTTTTTTCATACAAAAGACAGAACTAACTCTGTTTGTATCACAGATATTTACCATTAGATAGTAGGTATTTACCACTGTGAAACTGGATAAAAGACTTTCTTTTAATAAACTGAGTAGCAATTTAGGACTTTTATGTCTTCCCCTGTTTTCTGCCAATCTCAGCTTTTTTAATCTTTCCTTTTAACTCAAATTTTCCAGGCAGCTGATCAGTTTTCAGCTATCGCCAGTTAGTTCACATCTTTCTTGAAATACAGAGCCCTGCCCCTTACACAGCACTCCATTAAGCAATGTCTGCACAGTGCAGCAGAAAGCAGGACATCATTTATTTTGCAGGCTGGATTCTTATTTGAATATGCAGATATGCTTTGTTTGGGTTTGTTTGACTGGTGGTTTTTTGCATCTGTAAAACCATGCTGACAGATTCAGCTGGTTACTGTTAGTCCCACATCACATTCTTTAGTAGTTGCTCTCCATCTCGTATTTGTCAGCTTGATTATTTCTTCCAGACATTACCTATTGCTTGTTCTGACAAATTTCCTACAGGTTTTTTTTGAGAGTAGCCTATATCTGTGATATGTAACTATTGAAAGTTTTGTTCTGCATTCTGCACGGGTTAATTTGGTTTCTAAAAAGGCATGTAATAACACATCAGCAACAGATGTGGTAGAAAAAAAAGATTTTTCTTTTGTGACTTTTGAGGTCACAAACCCAGTTTCAGCTGCACTCTCTACTATGCAGACAGGAAAATGCTTCTCTTTGCCAGAGTTCCTTAGTCTGATTTACCATACTCTTTAGCTTAGGTCTCCTTTGTTTAAGAAAAATTACCTTGCTGATTCCAGTGTTGGACCTGAGGTAACCTCTTGTGCACTAGTGCAGAAGTCAGCTCTTGGAGAGTTTGGTCATGAAGTCAGACCTGCTTCCAAAAATGGTGAGATTTGTACACCTAGATAGATTGAGAGTTTTTGGCAAAAAGATGCCCTGACAACTGACAGCTGGAGCAAGCACTGCATAAGTGTTCCAGCAAACTTTGTGGAAAGGGGAGGAATGGCTACCATCTGAAGATACGTCTTATAACTTAACCACTCTTCAGCACTGGGAAAAAAGAGTGGCATATCTGGGTTTCTGAGCAGATATGTTCTCTTCCTTTAAAATTCTCTGCTACCATTTGTCAGGACATGATAAAAGCTTTTTTTCATTATCTTCATTTCTCAAACAGATTAAAATTATGTGGAGAATCTGTAGTGTGCACTTCTACTCATTAACCTCCCAAGCTGCTTCACAAACACATCATACTGTGAGGGGATTGTACAACGCTATTTATTAATTCATGTTAAGTCTGTAGTCTCAAATTTCATAATTTTTGGAAATCTATCTGAGGGCTATAACCCTAGTAAGACCCCAGAACTCTTTTCTCATGGCTAGTGAGGGTTAGATAAACCATAGTGGGGTTCTTTTATTTATCTATCTTATATTTGTTTTATTTACTAATTTTTTGATTCAGTCCCCTTGAACCTTTCAGAATGAAATAGTATTGCTTAAGTCAAGGAAAAAGAAATGCAAGCCAAGGTTAAAGAAAGAAACAGGAATATTTATAGTTCAGACAATTCTGTAATTGTTTTGTCTGGGTCAATATGATCTACAAAAGCTTCCTTGGCAATGAAAACTCGAATGAAAAATTTTGGTCAAATATGATTAAATTTATGCAATAGTGATAGAAGACCTAAATCCTTCTGTCTGATAGACAAATTCTTCTCTTTTGTACATTATTGTTTTGCTTATTGTTTGCTATGCAGTGGTCCTTGGAAGTTCCAGTGGCCATCAGGGCCCATTCTGTAAGTAGAGGGTGAGAGAATCTTCTCTTGAAAGGTCCTGTAAGGGAAACAAGCAGGCTTGGGAAAGGGTAGAAATGCATAATACACACAGTGATTTGCAAATCTGTTGGTTCAAAATTATTTATTTTTAGTCATTCCAGTTTTTATCCACTGGTGCTGTGTTAAATCATACAGGGCATAATTGAGCCTATGTGTTCCCTGCTTTATTATGTCATCTTTTGTTTGATAGGGGAAAAAATTTCTGACTTTGAGGAATTGATTATGTTTAATCTTGTAAAGTGTAAGTATATCTATTGTTTCAGAATCTCTGCATCAGCCCTTAAAAACAATTAAAAAAACTCCAATCCCAACACTGTAAAAAATCTTCTTTGTAATGTGTGTAAAATGCTCAGAGCTAAAAACTTTTCATTATTTCAGCCATAGAGAAAGGTTTCATGACTGGTCATGAAAACAATTTCATGACTTCTAGCCATGTGAAAGAACTAAAGAAGTCTGTGTCTGAACCTCCCCTTCTTCTGATTCACAACAGCATTTTCCACATTCAGAGTTGCACCACATTTTGCTCTGTAGTTCCTTTTGCTGTTTCCAACTCCTATGCAAAAGGCATTCAAGGACACATAATGTGGTTTTGTAAAATGTTTGGGTTTGTGGGTTAAAAAAAAAACCGCTATTTGTAATAGAAGTTCTGTCCTCTCAACACTGCAAAAATTCAGTCATGTCCACTAAAATTTTTTTTCTGAGCTCCCTATTTGTCCCGGATTGCAATATGTATTCAAGTCTCTGACAAAGGCTAAAGCCACTGGTAATTTAAATGTTACTTGTATTGTGCAGGTTTATACCAAGTGTTTGTATGGTAAGTGTAATATCTACTCATATATTACCCTAACATATTTTCTACTTCAGGTAACTGTGCATTTCACAAGTTTGGAGTCAGACAACAAATCTGGGTAAGTTTTTTCTGTGGGTTTCCTACTGTGTGAAAGATGCCATGGAGGAGACAATGGGCATGGATCCCTCATCATTCAGATCTGCTTTCACCACAACCTTCAAGTCATTGCCTGTCTGCCTGCTCATTTGTGTTTATCAGCACTGAAAGAACTAGAATGAAATGAAGTACCTTAGGCTGCTTTGTTCATGCATACATGTCACTTTGAGGGATTTAGAAACAATTAGTCCCTCTAAGGCAACCAAAGCCTGAAATCTAACAATCTAACAAATCTAACAACCTAACAACCTGAAAACAAGACTGCTAACACACCTTTGCCAATAGAATCATCTGTCTGCATGCTTCTCTGTAAAGCTATGCACTTGACTCCCAACTGTTTGCGTTATCAGTATCTATGCTAGGGAGATTTTTAAACAATGGTGCAGAAATTGCCTATGGCAGAAGAGTGTGAGACTCTAAACCAGCTTCATGACCCACAGCCCTATCAGGACTACCAGAAGCTGGGAAGTTGATCTTGCATAGCCATGAAGTAAAAACGTGTGTAATTGAGGTTGCTTTGTCCTGAGAATTCCTTGTGAGAAAGATTTGCATATGGTACTGTTGCCCAGAATACGGGAATCCCTAAAGAAAGGCTAACGTGTTTGGCTGTCTGTTACACAGAAACAAAGCAAAGCAAAACAAACAAAGAAGGAAAAAACAATGCCTTTTTGGCAGGAGGATAAATGAGTCAGTGGGTAAAAATCCTGCAGCTGGATAGCACTGTAGCTGAGACAGTTAATTACATACAAGGAGATGTCAGGGTATAGCTCAGACAGCAAGAGGGAATGGAGCAGAGGTTTGGTCATGGCAGTCCAAGTTCTCTCAGCTGGGAAGTGCTGAGCTTGCACACACACCCTGGGCACATATCCTGGCCAGAAGAATCCAGCCTGTGGCATGCAGGCACAGAGGCTGGAACACGTCTGTGGATGTGGGCTCCAAGCAGATGTGGCTGTTTGGAGATCTGAAAATTCCCAAGTTAAAGAGGTTGAATATGGCATTTGGAATTAAGGCTAGCTCTGCTTTTAGACATTCTAAGGTGAAAACAAATACTCAGATACTCAATACCTAAGTGATCAGAAGCACAGAACTGAAAAACACAGATCTTGCTCTAAGTAGGAGAGAAGATCCATGTCTCCATTGCAATACAGCAGGGTTAAGATCAAGAAAGATCTGAGTAGACCATTGTGGGCTATACTCAGTGAGGGAGGTATTCAGCTGCAGCTTTATTCAGGCTTCTGTATATGAACTAAAGTCTGAGCACTCACTGACAGTCCAGTCAATAAAATTAATGGAACCCATGATGAATAATTAACTTGACCCTATGGCAGATACTTGGCAATAGTTAATAGAACAACTTTCCAGACTTCATCAACGTCCATACAGCTGCTTGGAAATGGGGATTTAATACCCCAAGGCACCCCACCTGTCCACCAGGAAGGCATTAATCCTCTGCAGGTCCTGTAACGTATTTATCAGCTCTGTGTGGATCCCTTGGATCCACATCTCCAATGAGTGTATCCCTCAGCACATCTCCAATGAAGAAGCCTGTGTGGGGGCAGCAGAATAAAGCCTTCTTGATTGTATAAACTAAACCACTGTTGACTATAATACCCAAGCACCAGCAAGGAGCAGAAGATGCTTTTAAGTAGGTGCAGCAGCTGTTAGACAGCTACTGACTGGAACATTCTGGTACTCTGTGTTAGGACGCCGAATGGTTCAGTTGCCTCTATCTCACTTCAGAAAGCCTTGCACTAATAGCATGTATAAGGAAAGTGATTAGGTTAGGGCTAAATATTAAATACTGTGATTTGGTCATGTTTCTGAGGCCCAGCAGACTCTTTCCTGAATAGATTAGCTTCTGTACTTTAATGAAAGACATTTTTTTAATTTTCACTGTGTTTTCTCCTTCCTTGACGAAATGAGAAGTTTGTCTCTTATGAGACACATCAGATCATTGTTTCCTCCCTTCCCTTAAGTCCACTTGTTTATTTCAAGATGGATAAAAATATTTTTTAGCACAAAGCAAAGCTACAACAAACATAGAACAAGCATATGCCCAGGCATTTTAACCTTTGCCAAACACTGTAAATTTGTTATGAGGCAAAGACTAAATATTTATGTTTGCTTCTTCTTCTTGTTGTCCTAGCATTTGGCAGATGACATGGGACATGGCACAGCAGCAGCAAGAATGAACTGTGGTGTAGTGTGGCCAGAGAAGGTCTCATTAAAGGAAAGGAAAAGTCCAGATGCCTGTCCTATCAAGCTGGCCACTGAAGTTTTGTCTTTATTTATTTTACTGTAGCCCTGTATTTGAGGTCCATTGTCAAAAGTCCATGATGGAACTGCAATGCCTGCCAAAGGTTAAATGACTGCTCCAGTCCAATAATGATTTGATTTCCTTTTACCTTCCTACTTTGCACCTCTTAATTATAAATTCTCTTCTCACATACTTGCTTGCCATACATTCCCAGCTTGGATACCTTGGCCTTGTCTTTGTCCAGTTTGTATTTGCATTTTAAACGATACTTAAAATATGTGTCTTAGGGAAGCCTAGAATCTGTAAAGCAACAGGACATAAAGAGACACCTGAACTAATAACAACCTCAGCTAAGATTTCCAGATGAAAAATAATAGCATGGTGCCAATTTGCCAGCTTGTGGTTGGCTGCTAATGGAAGTTTTACTAGAGAAATCAAGGTTTCTCACCCATTAAAATAAAAGTTAAGAAACTTGTGAGTAAGTGGTCTGAAAACTCTATGAAATGTTATTTTGATTGAAGTGCTTCAATTATGTTTGTAATGTTTTTAGCACATTTGCCAAAAACACCTTTTAAATTTGACAATAAAGACACAGAGTTAAATCCTGTCATCACTGGAGCTAACATCAACCTCTCCTTGACTTTCCCTAGAGCTGAAATTTCACTCATAATTAGTATGCTTTTTTCCTATCTAGCTAATAAAAGTAATAACGCATTGTGAAGCCACTGGCATATTTTCCCATCTCCAGAGCTGCGCATGTTCCCCTGAGTTTGTTCTGGGAGGAGCCATTCTGGGAACTGTTTTCCCTTCTGTCTGGAATGAGGACTCGGGATGCTCATGTGCTACCATCAATCTGACAAAGCCCTTATGTGTGGTCCAGGTCCAGGCCATGTATTGGACAAGGGGAAGAGACATGCCAGACTGAGGAGAAAGTGGGCCAGGTGCCACATCTGATAGTGCTTCCTCTTCATGAAAATCAGTGTGAAAAAGCTACATACATAACTGTCCTGAATAACCAGATGATACTTTTATTTCTCTTTCTGTTCTAGTGTTTAACACTCATTGTTGCCTTGTTTCTCAAGTGGAAAACCTCCACATCAAACTTTGATGATATTATGGACCTTTCTTCTGCCATGCACTGTGCAGGAGCTGGCAAGCAAGTCCAAATCTCCTGTCTGCTGGCTCATATCCCACAGCTGCAGGAAGTCTCAAATTTTTTACACAGAAAGAATTTCTGAGTCCAAAATTATTTCCAGGAGCTCTCCAGTATGGGAACTGTCTAAAGGAAAGAAAACAGCAGGAACAGTTAAAAGAACAGCACTGCATATGGTCACAATCTATGTTCTAAGTAAAAAGTAAATTCTTCTACAGTGCCAGATATAGTAATTCTGAAGGGAGAATTTTTTTTTTAATTCACATATATTACCAGCATTATTGCTGGTAGAACAATATCTGAAAGGCTCAGCTATGTCCTGTATATGAAAAAAGCAGTGAGCTGCTCATCGTGTCACTTCCCTGGGGATTTGAAATAGAAAAATGGGGTAAAAGTGCATGATATGTTCACATAATGTTAGCTACTTATACGAACAACCTGATTTTTATTTTGCAGGGAAGATGATCCTTTTGATGACGATCCATTTTAGAACCTAAATTCAAAGTTTAGCAACTGATATTCAGCTATCACTACTAATTCATCGTACTCACTTTACTGCTCCATTTGGGCCCCTCACAGGGATGGTTTTGAGATTATCCCTCTGAAAGACTACTGATGAGCATCAGAAGCACAGCAACAACCTCCAGAGCAAATAATTATTTTTTTTCTACTTATCAGTCAATTTTGTCCAAGGTTGTTTTTTCTTTAGGTTCAGTATGTCCCCTATTTTCTTGTTATTCACACACTTTCAATCCAAAGAGTCAGCAGCATCTAAGAGACATTCTTTTGCAGTCAGAGGACACTGTTTTATCTTCCATGCTCAGCACTGAACTTTTAACACAGGTATGTCACAAAGTCTTAAGAGGAAAGAAAGGGACATTAAGAGGCAAAACAGAGCACTGAGAGTATGGAAATAATTTTTCCTACTGATTTTCCTTTCATGATGTTTCATGTCTAAAAGCCAAAAAATGTGGTAAGAAGAAAAACCACAAAACAAAATCCAAATGCTATCTGTCCCAATCAAACAAGCCGCCAAACAAATAGAAATTAATTCCAAAATATTCTATACTACACACTCTCCAAATCCAAAAATAATACTTTACCTCATGTTTCCATTACTTCCCTTTGCAATTCAGAACTGTGCTTGGCAACACACCTCTTTCTATTGTTCCTGTCATAACATTTATCAAATTACTGTTTGCATTGCAGTCACTCCTGTGTTTGAGCCTCTTATGGACAAACCTCTCTAAGATTTCAACAGTATAACATGGGCAGTGCTGGCAAGAGAGCTGTGGTACCATAGGCACCAGCCTGGGAATGCCTACCAAGTGTCTGGGATTTCCTGTGCATATTTATTTTTCACCTTGAATCTTATTTTGAAGTGGAAATGTAGTACATGCCTAGGCTGACTGGTAGCCTTTGCAGGGCAGATGGTTTTATCAGTCTTTTTATGTGCAGACCCAAGGCATTCTCTCTGCCATATGTCCCAAGATTCCAGACTGCTGCGTGCCTTGTTTGGAAGTGCTGTTCCTGCACACTGGGGTGGATTACCACATGCAGCCAGCCCAGCACTGTGCAACTGCACAGGTTCTGGGAAGTGCTGGCTGAACCCCTTGAACGTCTCCTTCTCATGTGGGCTGCACATGCAGCGGAAGTTAAATGCCTCCTGCGCACGTAAAATTTATTACTTGTGCTCAGAAAAAAATGCGTAGCAGGTCTGATTCTCATGGATAGGCTGTTCCCTTTGTTCAATCACGTTTTACTGTGTACAGGATAATATACTTCCCTAAAATGACATGGACTTGGACTAACATAGAAGAGAGAGGCTCTTGTGCATCCCAAATTTACTCACTGAGGTGAAGAATTAGAAAGACTAACTCTTTAATGTAATGTTGTGCAAGAACTTTTCAGCAATTGCTGCTGTATTATCATCTCTGTTTTAGTCACAAAGTCAAAACACAGTACATTACAGGCTGCTATAAAGAAAATTAACTCCATCCCAGACAGATCCAACACGGGATTAAAATGAGAGAACCTCTGTCTGTGATGAATTGTGACTATGATATAGTCAAAAGTAAATGAACAGGTGTGTTTCAGATTTAAATGGTGTTCTTACAGTGTCTGAAATCCTTACTCTGACAAATACAACACAGAGAGAAGTAAACGCAGCATACATTTTCAAAAATTATATAAAATATTTGTAACTGTAATTGGACTATGAATGCATTCCACTGCTCCAGAAAAATAGGTTTATTCTTCCTAGTGATTATGAACTTTATTGTAGTAGCCTTATTACTCCTCAATCCTGGCAATGCTGAGCCACTTCTAGGCAAGCACACTCAGTTCCTCCATAAATTAATCCTTTCCTAGTGCTTTGGGATGGTATTAGTGTCAAAATAGAGACAGCTGATAAAAAGATCAGAGAAAGTTCCTTTAGTCCTGACTACATTGTGGATTTACAGGGATTATATTAAAGTGAACAAAGTACAAAAGGGTAGACATGTTTGTACGGGTATATCTTTGTACGGGTATATCTTTGTACAGAAGCTGAGCTAGGTCCCTCTTCTTCATTTACTCTCTAGTAGTAACATAATTGAAGAAGTGGAAGAATGGCCAGAGTGATTATTGGAGAGTGGATGATATGATTAAAGGGAATTTCTTTTTCACAAAGTCTGTACATATTGTCATGGTCCCTAGCAGTGCCAGGGACAATGCACTTTAGGCTACTGTGAACTCCTTTGAAATCTGTTGGATGTATGAATCAACCAGTTAACCCCGGAGAAAAAGCTCAATTGCAACAGACAGGATGAAGCAAAAAAATGGGAAGAGGGTTTTATTAATATTATTTAGAAGCAAATATAATTCTATAGAACAAGTTTCTTTAATTATTCATTTTTTTTATTATTATGCAGGTAAGCTACTGTCCTGGCTACAGAGAGGGGACAGAGTTTAGTGCTGTGTGGTTGTGAGCACGTTGTTATTCTCTACCACCTACCTTATCTCTGGCGGTGCCATTTTGTCAGGAAAAGCCCAGTGCCTTTTCCTGGAAGCTGGCCATTTTGCTTCACTCTGGGAAGGTGTCAGCATCAACCTCTGCGGATTCAATCCCTCTGCTATCCTGCTGGTCCCCGCTCCCATTCTGTCCGGAGTGCGACTGCAAACCTTTAGTGCTGAAAGGGACAGAGGCAAAAATACGATCAAACAACAGCACCAGCAGGGCAGCTGCTGGAAGCGGTGGGGACAACCCCGACCCAGTGGAGACCAGCTGAGCCGAGCAGAGCACAGCTGAGTGGAGCAGTAGGAAGAGCAGCAGTGACCTGCAGGGTGACCCCACGGCATGGTGGGAAGTTAGCAGTGGCAGCACAAGCACCTGTGCAGGATTGAGCTTGGCAGAGTGGCGACATGATCCTGGCTTGGATGATATAGCTTCTGGGGGGTTTGTTTATCACTGCTTTTCATTATTTTGGGCCGGGGGGTGGGAAACATGAGCCATGGCATATTGCCTTCTTCCCGAATATCATAGGGCACAGCATGGGAACAGATGCCATATTGTTTTTGTCTGGGAAAACCACATAGACCTAACCTGCAGGGAATGTCTGTCATCTTGCTTTAGTTCCCAGTGGTGAATACCTTCCTCTGGCTAAAACACCTTCTCTCTTTTTTTGGTATACTTTACCATTAATACTGCTGTGGTTATTGTGCATGTCTTGTTCCATTGCTTTGTGCTTTCAGTAAATTGTGATCTCAACCCATAGTCTCTCCTTTTTTTGTCTTAATCTCTCCTTTTTTTGTCCCTCCCTTACTGGGAGGGGCAGGGAAGGGGAGTGGCTTATTTGGCCTTTAATTTCCTGCTTATGTTAATACCAGAACAGATACCATTACTAATTAAAAAGTATATGATGATGTATATGTAGTATACACATGTATATGTAGTATAAACACATGTTCATTTGTTAATTTGACAAATTGCTTTTACAAATAACAAATTTTTTGCTTTCGTGTCAATTGTGCACAATTTCATCATCTGTTCTATTTTCCAAATTTCATACTTGGCTCTGTGGTTAAAAAATTGGAATATTCACGTTAAAGTTTGTAGTCTGTGGAGTTCTAAAGTATTTTAGCGTGATTTTTCCTTTGTCTCATTGCTGTCCATTTTTCACACAGTTACATTCATTTGTCTTTTGTCTCTCTTTGCACTCATATTGCAATAGCTTCCTTGACACTTTTCTGATATTCTGCTATTACTATTACTTGCATTTTAAAATAGGTTGTTCAGTTATTTAATGAAAGAAATTTTCACCTCATCACAGTAGTACAGGTCCCTTGGCTTCTGGTCTCTTAGAAAATGTAACAAAAGTTTCTGATGGCAAGTTATAATGTTGAAAAGTGGAAAAGCTCCAACTGATACCCAGATTTGGGAACCTAGTAATTATGGCAAAATAGGCCCAGAGTAAATCTGAACTTCATTGACTCTTTACAATGAGATAAACCAGGACTGGACCACAGAACTTTCCTATTTTATTATATGAGATCTGGTAATCTCTAATTGTAATGTAAGGTTTCAGTAATCAGTAATGCTAGCAAATTATCTTAAAGCTCACATCAATTAGTGGATATGATTCACATCTTAATCAGTTCAAACCCTATAAAATAATGCATTCCTAGGAAAAGAACAACCATAAATTTAAGTCTCACATACTGTGTATTGTGCAAATGTGGAAAACCATTTCACATTTAACAGAAAATTTTAGGAATGACAGACAAATTACATTTATGCTGGTGCCTTAATTTTTTTGTTGGCAGAACACATTCAAGAGTCAGACTTTCACATGCCCTTGTAAACTGTAGACATGCCACTGACAGCAAGTGAGTAAAATTTCTCATTGTATAGGCTTTTCCTTCTTGAAGGGTTATCTCACTTTTCTGTGAGAGAAAGTGAAATAAAACTCTAGGAAATGAACTAGAAACAAAAAACAAGGAAAATAATCCATTGCAATAGAACTTTACTTTTCAATGTGGCTGCTTACAAAACTTCTGAGAGAACACTGGACCATATTGGATGCAGGGATTATAAATAAAACCTTTGAATAGCATTATCACTGCTAGCTGTTGACATGATCTGTAGTACTCACTAATTGCTACAGTCCTGGCTTTGCACAGGCAGACTCAGTTCAGCTGTTCTTGGTTTGGAAAGCTGCTGAAACCAGGGTGCCTTTTCTGTCCTAAGAGAGCATTTCTTTTCCTTTCAGTTGTGTTTGACCAGAACACATGCAGTACGGGCATATTTTTTCATTAGATAAAGTTGCAATCTACTGTTTGTTTCATAAATTGTATCTTTCTAGAAAGTCCTCTTGACCTAAATCTAATTTTTAACCTTTTTGTTCCCAAATCTTCTGATATTTTTCTCGGTGACATCCCATGAAGCACTTGGTTTATAAATCTTACTGTATTTTATTCTTTTTTTGTCTGAGTTAGACCTTGCAAAAATGAGATTAGAGACGGCTTCATTATTCAGTTAACCATTTGGAATTTGAAACTCTTTAGAAGTACTTAAAGTCTTGACAGTACCTGGAGGGAAGGCACTCTAAGAAACCCTGGGCAAATCCTGCAAAGGCTCTGTAATGATGAGAAAGGATTTTACAGGCTTGGGATAAATATGTGTGGGAATTCTTTCTAGATATTTAGCCAACTATTTAAAGGTGAACTAAATGAAAACAGTTTTGTTGCATTGTTTTTGTTCTTTGCTTCTCTTCTCTTCTCTTGGCAACTGCTCTGTACTTATCTCTATCAGATAAAGTAGCATATGGTAAACCAAATCATATGTTCTCTGGCATAAATCTTTTTAATGCTAAAGTTTTCTCAGGGCCTAAGTGATAACTCCGGATGTTGACTCATTTGATAAATGGTAACTCATGATCATGACTGCAGCCTCAAAAATTCCCGGATAAAGTTATGTCCCATGCTGTGAGGTTCTGCTGTGTGCTGAATAGGAGAAAACTGAAAACAGTCTGCTCGGGCAAGGCAAAGGGTGGGCTCGAGTGTAGCATGTTGTTCGAGGCTCAGTCTCCTGAGACAGATTTTGGTATCACTTTTCCCATGCCAGGCCCTGAGACTGTTCTCCAAGTGAAAGCCAGGGTATAGACTCAGCCGTCAGAGCAGGTATGCCTGAGTACTGCTCCTTTCCTGAGTGGGGCAGATTGCAGCCGTTTCTGTCAGGCTGCAACCCACACACCAGCTCAGTGGCTGCCTCAGGCCACAGGCTTATTGTATTGAACTTCCAGCCTGGGTATCAGCTAGTGGTGGCCTGTATCATCTCGCAGCACCTGCTGACACCAACAAGTCTGTCCCTCTGTCAGCTGTGTGTCCTGTTGGGTGCTTGGAAGTTACTTCTAGGAAAACACCATACCTTGGGATGTTGCTCTGTGAGTAGCATGGCTGATAAAATCTGGTTTCTTATGGTCTTGGGTCCTTTAAAGTGCTCCAAAAGTGTCAATCCCAAACTTCTCCCACCAGTCATAACACTTTTTAGGGCAGACCCAAGAAAGACAGACAGACCATGCAGTAGCTGATATCCAGCTGGGCACCTCCATATTTTGGCCGCAGCTTTTATCTTCATTGATGAGTCAGCTCCTGGATCCAAGTATGTTCACTCAGGCCCACTAACACAAAAATTCAACAGGTACAGGCAGACAGTAAATAATCCTCATCTTAATTAAATAAATATTAATAAACAAGTGGATTTTCAGTGTAGACGTTACTGATTTTAAGGCTATTTGTAAACAATTCCGACGGACCACAGAGAGCCCCAGTTTTATAAACACCTCTGTACTTCACATGATTTCTTGTAGTTGGTAGCAGTTTATATGTGTACACCTGACTTCACAAAATCCATTTATACGACGTTTTCAGTGGTTTTCACTTGAAGTGAAATTGAAGTTCAGTTATAAGACATTCATCTACCTGTACTTCTGGTTCCAAGAGCTACTTTCAGAAGGGCAAATTTAGTGGGTTACTCCTATTTACCAAAACAGTGTATTTATTGATGTGTCATTCCCTTTGTTGTAGGGAACAATTGCAACTCTTTTGAAGCTGAATGGAAGGACACTGAGGAATACTTTTCTGAATATCTACACTTTTCTGTATACTTTTTTTTTTTTTTTTTTAATGTGAAAGGCATTTAAGAAACTATGTTCAGGCGCAATATTGCACAGGGTTATCTGGTCTCCTTAGTTACTGTACCTCTGAATAACAAGAGATGGAAATTAATCAGGATGATTTTCACATTCATCTAAGGAAACAGGGAAAGGTGAAGAGTCGTATGACCTACTGATTTAAAAAGGAGACTGGGTACCTTTCTTCTGCAGATGATATTTCTTAGTTTAGCTGCTGCCCTACCTTGTGACTTTAGAGATCATTGGGGTTTGCTATTGCTGTTAATTCAGTTTTATTAGCTGTCAAATTATTTCTAGATATTTCCAGGACAGAAGTATGTGCATTAGTCTGCACCATAAATTGAATAGAGCCAAGAAACAGATATGGACGTGGGAGTTCATTGTTATCTACTGGCAAATTTTTAGAATAATCCTTGTTATGGGTTTAATTCAGTGGAATTAATGCTTTCCCAACAACTCCCAGGCACAGTTCAGGACCCAGCCATGTAGTGTGCATGCCTCCTGATTATGCATGAGATGTACCAAGGAGGCACAAGGCCCGCGTGCGTCCACTGAGCAGATGCATAGGTACAAATTCGTTACAGAAGCAGCATATGTGCAGTAAGATGTGTCCACACAGAGCACACATGAGACTGGTTTGAGATGTCCTCTAAACAGATTCTCTGCATGAGTGCTATAGCCCAGGCAGCCAAACGTTTAGTATTCCCAGGTGAAATTTAAATTTCCCAAATTTATCAGTTTCAGTTTTCTTTTATTCCCATGGGGAACTTTTCTAGGTAGAAACAGAGATGTGCTAAATGCAAGCTTTTGATACCAACACACAGTGAGTTCAGGTGTCTTTGCTTCACTCTTAATCTATGACTGTGTCAGTCACAGAAAACAAAGGATAGGCCAGGAGACTTGAGATAATCCTGACAGTTGGCAGTCTGGGTCTTTTAGTTGGGATTTACTGAGATTTCAGAGACCTTAAGCAAAACATACGGTCTTTCACTGACATTGTGCTCATTAGGAAGCCTGATTAGATACCGTGTAACAGTAATGGAACTCATCTCTTAAATGAGAGTTCCTAAAATACTGAAAGGAACCAGGTCCACAGTTCTCACTGAAATCCAATGAGAAATGACAACCATCTAATTTACCTCAAGTGATAGGACAAGAGGGCAAGTTTAGATTAGATATTAGGAAGAAATTCTTAACTGTGAGAGTGGTGAAGAACTAGAACAGGTTGCCTAAAGAAGCCGTGGATGCCAAATCTCTGGAAGTGTTCCAGGCCATGTTGGATGGTTCTTTGAGGAACTTCATTTGGAGTCCCTGCACATGGCAGGGGGGTTGGAACTAGAGGATCTTTAAGGTCCTTTCTAACTCAAACCACGCTATGATTCTATGAAAAACTCTTGAAAATTCTCTCTTTGTAACTTTTTATAGTCGTCTATACATGTCATGTTTGCAAACACTCTGATTTCACTGCATAGGTACAAGTAGAGACCGTAAAAACTATCTAGTATTGGATTTCTGAGCTATTTGTTGTTTCTTTTGTCACAGAAAATTGTGGGAAGCATAAGATACAACAGACACAGTGCAACAGTAAGGGTACTGGAAAAAAATTGTCACAACAGTATCTACTGCCAAATGCTTTCATTGAAAACAATCTGCTGCAAATTTAATGAGATTTACTGCATTTAAAATGGATTTTAAAACTTTACAATTTTTCTCCCAGCTAGTTCTATATAAAAATGATGTGCATACTAGCCCCTGTAAGAACACAAATAGAACGATGTTCCTGATAAATATTTTTAAAGCAGGAAACCTGCAGTTGCTGTAAATAACATGCCCAGCAAATGTACAATTACAAGCTCTTGGCCTCATTACTAGAGGGTTTAATTACATTTATGTTACATAAGATCTTTTTCTTTGTCTGTCTTCCTAGGCGTTTTTTGCATCCATCTGTCCAATCGTATCCTAAGGGACCCAGGGAGTGTGAGAGAATGAGAGACTGTTTTGTGTCTGTGTAAGCAGTTGTTCCACATCTACTCTTCTCTGCACCACACTGTAACTAAAAACCTATTCATTTAAGTCTTGAAATATATATTTCAAACTGCATTCATTAGAAATGAATCTCCTTTCCCTTTCTCAGCTGCATTCTTGCAGGGCTATTGAAGCTTGAGCCCTGAGTTCAGTCTTGGCAGGTCCCCACTCCCCTCTGAGGTCCAGGTTCAAGCCGTATTTGGGTTCTTTTGTGCTGATGCCTTCAAATTCGGCAGGGAAGTTCAAGAGAGGATAGATGAGCCCTTACACTGCCTAGGCCAGTCTCCATTTCAGAGCTGGAAGGTGACAAAAAGTGCAAAAGTGAAGTTGGTCCAGGAGGGTTTTGAACAGAAAGCCATAAATAATCTTTCCCTTTTTTTCCATTTTTTCCCCTTTCTCAAGAGAAGGCATTTCCAGTAAAAGCTAAATTTGTCTCAGGAATTGGCTTTGCTCTTTTCAACACTGCTGAATGCTTCGTTGCCAAGAGGGACCCCTAGTGTTTTTGTCAGGTTTCATCTCTTTCAGGCTTGTGGGATTTTGTGTAAAAAATATATGTAAATGCAAAAATAACTAGGAGCACATTATGTACACATGTATATAGACAGTGCAGGGTCAATTTTTTCTGCAATGGACTCAAAACGTGCACCTAATCTCTGTCTAGATCTGCAGGGCTGGCTGTTTTCAAAGATGTTCTGCATCCTGGGGAAAGCTGATTTTATTATTTTATAGTTTTATAATTTTGCAGTGATGATAGACACACTGAACAGGTAAACTTGGTTATACCACGTGTCACAAACAGCAAAGGGAAGCACCTTTTTCCTACTATTTTATGGCATCTCTTTTAAGAGGAGAAGAAGACAGATAACATAAATCAATAAAAGTCTTTGTGAAATGTGCCCATTCGGTGACAAGGAAGTCCTGTAGTCCAGTCATGTGATGGCTGGCAATTCCCCCAAGCCCACATAAGGATAAGAGTCAGGGGCCTCATTTTCCCCCCACGCAGGGAGAGATGTGCACCTGGTGGGGGATACACTCTGCTGTCAGCCTGACAATTTGAGACGCTTGAAACATGCTTTTCCTTGTCTTACCTGACACGGGTACCACTCACCACACCGCGATAAGCTCAGTGCAGGATGCCATGGGATGCCTGGGGAGCCCCTGTCACCTTCCCCAGAGAGTATCCTCTGAGAAAGTGACTGAAAGGACTGATGGCCTGAACCACCCATGCAGATTCATTTTCTACATTGTCAAGACATTTGGTGGCATCAGATTTAGATGTAGTTTTTCTCTGTTATCCACTACAAGAATGTCACCAGCTGGGCAAAAATTGCTCATATTCGGAATCCTTAAGTCTGCCTTAGGTATTTTGATGAAAGATTTTTTGACTGGAGAAAATACCAATTAGTTGAAACAGAGATATTCAGAAAAGTTAATTTTGACAGTCAGCTTGTATTTCAAGTTGCCAGAAAATTTTGACCTTTTATAAAATGTTCTAATTTTCCACCTCAAAATGTTTTAGCAAAAAAATGTGCACCAAAAGCAGTTAGAAAGAGTGAAATTCAGATGGAAATTTCTTAAAAGTAGCCAAAAAAAAAAGAATACATGATATTATTAATTCAGGCATTTGCATAATATAAATTTTCAATATTTATTCTTCTGCCTGTGTACTAGTCCCAGCGTCTCCCCACCTTTTCCTGCTTTGCTTTCTGAAGGCCTGTGCTTAGTGGCTTTTTGTCCATATGAGATTTTGATGTGTGGTTTCTTCTAACTTACATAGGAACTTCTTCTCCAGTGTTGTTATAAGATTTTTTTCAGATGTGTCAGAAGTTTTCTTAAGGTGAAGCCTGTTTTCTAATCATGAGCAGTGCCCAGTTCTGAAATTTACCCTTAACGAATTGAAAACACAATTTTAAAATAAATTTTCCAACATGTAAGCTTTTACTTTGAGGATGAGAAAAGTGATAGCTTTTTCATTAACTTGACTACAAAACTTATCTCCTTTATCATATCATCAATAAAACAAAGAAATGCACGTAATAAGTTGAAATTTCTGTGTAAAACTTGCTACAGGACATAACTTTATTATCTTCTATTTTAGAAATTATCTTCTAATTTGTATCTCCTGCAGGTATTAAGAACTTAGACCTAATTTCTATAGACATCTTAGCAAATGTCTCTTTCTCCTCAGATCAAAGTTTTTTCCAGTGAAAAAGATGTCATCGTTAATTGTCTGTTGACACTAATGAAATAAATTAGCATAAAAATGAAAAATTAACTCATACCCAGTATAAAAGCACTTAATTCCCTATCAGGAATTGCTCATTATCCTGCAATACAGTAAGACAGGAAGTAATCCACTTTTCTATCCAAAATTTTGCTGAAGACATTCAGGGAGTTTTTAAGCTGCCTAAACTCATTTATAATCCAAATGAGTAATCCGCATTGCTGGAAAAATAAGCATGCAATAAAAAAGCCCAAACAAACAACATTAGAACAAGATAGTGATAATACATAATTTTTTTCCATAGATGTTGTAGCTCTCTGCAGAAAAGATGGCTCATCAGTGTCACAAACAATAACTATCTCTGCTTCTCTTCTGCAAGTCCTTCACTCCTCTCCTAATCTCTCTCAGCCCTGGGATCATATAAATAGCCCTTTGATCCAGAAGTTTTTTCTTTCTTGACCATGGCAGCTGCACAATTGTGTTTAAGGCAGGACATGAGAAAAAAATTTAAAAAATAAAAATCTTGTGGCTGGTAGGAAAATTAACAAGAACAAACCCCATATTTCTAAGTTTAGTATATTTATTAAATATTTCCAAGTCGTTTCAACAGAACACATGTATCTCTCTGATAATAAACTCACTGATCATTTTTGAGAATGGGCTAAGTGAATGGAGTGCCTGAAATGTTGGTGTTTGCCACATTCCTGTGGCAGTTTAGTACTTGGACAAAATACTTGTACAAATGCATCACTAGCCCTTACACTTATTTGAAAACTTGTCTTGGTGGGTACATCCTTGCTAGTAAATTGAACAGTAAATGGAAATGCTTGTTCTCTGTCCTTGCAGACAAGTCGCACTGCCTGGGCACATCCACATCTCTCCAGATCCAAAACTGCGTCACTTGGTGCAGACTGGGTAATAGGTTCCTGCTGATGCTAATCCCAGCACCATTCTCATGGATTTGGGAGAAATCCAGGTCAAACCATGCTGGGGCATGTTCCAGTATGAATTACTGGTTCCAAATATTGTTTCACTTTCTGCTAATACTAACACTGTTTAATTAATACAGACACAGTCCTCATGTTCGGCATTTTCTGTAAGCTTTCTCATGAAATTCAGTGTTGGCTACCCAGAGGGAAACAGTCAATCTCTGAGCAAAATCAGGCATCAGATGCCAGCTGCTAGATGAGGAAAGGTTAATTTCTTTTTCTTTGTCAGATGAGTAGTTGACAGTGTACTAAGAATTTCTAACATGGCTGGGTATTTGGGCAGCAGTGATATTAGAGCATAACTAATGAGAAAGAATGTTAATACTTTGCTGCAATAACTATGCAATACTTTTGCCCAGTCTTTAAAACTCTGGCACTTGTTTGGCAAAGATGCTTTGGAAGTCCTAAAATCTCTAGGCATGTGTAAAAAATAGTGGAGTATGCCGTGTGAGCCTGAAGGAAAGAAGTACGTAATGAGAATTTCAATTCCCCCAAGCAGCATAATTAGCTAATGTCAGCAACCTGATTCCAGACATAATGGGAGCATAATCTGATTCACTTTAATAAATTTTATGCCCTTAAGTAAAGTTCTTGAGGATTTTATCTATACTGTTGTGTTGTTCCATTTCAAACTTTGTGTTGCATTTAATTTCCTTTTTCTGTTCTGTCGGAAGTAGGTTGATCAAGCAACCAATCTATTTTCACAAAAACATGTTTAATGTAGAGCATGGCTATGCATTTACCTGTTAAGGAGGTTACCTAGAACAGAAATCAAGGGAGCTAGTGCTGCAGTTTTGTTAGCAATGCCTCCAGTGTGCTGCTGTCTTTTGAGATATATTTAGAGAGTTGAGAGGGGGCCATGATTTACCATAAAGTTTTCAGCTGAGAAACCTTGGAGAAAAGAAACCATTTGATCAATCTGACCCAGACCATGGAAAGTATCTGCTTCAGACAGAAAAATCTGAAATCTAAAACCTGGAACAGTAATATTGTGCTCAGAAGAAGAGGCTACAAAAGGCCAACGGCTTTCATTTTTTAAAGAGCTCATGGATTTGGATGCACTTAAATATCTCAGCTTTTTCCTGAAAGTCAAGAACATAGAAAAGACGAAGGAAAGCAAGGGAGGAACAGAAGCTATTACAACTCTAATGAACATTATATAACTGAGTTATTGTATAATTTACAAAATCAAAATCATGTGGGTTTTGTCCTTTGCCTACTGTTTGCAAATTTTTTTATTGTGATCACATTATTTAAGAAACCTAAGTGCTTTCTCTGTGCTTTTCTCATTAAACCAGTGAAATCATTTTGCTTTCCAATGACACTCTCTGCTTTCTGCTTGGTCTTTTCCAGACTGATTTTTCAGTAAGCAAGATCTCTCTAACTTTCTGGAGTCTTAAAAATTTCTTTTCTTAGGAAATTAAATTTTCCAGATGTCAGAGATTTTAAAACATCCAGTGTATAGTCATATGATCAATTTTTTTTAGTTGTTTAAAAATGTTGACATAACATGTAGAGAAAATACATGATGGCAGGTGGAGATATAAAGATTTTATGTTCATTAGGTTGTACTGGCTGCATTGCTTATTTGTGGTGAAGTCACAAAAGTGTTTTGTTATCACTATTTATTATTTATGAAGTGCCAAGAATGTGTTTGACAGTACCTTGTTATGAGTATAATAAAACATTTTTATTACATGGCCTATCATGTATTTACATTAGACTCTGTTTTAGAGATATTTCAGAACCCACTGTAGGTTTTTAAATTTGTGTGGTTTTATTTTCCAATATCCTTCTCCCTCTAAACCCTGGTTGCCTTTAGTCTTTTTTTTTTTTTTTTTTTGCATATTCAAGACTTACTTTTGTGATGTTAACCACCCCTAGTTTGCAATTTGTCTGAGATAACTATTTTTACATCTTTATGCAAAGCTGGGAGTCAAGGTATCCACTGGAACAGACCTAGTATTTCTGGCTCTAAATGACCCCATGGTCCAGAATAGGAAGTTTCCTGTAGTAGATTTAGGAACAGAAAAAAAAAAAAAAAAGAAAAAGGTGTAGTTTTTCTACTTTAATACAAAAAAAAAAAGGGGAATAAATGTGTAAGACTTCTCTTTTTAACCTTTTCTTTTTTTCAGAGCTGTTGGCTACTTCTTATAGTATAACCCTGCACACTTAAACCAAATGCTTCCAAAACTGAATTTTATGTATGACCAAAATGTTCCTGGTTCCTGGTGCTTCAGTGGATGCATGCCACAGCTCTGTATATGAGGCTCTCATTGAATAGAATATGAGGTTGTGATTTGACAGGGTTGAAATGAAATTAGTCAAGAAAAGAAAAGGTATAGTGAAACCATGGTGATTGCTCCTCACACTTGGGTGTCAGGGCTGCAGGGCTGGCAGCAAGCATGCAGTGGTTGTCAGCATTCAGGGAAATGAATGCTGCCTGCAGTGTAGCTGTTCTGCAAGACAGACAAAGTAAAACTGCAAAGCAGTGAAGACCGGTGGTGAGGGTGACCTGGATGTCAATTGTACCTGCACTGCAGGCTGAGGAAACAGGGAAGGAGGTTGCTGCCCTGGCAGCTGAGCAGGATCTGGGGAATTTCTGTCATGTTATTTTTCATGAAATTATTTTAAAAATAAATCTAATAAGAGTAGTAGTAATGTGTAATAGACTATTTCATAAAACCAGAGATCTCAAATCTACAAGGGAGTATTTGACTCATCTTGTCTGATTTCCTTTATAAAACTCACCGTAGTGCTTTCCTAAATTAAATTGTGCTTGTATTAAATCAAATCTGTCTCTCTCTCTTACTCAAAATTCAATCTTTATTTTGAAACTGGCATAGGGAGTGATAGTCCACTGCAAGCTGAAGTAATTTGTTCCAGTGAAAAAGAATTCACTGTTAAAAGCTTGCGCCTTATTTCTTGCCTGAATTAGTCCCACATGAGCTTCCAGGTATTGGATTATGCCTTCATCTGCTAGGCTGAAGACGCAGCTCATTGCTGAAAATTTGCTTCCATGTGGGGGCTTATTTACAGGCTGTGGTCATTTCAATTCCTAATTTTTTATGGCAAGACAAATAAATAGTTTCTATAATCCTTGACTAAAACGCATGATATCCTGTCATTTATTCTTTTCCTAGAAGAAGTATTATTCAGTAATTTAATCATTCTTACAGCATTTCTCTAAAATTTTGCCTGTTAACATTCTTGAGCTGTGGTCCTCAAGAGAGGATGATAGTAGATATAATATTGCAGTAGACATCACCTCAGCTTCAGGGTTGTGAAGGAGCCTTTTCCTCCCCCCTTCCATATTTCCTGGATCCCAGGTCATCTGTGCTGCTGCATCCACTTGAGGGATGACAATTTTTCTGGTATGAATCATAGACCAAACACTTTTTTTCAAAATGCTACCATAATGATTGCACTATTTAACTTCAGCCTAAAAATATGAAGCTAAACTTGAAAATGTATGTGTATGTCAGGGAAACTTTTCATGGGACGTGTCACAGCATAAGAGAATCACAGAATCAATTAGGTTGGACAAGACTTCTGAGATCATCGAGTCCAACGAATAAAAAATAATTTCCCTGACTGGAAAACTGTGCATTTGTGACATCTTATTGACCATAAAGAACCTAAAGAGATGATATCCTAATTTGGGCCCTTAAAGATGGTGCAAACACCTTCCCCACATCTCCAATCCTCTCTTATGCAAAAACCACCAGATTCCACCCCTTGGTTAAAAGACTGCATCCCAACTCTAAACCCACTCAGTACTACCACTGAGGTAGCACCTAGCAGTCAAGTAATCTGCTTGAAGCTAATCTCACTTTAGTCATTCACTACACTTTTCACATGAGTAGCTGTGGCCACTCCTGAACACTCTAAGTGTCCACCCATGGTTTTCACACTGTAGGCACCCAGCATCTTCCCTGTAATTATACACCAATTAACACAACGGTGCCTTCAGTCCTTATCTCTACTGGACCTCGAACATCATGTGCTGTCTGAAAGGATTCAAAAGATTTTGGATTCTGCTTTGTTGTCCAAGTTCCAACATGAAATTGTTCTTTTTGGATTGTGGAGGAAAAATTAAAAAGATGCCCTATGATACTTGTGTGGAAATTGTGCTTGAAACTCTGTTGCTTCACATCTTTATAGTTATAAAATTTTCACCTCAGTCGCTGTTTGGTCTCTTTCACGGTCTGCTTCATCCTCAGAATTGCTCTAAATTTCTTTTGGTGGTTGTGTTAGTGCTAGAAATTAATACACTGCATTAAATGATAAATGGCATTCATTTTATATTGTGGGCTTTTTTTCCTTAAGTATCTCTGTGATGTGTTGAAGATTGCTTCATTTTGTAGCATCCAGAGAGAGTTTTCCTCCAAGAGTCCCACACTTCAGACTTCATGGGGGGCAGGTTCCTCGGCCTTGCAGTCTCTCACTGAGTGAGTGAATGGAAGAGGGGAGAGGACCAGCATCACATTTCCTTCTGGTTTCCTCTGAGACAGAAGGTGCTAAAGAAGCTCATTAATCATGGTGTGGAGCTGGTCAGACCCTTGTAGTTCAGTAATACTTAGATTACAATGACTTGGGGTATGAAAATTAAATTTTAATTTGTTGAGACAGTTTTTAGTTTCAGGGTGAATGATTACAGAGAAGCCTGCAGTAGATTACTAGGCTTGAATCTCTCTCAAAAAGTCTGCAGTAGTTTGGATTTGACTTTATATTAACACTGAAGCCAATGAGCTGGCTTGCGACTCTTCTGTCAGTCTGAAAGAGGTCAGGCTAAAATTGCCAGGGCCAGCGCGCACAAACACAGACACACACCCCCACTGAACTTTGTCTTAATGAACTTTACAGCTTGGATCTGCCTTGGGAAACTAAGGTCTCTTGGTTTCCTGGGAAATGTGGTTATTGGAACATCTATACAACAGTGTTTGACCTTCAGCCCAAAATGAACACCTTAGACATACATTAGTACACGGTTTTGTCCATAAAATTATAAGCAAATGATTTTTTATTTTTAAATTTGTAGCTCAAGCAGCAGAATCTGAGGGGCACTTTTGGAGTCATGTAATATAAAAATAAATAGTCCTATACCAAAACAGATTCTTAGTCTGCATTAATTTCTCTATAAAATTGAATCACTATCCCCATGTAAAATACCATCATTAAGCCTGAAGAATGTTTTTATTGAAGTACTGACTTTCCTATGAAAGTTAATGTGGTAGGGTTTAAGAACTGTGCCCAAGCAGAATTTTTTTAAACACTAGAAATTAATAGGCATAATAATTACAATACAAGACTCTATAAACTGCTCTGCCAGTGCACTCAGTTCTTACCAAAATGTGCTGGGAAATCATTTACTGTTCACGTTGTGTTTGGAACATCCCCAGGAGCTTAGCTAACTGCACCACAAATGATGTCCAATTTTGTGTGCTGTGTACTGGCTAACACGTGCTCTGCTGTCCCACAGAATGGCCAGTACAGAGTTGCCTTTCCCTTGCAGGAGGTGGGAAGTTCTCCTCTTAAATGATGATTCAGTTTTGAGTTGGTTTCAAAGTCTGGCCATGTCAGCAGGAAGGAATATTTTATCTCATCAGGTTGGCAGATGATGACAAGAAAGTTCCATCACGTTCAGTGCAGCCATACTGGGGAAGGTGCTGTGACTGTGGTGAAAGAGGACTGTGGCAAGACAGCCTCAAAAAAGTTGTATGCCTAATACTTTCATGTGTCTATAATTTTTATTAGTGGATTAGAAACTGCACTGTTGCTGTTGAACTGCTAGCCGCATGCAAGAACCAGGCTGGATCAGGTGAGGCGAAATTCTGATTTTATTATTTAATTCTAAAACTTATATAGACTTTTGAAAGTTCCGTCGGATTGGGTCAATTCAAAACCTCCCCCTAGGACGATAGGCCAGGCTGAACTGCCCATCTTTCCAGAGACAGTTTCCATAACATCCAAACCTTATCTTTATTTATAAAACACAGGGAGAAGAAGAGAAAAATTCCCATGGGAAAGAGTCTGTGCTACCACACTGTACCGAATTCATACATTCAAAATTTAAGCACACACTCACCTGAAGTTCTGAAGGCTCAACCATTCACTTGCTGGTAGTCTTCTCATTTACTTCTGAGCGTACTTTTAGGTAAAGTTTTATTATCTGGGGAATAATTTAATGGAAAATGCTAGCAATTTTTTTTTTTTTTTTTAAATACTAGTAAAAAATACAGTATCAGCTCAGACCAAGAGGTTTACTCACTCATTGCTCAGTCCTTCATTAGACAATCTAGACTTTCTTAAAGACAATGCATACAATTCAAGAACCTGCTCCTTCTTATTTGGCAAGATAAGTGTTTACTGCACAGAAAAAGGTACCGTTTACATTGTACACAATTCTTTTTTGTGTGTTTTTTAGAGAAGAGAATAATTTTCAACTTCATTAAGTGCTAAAGAATAAACTCCTTTTCCCAGAAATTTCCTTCTGTTTGGCAACCCTTCTGTTGAAGATCATGAGCACTGTAACAGATTTGGCTTCTGCTGAGACAGTTCTTCCCCTGCACTAATTTAATTACTATCGTTATTTTGAAGAAATAAACACTGACTAATTATTGATATGCCTCTTTCTGTGTTACGATATTGTTGTTTATGAGCATGCTGCTAACTCAAGGCACAATTTTTAAAGTTTGTTCCTCTGAAATCTCTGCTTCTTCCCTACAGCAGTCTTATTGAGGCTCTTTCTTTCTATCCTACTCATGTCATTTGTGGCAGTAGGACTCCTAAGCCAGAAAAATTTGTGTTAAATGTGGTATGTTTTTCTTCCACTAATTTACTTTTTAAACATGTAATCTTTTAGCATTTTAAGTCTCATGTGGCAAAAACCCCCAGACATTTAAGCTGGGCATTAAGTAAAGAAGAAACTTTTTTTAAATTTGATTTTGAGTATTTCTCCAGATATTCTCCTTTGATGGCTTGTAGTTCTTGGATTGGAGCATGTATTAAAAACACTGGTAAGCCGTCCTATGGTTTAGTGTGTCTGGCTGTCCTTGAGCTGGTATAACCTACTCCTCTTCAAAGTTCAGTTTCCTGGAATTTTTGAAACCATGATGTCTATTTACATGTCTTCTGCAGACTGAAGTCCTGAACAAAACATGCTGTCTCAATGGGGTGGAAACAGAGAAAAAATACAATGAATCCATCAGATGCAGACATTGATGTATCTGTGTGGCTGTGAAATGAAAAAAATACAAAAAGAAAGATGGCTACTCCATGCATTGCTGAATCTTTTTTTGAGAAATTGAAGGAGTTGTACTTTTTTCTTTTTTTTCTTGAAGTAATTAAGTACAGATGGGGCTTCTTTCTAACAGGTTATCTTTTGCTCCCTTTTCAGCCTTTTTTTTTTGATTTTTTGCATTGGTTGTTCCAAATGTACCTAAGAGTCATGGTTAATTGTGCAGAGAATATTATTTAGCAAAAGATACCTTACTATTTTTTCTATTCTATTCTATTTCTTATTCTATTTTCCCAAGTTACGAAGTGATTGAAATTGACTTTTTGCAGGGGTTTTAGGAATCCAGCTATTATGTAAAATTACCATATAATTATATTAATTATTTTGCCAAAGCATAAATTGAAGTTGAGGAATCTGCATTATGAATCCATTTCTGAATACAGCAATCTGAAGTTAGAGAGGAGTATTCAAAGACCAGGTAAAGATTCCAGTAGAAAACCTTGATTTACATTGAATAGATTTGTTGTTGAGAGGTTAAGCTCCTTGCAGATTCAGGCCTAATTTATGTTTATTATTTTAAAACTGTAAAGAAATCCCAAACAGAAAAACAACCAAGCACATGTTGAGTATCGTTATAACAACCATGTGGTTGTGGGGTGGAATAATGGTTAAAAGAGCTCACTGTGTTTCCTTTTCTGACAAGAGGGTAGTGATGCAGTGTGACTGAAATGCAACACTTACACAAGTAACATCTGTAGCCCTCACTCACCATGAAACCAACACAATTTTATTTGCACCAGTGATTTTAAAAATAGTATACTCTGCTGATACTGCATAATTCAAATGATGCAGACTTAACATTTATTTATTTAAAAATTAATTGCCATATGAATGGACTAGAGCACACTGAAATGGACTGATTCCTAATACTCCTGGAAGACACCGGATTTATTGCTTTGGAAAAAACCAGGAAGTTCTTTGCACTAAAAACAAATAAAAGGAAAGATCATTACAAGTAGAGCTAAGTTACCAGAGTGATAGAAAGCTACCCCTGCATAAATGATAAATAGGCTCTTAGGCTGTAGAAATCATTTTTGTGGAGAAAATCTGCAAATGGGTAGAGGCAAGCTACAGTGGCATTGTTTTCCCGGTTGGGCAGAAAGTTTAAATTGACAGGTCTGAGGCATAAACAGTCTCCCTTTTCAAATCATGGAGTATTAACTCAATTTATGAAGTTGCTATTTCTTTTTTTTACTGTTCATAAAGGAATAAACTAGAGAAGAACAGTATGTTATGGACACACAGATATTACCTTGTGCTATGATTTGTAAGATGTGGGAGAGAGGGAGTCCCTGAGTATCATCAAGGGATGTTGCCTTGGTGGGGAGTGAGGCCAGGAAGGGTGAAAGGAGAGCTGAGCTGGTCATGATTTGGCTGAGAGTATGCTAATGTTTGCAGGGTTTGGAAAGTTACCCTTTGGAATGTGTCTTTCAAATCTGAAAGGTGATTTTTAGGTGTTGGGTAGGAAGATTATAGATAATATTTTCTGTAAATATTTCTTTAAAAGCTATGTCAGTGAAGGGCATGTATGTATCATGTTAACTAGGTACTGTGACCCTAATTTCCAGGAAATGCCATCGTTTTTATGAATAAATTTCTGTGTGGCGGTTCATTTTCTTAAAAATATTAATAGCAACAAATTTAGAAATAAATTAATTTTACAGTGAAGCTCAAGCTAGACACTCCAAGATCCTCTCTGGTGAACAATGAAATAGGTAGTGAGTTACATTGTCGTGAGGATGAGATACATGGGAGTGAGTCTATCTAATCCTTAGACAAAGCTCAGGGTCTCTTACAGGCTTCCTGGGCCGTGGTGAGCTGTCCTTTGTGGAGAGTGATATGAGCAACAAAGAAATAATCTTCCCAAAGACCAGCAAGGATACCTTTGTTGTGCCAGATTTGTTATACTTTCAAAATTTGGTGAACATAAGGGTTAAACTCTAAAAGCAGTTCAGTTCCATGCTGACAGTGGAACCCTACTCCTGCATAATAAACCAGACTTGGGTTGGCCAGTCTTTTGGATGCCTGTTCTTCAAAGAAAAGCTCAGTGGGTTCTTGCTTATGTTATAGGCTATTTTCCTTCAGATTTTTGCTAGAAGCAAGCTCTAGCAAAATGTTGCAATTTTCCTAGTGATGAACAACTTGTTCAAATCCCCTAATCCTCGAAAACCCCTTCAGCTCCCTTTTTGCTTTGCTGGTGCTTTTTGTTCATCCGTGTTTTCAATTTGATTAAAAAGATGAATCACATTTAAAAAAAAAACCTTAATGTGGGTTTGCCAAAAATACAATTGTAACAGTGAACCATTGCCTGAGGCAGGAAGCTGTAAAAGTGAAGGAAATGGGAAGTTAGCAAACATGACAGCATAGAGAAGTGAGAACCTGTAGAGACAAATGCATGGACCTACGTGTTGTTTTGCTTTGTTTATGGTGAAAATTAAGAAGACTGAAATGGAAACCATGCCAACAATACATGGAATATAAGATTTGTTGCAGGAAATGAAGATGATAGGATGTAGTCAGAGGACTGTCAATGCAGCTGAAATCAACAAAGATCTTTGTACAGGTCTTTGGGGACATGATGAAGTAAACAGCTCTGAGGTTGAGCGTAAAATTACAAAGCTGGAAATCACATCTGTGAAAACAGGTCTGTGTGACAGTTGGCTGGTGAGCACAACAGGAAAGGTAATGAGCAGTGATGTATTTTGGCTGGGTTAGAGGTTAAGGCAAGCAGCATCAGGTAATAGTTAATCCCCCAAAGAGGAAGACCACCTAAGCAAAGAAATATATTTGAGTTAAAGGAGGAATGGTGTTCGTGTCCTTTAGATATATCAGGATAATTGCCAGACAGAAGACAAGCTAGAAAACAGAAGATTGGAAAATATATCGTCACCCATAAAAATCAAGTCTGCCTGACTGAGGGTGTAGGTATAAGAAGAGTGTGAAGCAGTTCTGTAAGAAACTCTGGAAAACAGATGCATAAATAGACCTTAGGCTCAACAGATTTGTGTTGTATTGCAGAAACACAGAAGAGCCTGAGTTGGAAGGGAACCACAAGCATCATTAAGTCCAACTCCCAGTTGTGCACAGGACAGCCCCAAGAATTACAGCATGTGCCTGAGAGCATTGTCCAAACCCTTCTTAAACTGTCAGGCCACTTCAATGGAAGAGAAGATTCAGATGACTAAACATGACAAAAATGAGGACTTGAGTCTAGGGGAGGAAAAAAATGAAGATGTAAAGAGTTTTGAGGAAGTGTTCGTAGAATTTGAGGAAATGTTCATAGAAGGTTTTGAAAGAGAGGCATTTAGATTTTCTTGCTTGTTGCATGGGAATAAGTCTGGTTCTTGAGATCTGTGAATTTTATTTACGCTACCTTAATACAACAGCCTTTGACACTGAGGGTATCCTTGACTTTTCTGTCTCCTGGTGTAGCATTTAATCTTTTATTGCAGTCTGTAAGTTTGTTACAAACTCCTGAGATCTGCATTGAGGTCTAAGGCATAGAGAAAGGTGCAGAACAGGTGTAGGATGCCTTTCTAGAATTGCCTGGTTGCTTCTAATTACAGAGGACTGCTGTCACAAAACAAGGTTCTTCAGAGAATTTATTCCTGTTTTCCTTTCCTTTTGTTTATTTTTTAGTATTACTTAGTCTTTGCATCCAGAAATATTCTTCATAAATAAGGAATAATGCCAGCATTCCAGTGCTAGCAGATCAGTTAACTCCACCATACATATTTATTTTCAAATATATGATTTCAAATTCACATGGACATAAAAATATAGAGAATAGAAAAATAATATTTTAAGGCAAGTGGTGGAAGACCTGTCACTTAAGTTACGTAAAATATGACCCCATCTGAAGGGTTCAGGCATATATTAAAGGGAAGAGTCATACATTGGCCAGGATAGGACAAGATGACCTAAGAGCTCTTTAATCTATAATTGCATGTTTATGTTCCCAGTGGTTTCCCATAGTTTAGTAACATGACAAGCATGCAGCTGGATTTGATGTCCAAATTACCTTTAAGACTTTAAGCCTGGTACCTATGTGAATTGCAGAAATATGACGTATATTATATCATGAGTAATAGTACTTTTACCAGAAATGCCATAATGAAGGAATGAGATGTGTTCTAACCATCATCTGAATTGCCAAGATCATATAAGTACCTGCTTGGTAATGTGTTATTTAAGCCAAGTTATGGTGTAACTTTTGGATATATATGGATATAACTTGTGGGTCTATGTATGATTCTGTGCACATGGACACACACCCACTCACACCATGCTGTTCACTGAAGTCCTGTCCGATGTCATCTCTGATCTCTATTTTTTTTACCAAATCCTGTCACCAGTAAGTCTAAACAGAGGAAAAAGATTGGATTTTTAAACAGTTTAATGAGAAATACAAGAATACACAACTACAAGAGATCATAATACTAAATCCCATCCTGTCTATATGAAGACTGACATTTCCAGTAATCCTTTTCAAAAATTTAGTAAAATTCATCTTTAAAATAACTAGGTTTCTGTCCTCCACTATAGTCATAGGAATGTTGTTTCAGAACTGTGCATATGAAAAATGTCATTTTCCATATTTGTAGTGCAAAAGCATCCATTGTTAATGTCTGTCTGCATGTTTTAATTACCGTTCGCAGAAGACCTTTTCCCTTCTGTCTCTCATTCTTGTTGTTGTCCAAACATCTGCAGAAAGGAATCATAAGCTCCTTACCTTTTGTTCTGACTGGCTATGTAAGTTAATGATCTTGGAGTTTCCCTATTTCATCTCAGTAGTGCAGCATAGGTCTAAGCTTTTACGTATTTACTTTGCTTTGTTACAATCAATAGCATAACTTTAAAATAATGTTAAAAAAGTAACGTACTTTATCAAAACACTAGTAACTTTAACCAATGGTCTCCTTTTGAATTTTGTCATGCTTATGGAAATAAGGTAACTGACAATAAAGAATGGTGACATTTTGGAGGCAAAATTCCAAAAGCCAGTTTGATTTTGAGCAATATATATTAATCTTCCTTAATGAGAAACAGATGACTCCATGTTAACAATTGGCCTTTTTTGTTTGTGCAGATAAGGGAACAGGTTGCTAGGAACAGCTGCTTGTTTTATCAGAAGTAAGACAATTGTATGTTTGTGGTTAAATAAGAAAGCAGCTCTCTTTGGGGGTCTGTTCCTGTGGCAATGAATCAGGGCTTGTGCTGGTTTCCCACCTGCAGCAGCATTATAACATGAATAGAAGGCTCCTCTCATTCTGAAGTCAGTCAGTATTGCATGGTCCTTATTCTCCATAGTCACCTTCAATTCATGATTATCCAGTTTACAGGATAAATTCTTATTTGTTGGTCTTGCATTAACCTGACTTGCATGCATAGAATCATAGAACCATTAAGGTTGGAAAAGACTTCCAAGATCATTGAGTCCAACTTTTTACTGAACAGCATCCTGTCAACTAAACCATAGAACTAAGTGCAATGTCCAGTCATTTCTGGAACACTTCCAGGGATTGTGACTCCATGACTTCCCTGGGCAGCCTGTTCCAATTCTTAACAGCCCTTTCAGTGAAAAAATTCTTGCTAACGTCCAACCTCAACTTTCCTTGGTTCAGCTTGAGGCTATGTCCTCTGGTCCTGTCACTTGCTGCCTGGGAGAAGAGACTGACCCCCACCTGGCTACACCCTCCTTTCAGGTGGTTGTAGAGGGCAATAAGGTCACACTTGAGCTTCCTTTTCTCCAGGCTAAATCACCCCACCTCCTTCAGCTGCTCTTCCTATGACTCACTTTCGGTACCCTTCACCAGCTCCATTGCTCTTTCCCTGGAAACACTCAAGAACGTCAATGTCTTTCCTGAACTGAGGGGCCCAGAACTGGATGCAGGATTTGAAGTGCAACCTCACCAATACCAAGCACAGAAGGACAATTTCTTCCCTTGTCCTGCTGGCCCTACTCTTTTTGATACAGGACTGGATGACATAGCCAATGTTGTTTTCATCCCATTCCATCACTCTTCTACTCAGGTCTTTCCAGCTCATGATATCCCTTGCCTCCTCCAGACTGGTGACACTTCTTGCAAATCATGAGCTTGTTGTTACTGTCTTTGCGGCAACATCATTAATATAAAAGTTTCATGATAATCCTCAATGCATTCCTGAAGGACCTTTCCTGGTAAACTCCTCCTGCTGGATTGGAACTATTTTTTTCATGTTTCTCTCATCAGTCCATTTCCCATCACAGAACCTACTAATCTCCAGTTTAACTAATGACTTCCTGTACTAATTAATATCAGATGCTAGTAGCCCAGATAAATGAGGTCTATATTATTGTCTTTGCTTCCAGAATCAATTATTTAATCAAAAGAAAGACGTCAATACAGTATTATGTATTTTACCTCTGATAAACCCAAGTCATAATTTTTTCACAATTTCCCTCTCCTTATATTTATTTATTTATTGAATATTTTTTCTACAAACCTGATATACTTTGAATATTTAGGCAAACAGGCCTTTTCAATAAGTGCACAAATCTTGCTGCTTACAAACTGTATGATACTACCACATCTTGAAGTAATAAAAAAAATGGCAAAAATATATCCTAATAGTTTCCAACAAAGTAATGTAAACAAACAGTCCCAATATTCTCAGGCTCATGCACTTTCTCCAAAGATTTGAATTCTTTCTCAAGAAAGATAAAATTGATGATAGAGAAAATATGTTGGCAAGAAAATTCTAATTATTTTAGCTATTAGAATTGGATAGCCCTTCAGTCCTGAATTAAGAAGATTCCCTTTGTAAAGTTTGGCAGAACAGATTCTTCATATCATATATTTCCTTTCAAGCTAAGGCCTCAGGCTGATGCCTGATTACATCAGTCTATCCCACAACTGGGCTCTGGAATGAAAGCTGCAAATCAGGACAGGATACCCTTATGGGTACATTGTGTATTCTGGAAATGCTTATTATTGATAAAGAATTTTTTCTCTTTTTTTACTGGTCCTAGTCTCTATTGGTAAATCTTAGACATCTAGGTTTTCTTCAAAGTTCTTTGTGTGTCAGTTTTCTTAGGTCAGTTTCAGATGTTTTTGAGCTTAGCTTACAAAGATACCAATGCTGTGTCTTCCTTTCTAGTCTCTACTAAACTTGTTTGTCTCATCTTGTAAGTCTTCAGTTTGGAAATGGTACTTTGTGGTTCTCAGGGTCCATGTAAAACCATCTCTTGGCTCAATTTATGCAAGAACAACTCACCAAAAAGCAGTTTTTGTGTGTGTTTGGTTTAGTATGCCCCTCTTCAGTTTTCTTCTTTTTCAGCTGATTCCATGGTATCTCAGGGAGTTTCTTCTCTTTTACTTTCTCTCTCTCAACTTTACCACTAATATCAAGCTCCTCTGTTTCAAAGTTAAAAGATTTTCAGTCCTTTAAGCCGAATATATCAGCAAGAAAAATGTTATTTTTTTTACTCATTTTCTGTGCTCATTGACTTATAAGGAAAATCTGTCATTGTTTCCAGTTAGACTCAATGTCCTGTTGGGTCTCTTTCACTCTCATGATGCTTTGTTTCTAACTGAGGAATATAGAGATTTTTTAAGCACAAGAAAAGTTTTGCATATTTTCTATAGGTAGAAATAGATATCTAGTGGTTCTTAGTGAGAAATCACTGTAACTCCTCCAGGCCAATTTTTAAGGTAAGTGCAAAGATTAGAACATTTCCTTTATTCATCTGAAATGAAACACTTCAATATTATATCTGAAGTGAATGTCTTAGTGTGAAACTAAAAAGTTTATTTGTTCTTAGCTTTGAGATAGCTAATTTTGGAAAAAAAAATTGACAAATGGTGGCCAATTAAAATGTAGTAATCCAAAACAATTATTTTTTTTTTATAATCATAAATTTTTCTTTTTTTGGCAAACTTGCTCTTGATGAAATATGTTCTTCATTTTGAAAAGCAGCCAGCATTATAGAAAATATTTCTGCTTTGAACTGACAAGCAATTACAGATACTCAGTGTATGCTAATTACATGCTACATTGAAACAATTATATGCATATTGTCTCTTTTTCCACACTCAGAATCCTACAGTAATTTACTTATTCAATGACTCTTAATGTTTTTCCACTTTATATTTCCCAGCACATGGAGCAGTATTTTGTTTACAGACTTCAGAGCTAGGCACTGAAACACACTTTCCAAATACCGGGTATGGAAGACATATTGCTTCAAAGCTTGGAGAGTTTACCAGCCAGTTTGGGGACTCATCTAGATCCTTCCATCACAGCTAAGAGTGTCTGCATCTTGTGGAAAGCTATCCAGGGGAAACCACTCAGCCTTTGTTCCATGAATAGGCCATTTGCTTCCCTTATTCCAGAAAGTTTCTGCATCATATGATCTGCATATGTGCATATGATCATATTTTGATCCATCTGAGCCAGATTTACCACACAATGTTTAGGCCAATGAAAAACAGACCAAATTCACCTAAATTTTTGGGCAATACAGGACAATGGATGATTGTGTTACATATGGTTTCATTAACAAATGCTCAGGTGACTGTCTGGTAATTTCTTCAACATCAACTCTTTTTAGACATATTTTTGCTATCAGAGAATGACAGCTGTCTCACTATTTCCTTGAGTGTTTCTCTACCAGCTATGATAAGAGATATTTGAGGGTACTTAATTCAATTTTAAATTAATAAAAATCAGGCTATACAACATTTGTAAAAGCATATAAATAGTAATTAAGCCTATTTTTTCCCCATAATATATTTTTCAGAAATCAATGGAATCTTACTTTCAAAACAGGTATCTTTCATTCATTCTCGGTGATTTAAGTATTTTGAGAGAGAAGTATTACAAATTCCATATATGTTGCAATTATTATCAATAATGGTATCACTGTTTTATTATTTGATTCTTCTAAACAGTGACTTTAGAGATGTCCAGCGAGAAAAATCTTGTAGTATTTTTTTTTACTTAAAAAAATCTGTGAGTTCACAGTATTTAATCACCCCCATGGCTATTTAGTTTTTTCCGTTTCCCTGCTTGCATATAGAGCTCAAATATATAATCCATGAGCAAAACAGGGTGGACTCACACGACAACATAAGCATAGCTAAAAAATTCCAAGCATTGCATACCTCTCTGATTTAGGGTATATGCACAATTCTGATGTCAATGCATGCTTTCAGTGTCAGGAATTTGTGTTGATGACTGCCTGAGGGCCTGAAGGTTGGCAGATTTACATTTGACAGTTAATCAGTTTTATTTTCCTGGTAGTGTTAATTTAATTCAAAATAAATCTGTTTCTAGGCTTTATTTTTACATTTCTGTATTTGAATTGGGGAATTTGTACTCTGAATCCTTAGAAAAATGTAATTTGAGCAGCTTACGTGTTACTATTATTTCTTGGGCTGGATTTAGTCCCACATGGAATTCAGATTCATAATAAATTTTTGTCTGCTGTGGTAAGGATAATATTGTTTGATCCACTTATTTTTATTATCACTGGATACTCTGCAGGGATAAATCAATGATTTAGCTTCTGTCTATCAATCTGTTTATAAGAAAGAAATAACAACATGAAAATTAATTTCCAGTCAGACATGAGTCTGGTTTTTTGGTTTTGTCATTATTCTGGTATGCAGCTTCATAAATCATATATCACTACAAAAGTCTAAAACGGGCATATCAGAAAGGGCATTTCTATGTGTAGAAAACTTTTTTTTAATATTTGTTCCTCTTAATATAAACATAAAACTTTTATGTTCTTGATATCAGTATTTTACTTTTCTTAGTGTTAACAATAGCATCTTCATCTAGAGGTCCACAGGAGCTTACTGGGCATTTGTGTATTTGCATATTCCACCAGGTAAAAGCAACTTGACTTGGTAAAATTTGCTCCAGTCTTGCAAAGAAAGTGTGAGAAAAAAGATCTGCTGTGAAGGCTGGAAGGCAGCTTTCAGGGACTATCTGAGGTGCCCAGAAGAGCACTTCAAGACCAATGATGCATTTCAGTCATTCAGAAGTTGACGACAGAAATGTAGCTTCCATCATTAAATTCTGAATTTTCTATTGCCTTCTGCCCCACTAAGAATTTATTGATTTTTTACATTAAATGTAATGAAAAAGTATTTGCATGAATGGAACACCTTCAGTGGAATACCTTCTTTTATTGGGGAGATGCAATTACATACTAGAAAAGGTGAAGTTCTTTTGGATGCTGTGGACACTGGTTCCAAACAGCATTTACAGACTAGTACTTATGAAAGAAAAAATATATGAAATAAATTTTAAAACCCAACAATACAAACCAACCAAACAAAAAATACGCTGGGATAATTTTAAACCGGGAAGAACAAGAACAGGCAGGTATATGCAAGCACCTGACAAAAAAAGCTGGGAACAGATGGAGACTCCTGGATGCTGTGGCACTGCAACTGAAGGGAACTTTGACAGAGGCCTGCGACTGTCCAGCAGGTTTGTGCAAGGGTTCTGGAAGGTTGAAACTGTTCACTGTGAAAAGTTTCAGAGCAAAAAGGGAAACAGCCAGCAGCAGGCAGACAGAAGGAAATAATTAATATCTAATCTCCTTGTGGAAGGCTTGCACATTCAGTAGGAGTAAGACCTGAGACCTGACTAAAAAGAAGAAATATTAGATGGAGCAATCAATTTTTTTTAATGCATTTATACATACAATACATTTTTTATTACATGTGTATCTAGGTAGTTAACTTTTTTGCTTTAAAAATAATTTTGCTTGTTTTTTGGTGTTTTTTTTTTATTATGGAAACCGAGACAAAATTAATCTTTGGTGTACCTCCATTTATGTCAATGAAATAGTAGAACTTAATCTTGCTTTCAGTACTCAGTTTGAAAGAGGTAAATTTGTGGTTGATCCCTGCTATTCTAAAGTTTCAGAGAAGATGCAAAACATCTGTATTTTAGCATCAAAATTGCAGTGCAGAATCAGCTGCACTACAGGGCAGAGGAAGCCTAATTTCAAGGAGATCATGGTTGCTTTCCCAATGATTTTTGAAACCTATTTTCATTTAGCTGCTGGTGGATAGGAGAATTAAGAATGGAAGAAAGGTCCCACTGGCCCAGATAAATGATCCATCTGCCTTTATTCAGTCTCTGGAAATAGGACCTGGGGATTACAATAGGGAGAGAAAAAAAAACCTGGCCACTTCTTGTCATCCATTCTTGACATTCCCTTCAGCATCCATAATTGTTTTATTAGAGTGTACATTTCCTGTCCTGTGCTTTTAAAATCCATTTCCAAATATATTATCCATAAATTTGTACAATGTTTTTTTTGAATGTGGTAGCATTCGAATCTATTCCTCCACCTCCTCTGGCAATAAACTCCTGAATTACCCACAAAGTTAAGAAGACATTTCTTCTACCTGTTTTCTACCTACTTGTGACACTGACTGTCCCTCAGCTTTTTGTTGCAGGTTTTGGTGAACAACAGATGAGTATCCAGATTATTCACAGCTTTTATGGTTACATAAACCTCCCACATGCTGCCCTTGAGTTTTCCTTTTCAAACATGACATTGGTTTGGAAAACTGTCAGTGATGAACCAGTACTGTTCTCTAGTTATAACTCCAAGTTTAACAGTAAGTATATGTGTCAAGACTATTTTTCCTGATTGTATTATGTTGTCTGCATCTACAGTAAGGTGCCTCTGATGTCTTTTTGCCCTCTCTCATTTCTGTGAGGTTTTCTGAAGTTCCTCATTACTTGACTACTCAGGTCATCACCTGCGGACTTGGCAACTTCAATTCTCTCTTCTGTTTCCAGGTAATTTAATAAAACCACATCCAACAACCAAAAGGCTAGGATCAAACTTTTTAATGTACTCTTTTCTCAGTTCCAAGACTGCTGCTTGCTTGCTTTCATAGAGTCATGGCTTCAAAAGAAAGGGCAGAGCACAATCTTTACCATAGTTTGGCCTGAGGCTGATGGGCAATAAGGCTGTGCAGATCCCAGGTCACTCCATTCTTTAGTGAATCTTTTCTGCAAATAGATCCATACTGGTATCACTGCCACTGTGCCTTGGTTGGTTAGGCACTCCTTGTATGAAAGTGTTACACGGATCCCCAAACTTTCTTACTGGTTGCCTACAATGTAGATGGAAATGATATATGTCTCACTAAATTGACTCTGGGGACACACAATTTTCTGTGCAGATGTCAGATCGGAGTAGGGAAGACCTAAATGAGGCAAATTTGTTGCTAATCATCCTGGAGGCTCATGTCATTTTCTGTCTTCATAGAGCATGTAGGTGCTCAGTGAAACCGTGCAAAGCACTACACTGCCCACTGTGGTGGGGCTGCTTACTACTCCCTGGAAGAGTGTGGCAAAATGATTTGCTCCACCTGAAAGCTTTTGTTTAATGTTAACTCTTCGGATGATTTGATCCTACATGAAAAGCATGGCTTCTTGGATCAATTCAGTGAAAGGTTATCTTCAAAATATGTGTTGATGATGTGAAAATTGATTTACTTTCTAAATTAATCACAGGGTAATTATAATGAGAGTATTGCACATGAACTCATTCTCTCTTGTTTATTGTTAAATATTGTTTGCTTCTGGTCTGCACTATGTTTTCTTGCCCCTTTCAAATACTGCTCCTTTGTCTTGATTTGGAAGAATACTAATGAGTGATTTACTTAGTTTCAAAGGAACTTCAAAACATTCTTATCGTGTCTAACTGTGGTTTGTCAACACCAAATATGCTAGAGCACTAGTGTTGATGAAACTATTATGGTTTAAGAGTAAAAGTGAGAAAAGTTTTTCATGAAGGACACCTTTTGTTAAAATATTGAATCTCACCAGAATAAAGCAAGCAGTCTTTTGAGTATCAAGAAAGCGAGATGGCATTTGCCTTGAGATAGTTGGTGAGTCTCAAAATCTCCTCGTTTTTTTTTTATTTTTGGTGGGGGATGATTCCCAACTGCAGTGCCTCTCTACTGAAAAGTTATGCTGTTCCAGTGAAAAAATCACTGCTCTAAGACATGTTAAAATCTTATCTGAGAGATGTTTTTTAGAAGTAGACATTGCACTCAGGGTTCAGTAGATTCAGACAGTGTGAACACTGTGTTTGAAGAAGGCATGTGTTTACGTGCTTAATATACATAGATTGACCCTCAATTTCTACTTCCCACAGAAAAAAAATGTATGCATAAGGGCCATGTTACTGCTAACACTTTGCAGTGGTGGAATAAAGATGTTGGGAAATGAGTAAAGGAGACAGGATGGGAAGGGCAAGGACAAAGAACAGGAGTGGGTGACTATTTTCGTAAAGGACTGGCACCTACAACAATGGGGGTCTGGACACCCAGTTTATTATGTGTAATAATGATAATCACTATTACTGCTATCAGAATACCTAAGAGACTGCAACACATGAGCTCATTAAACACAGAAGTCCAGATACCTGAAACCTAGACAAGAGGTGAGAGACAGTAGGTAAATTCAAGGGAACATCAGAAAACTCACAAAATACTTAAAATGCAAGGATGTCACTGCATAGACAATGTTACTGGTTGTCGGGATTGGTGGTTTTTTGCTGTTCGTTTTTTTTTAAACCCATAATAAATATCTGCATAAGGAAATTTTATTGTCTTCAAGGAAATTAGACGTTACTGGGGAGGTAGTCTCTAATGGAATGGGTCACGGGGAGTAAGCACAAAAGTGCTTGCTGCTGCAATCACTAACAGTTTTACAACGAAGACTAGTGTTACAAGTCACAAAGGTTTTGTTCCTCTGAACAGTTTTCAAAATACAGCAAACACTGGGTATTTGATGCTTTGGTCAGGGTATTAAGCAGGAGGCGAGTAAACTCTCCAAGAAGAAGCTAACACCTGCAACAGTCTTGCCACAGTTAAGGTTATTTTGGACAATGCCTGAAAGATGGTAAGAGCTTCTGAAAGATTTTTACATCTCCAGGTTAGCAGGGAAGCCCCCATCTGAATATCAAATGTTGGGAATAGAGGATTTGCAATATTTAGATACCACTAAAATGGGATCACCTGTCTGAGCAAAGTGTGATATCCTGGGGGTGGGGTGAAGGAGGTTTGGCTGATATGTAAAAAGGGTAAAGGGTGAAGAAAGATATAGAGCATATTCTTTGAATATGCCAGCAGCCCTTCTAGACCTCCTAGTATGCAGCTGTGCAAACAACTGATTTTTCGGTTAGGTGTATGAACCGAAACACACTCAACATGTAATTTCTGCTGATCCAGAATGAAAAAGTTTCCGATTGCTTTATGAAACGGAGGCCATCAACACTTCTGCTCCAGCTTAACGAAATGTTCTCTTTGGCTGAAACAAAATTGCTCATTTGGGTTTTTTTTTTGGTTTTTTGCTTCTGAAAATATTTAAAAATCAAACATAGCTTCATGTGGTCTCAATACACGCTTTGGAAACACACAATAAAACTTTCCTACCCTCATTCAAATTTTCTTACCAAATTAGATATGAATTTGTGAAGAGTTTCAGTGGTCACAAAATTGCTGTTTTCAGTGAACAAGCTCGTTGGGGAAAGTAAGCATTCACCCAGTTCCTTTAATAATACTGACTGCCAGGGAATGAGCCTGTTATGGTGGCTTGGTGTGGGCTGGCCTTCTGTCAAACCTGCTGTAGCTGTTCCCACTCTGGAGGGTCAGAGCTGCTCTGTATGAGTGATCCACATTTTGCTCTCAGCGTTTTGATGGATCATCTAAAGTAATGCACAGGCCAGTCCTCAATGCTCTCCGTTTTCAGTGTTTCAGGGCTGCTGAGCCTTCTGTCTTGTCGGGTGGTCATTTCCTGATACATCTTTTCTGCAAAAACTTGGGAATTGTTTCCAAGTATCATGAAAATTGTTGCTCAGATGTTGTCCAGAAACAAGTCTATTAAACAAAAAGGTGTGGCAGATTAGTTTACCCTTTGAACAGCAACCATCAACCTTAACCAGCGTCATGCACTTACTGGTTTGGACACTACTAATCCTGATTTATGCCTTACTGCTTCCCATGAATGAGTCTGCTAGCAGAGTGGAGAGGATTTAGTGTGAGTAGAATGCCAGACCTTGTTCCGTGAAATAAGAAATGTTTATATTGTTGGGAAGTGATGTAATGGCAGCTTGAATTATGTTTTTTAGCATACGAAAAGTTTTAGCAGTATATCTGTCTGTTTTCTATTAGAGATTTGTATCCAATAACAAAAATATACCCATGGATAACAAACTGGAAAATGGATGCATATTTGGCTGGCTGTAACTGTTGGGGAGGAGATGGGGCTGGAGAGGAGATCTGGGGCTTTAAAAAATATTTTTCAGTAAAAAAACAAGTTTAATTTTTTTCTTTTAATTGGAAATTAAACGTAAAAACTAATTGGAAAGTAACCCTCACTTTTCTGCCTGTATTGGGAAATATTGTTACTTATCTGAATTTAAAATTTGATACAGCACCATTTCTTATTTTTTTATTTGTATTACTGAAGGACATCTCTACTAAGTAATTGTAGACCTCTTTTGCTGGATAATTAACTGCTGCATAGAAAGGGTATTTCTTATTCATCAAGTCAGCATGTTGTATCTGTTTCACTAAAATTGAAGTCAAGGTGTCTGCTGCTTTTCTGAATCTAGACCTTACCACATTAGAAAAAAAAATTACCACAGATGAGACATAATGTAGTTAGAAGTACTTTTATTTACACGGGCATGTATAGTTTAAAATGTTCTTTTGCTAATGAAAAACAAACAAACAAAACCAAACATTATGAGTGCTGCTGGGGTTTTTTTTCTGCCAAAACTTTTAGTGGTGCTCTAGTGCTTTTCCTGTTATTTTTTATTTGTTTGTTTTGAGATAAGTAATATCATCATTTAAAAATTTTTGTCTTCAGTAAACATTGTATGGCATAAAAGCTCATATTGTGGCTTTATGTCTAAACAGTTTTCTAGCTCTCACACCATAATGATATTGGAAAAAAAGAACATTTTAACACAGTAAAATGCATCAAACAAAATCAGACATTGAAAGGAGATGCTCCATTCAAATGGAATGCTGTTGAAACTAGACTCCCACATTACAGGTGATATACAGTGTGACAGATTATGAGGTTTAAGCAATTCAAGTCAGATCTGAGCACAGGAGTAAATTATTGTAACAATGTTTGCACAATTTAAAATAAATTGAGGCTTCAGAACATCTTCTAGTGAACCTTTAGGTTTAGTACAGCATAGGTAAAGGTCCATTTAACATGAGAGGTGATGGTAAGATCTGGCAGACTATATAGGAGATACATACCTATAGATAAAATTGGTTCCTAATACATTTATAGATGTCCTGTAAAAAAGACTTTTGGCAAGAAATTTTCTTGCTGTAAATTCAATCAGGAAAAGAGTTTATAAAACAATTATTTTCTGCAATTGCCTTTTTTCTTTTCTTTTTTTTTTTCATTTACTCTAATAGATTCATAAATAGTGTGACCTGGAAAATAGTAGAAGTGCATCCAAGTCAATGTTTGGGAAACCTGGATGGAACCACATCACTAGAATTTAGATTTGTGATGATTATGTGGAACCTAATTAGAGTTGGGGATTATAATTCATGTGTAAATGCAGTGAACAGAAATTACTGCTTGTAAAAGCAATAGTAAGACTGTAGGGAGCAAGAGAGGAAGGAAGGTCCACCAAAGAATGGATGAAGTGGCCAGAGTAGCAGGGAGCAGGGCAAAGCCTCTGAGGAACTGTCTATTGGTTGGAGGCGTCCATGTGGCAACCTGGATCTTCCCCTCTGGAGCCCCAGTGGAGCTTTTTGCTCATTGCTCAAAACATCTGTGGAAATATCCTTAGATGGGACACCATGAATCAGTGCAGCATTCACTGCAGGATCATAATGGAATCGTGTCTGGTTGTTTTGTGATTGCAGCTTTCCCACCGGTTTTATATTTGGACTTCATTCACAATGAGCCTATTGCCATCTGAAATTTCTTTGTTTCCTTGAAAATTAAGAGAAAATTGCCTCCTTCAATGGTATTGGAATGCATGTCAAAGACGTGAGGAGGAAATACATTGTCTTATATTAAAATAATAGACAAATTTTCTGATTTGTTCTAATGATTTCTATCTTAAATGTGAGGAATCTAGAATCATACAATCATAGAACCAAGACTTTTGACATCACCAAGTCCAAACATTAAACAAACACTGTCCCTAAGTGCCACATCTACACCAGGTATACATGAAATACATCTGGGGTAGTGACTCAGACACTTCTCTGGGCAACCTGTTCCAAATCTTGGCAAGCCTTTCAGAGAGGAAATTTTTCCTAATATCTAGATCTAAACCTCCCCTGGTGCAACTTGGAACCATTTCCTCCTGTCCCACCACTTTTTACTTAGGAAAAGAGATCATTTTGTATATTCTCGATATCATTCTGAGTTATTATCTTGGTAACTTGTTTGAAAACACGCTTTTCAGGCAGGCATGGATCTTGCATATTGTGTTCTGCCTGGTGTGAAATATGTCTGTATTCAGCAAACAGCCTTTGCTATACTAATTCACTGTTTAACAATCTTTGCCTGTTAATTATAAAATGATAGCAACAGTTTAGAAGATCATTCACTGATTATAATATATGAATATCTTGCACAGCAATGACCTCCTTCCTGTTTACTTAAGGTACAAAGAATTGTGTGAGGTGCTTTTAAAAATTGGCAGCAACTTGCTTTAAAAGTAGTAGAGAAATAATACAACTCCTCAGCATAAAAATTTCAGATGCATTATTATGCCATGAAAAGATAAAAAACCCCATCAGATTACAAATAAATTGAAATACTGCATTCTACTCTTCAATCTGCAGTGTTTGTTAATGAAGATGCAGGCAGTAAAATGTTTGGCAAATCCTATTGACTCTGATGAAAAATCTTAACGAAGATTGACTAGCAGTGATACTATTTTTGCATGGACTAGAGGTTTATCCCTCAGACAGGAAGAGACTTGATCTGACAGGAAAAGATATAAATGCTGCAGTAACTCTTAGAATTAGCAATCCTTAGAAAGGATTCACTTTTGTGAGAGTGTTGGTGTAGTGTCTGTATGAGACATTGGACAAATTTTTAAGCAAAGGTCTTACAACAATGGTGCAAAGAGGCATCTTCTAAAAGCTGCTGGTTCTGGGAAAAAATCCAAAAGTACTTCCATGTACTGCAACTTATCCTGAAGATCAGAGTTATTGTTGCTCACTGCAGAAACAGGTCTGAAATTGTCCTAGAGAACTCAACAAAACTAAACAGGACATCCCAGTCTAACCATTGAACTTTTTCAGAAATTATTGCAGATGAAGGTGTCACCTCGGCATGAGACCTGAGTAAAAACCGTGAACTCATCAGAGAGTTTGGAACTCACTAGAACCTCAGAGATTCCACCCTGTATCAGAAATAAAACTTCTCAGTAATGTTATGTTTCCGTGTGAGAAGTTCCTGGAAAATACTGAAAAAAACTCCCACCAGTAGACATTCAAAAGCAGTTGCATATGTTCATGAGACTTTATAAGGGGAAGATTAACTGTTAGAGATTAGGAAGGACATAAGGTAATGTTGTGAAGAAAATGAAATTTTGTGTGTTGATACATTTTCATGCCAGTCCTCAACATGTGATAAATTGCCATTCTCACATCTAGAGAAGCAGAGAAATGGAGGAAAGCATTTTCCATTTGTTGAGCCCCTTTTTTGACCTCTTTGTCAAAGGAAAGTAGTAAGATCACTTCCATTCAGAGCCCTGCTCAGCCCAGCAGAGCTACGTTTTCCAGTGATGCCTTCCATGTGCAGAATGATGAAGTCCTTACACCCACCTGGGAGTCTGCCTGGCCAGAAACTGACATCCCACCTTCAGTGAATCTATGGAAGATTTTGTAGTGGCACCTGTGTATCCAAAGTTTCACCATAAGAAAGTATCTTCAGGCATTAAATGCCAAGATGGAATGACCTAAAAATCTCAATTAAAATACATTCAAAGTTAATTGAAATAAATGTTAAATCATGGTCTTAAGGGCCTGTGCCATGTACAAGACGGAAAAAAGAGAGCTGCAGTATCTTCCTTGAGAAAAGTGCACCTATTACTGAAGTTGGGATTTTTATTTAAGTAATAGACAATTCAGGCTATTAATGAGAGGAAATCTGAAATGCCCAGGAGTGTTATGAACAACACAGAATACAGAACTGACTTGTGCTATGGTATAACTTCTATTTCTTTCAGTTTATTCCTAAACAGGTAGTCATAAAATAGAATATAATTTTCTGAATGGATGGAATCCTGAATTCTTCCTGTTTGGCTATACAGAAAAGTTGGCTATTTGATAAAACTTCTGGAAAGCCTAGGATTTGTTTAACTTGGGTTCTTAATGATCCTACAACTCTGGCATGAAAAGTGAACTGGTGTTCTTATAGAGAGGGAAGATGGAAAATTGGAGAAATCATACTTTTCCATAATGGAAGATCTGAAAAGAAGTTAATACTCAAATTCGAATTAGTAGTTTCGTTGTACTGCAAACATCTGTGTCCTGAAACAAATTTTACGTGCAGCCAGTGGAAATGAACACTTCCCATGTGTGCTGGCCTAACAGTAGAGAAATGTTTAGAGCTGTTGGAGAACTCTGGGATGAAACACTTTCCTTTGGAAAATGGCAAGCTGATGAAATAGAGGCTTTTTAAAGAATTAGTTCCTTTCAAAAACCTTTTGATTTTTGGAAGAAAAGTACTGCCACTGCCAAAAAATTTTGGCTTAACCTTTATTAATACAAACATTCCATTTTTAGTTCAAACCAACTTCTCATTCCTCTAAATTAATTAATGTGAGAAAGTAATTAATTACCTTCAGACACAAGTATGTCAGCATTATCTGAGCAACTTGCTCAATGTGCTATTGCTAGAGAATGATTCCATGGCAGAACAGAAGAAATAGCATTTGTATACTTTTACTGAATATTCTTGTGAATATTAATGGTATTTTATAATGTAAGTGCTTCATAGCAGTAATTATATAAAGCATAACATGAACACAACTGAACACAAATAAAGTAAAACACAAGTAATAAAATAATATAACAAGTGTTACATTAGGATTTTTGCTGAGAGGAAGCATCTTGCACCTTTCATATTTCCTACTTTCTACACAGAAAGAATGCACATTTTCCAAGCATCAGCATGTGCTTGTCTTGGTCACTTGAGGACCAAGTCCTCTGTCAATCTGTCTACTATTTTTCTCTTCAACAAAGGCATCATTTTCTGAATCAAAGGTCTAAACGTCTATTCAAAGAAATTGTTTGAATTGGCATATACATGACTATTTTGAAGTATGTTGTAGAGAGAGAAAGAAAAAAATAGTAAAGTGAAGTATTTCTTTATCTATTTTTGGCAAATCCAGAAGATTGATAAATAGACTAGACTGAGAAAAAATAAATTAGGTTCTCCTGATCATCTCTCATTTTATTCCAGTTCAAAAATAGATAGCCATCCAGCAGGCCAAGTCTCAGATTATTTAAGTTGTTTGGAAACCATTTTGATGTGTCCCAGTTTACTGAGTCCTGAGATGCTAATTTTCAGTTAGAATTGTATACAAATTTCTGTAGGATGGGGATTTTGATAAATCTGAAATACACTAGGGACCTTTCCCATACTGTAAACTCAAAACCAGGAGACTTGAAAAAAGTCTCTCACACAATGTCAAACAGTATTTTCTCCATATACCTTTTATCAAAAATTAAATAAAACAAGGCTATGGGCTCCCAGATGAGTAGTCTTTTCCAGGATAAGCATTCTTGGAAAACCAGGTGCAAAGCATGAAGATTTGCCAAGGCACATGAGTGTGTCTCATGCTGGGCTTGAGGAAATGTGTTGTATGGTCATAATCAAAAAGCAGAATATATAACTGTTAACTAAAACTCTCAGCAGTTAGTAAAAAACCCAAACCAAACTAAACCAAAACAAACAAACTTCTACAGTTTTTTAGTTTTGGGCTTTTGATCACGTGACAAAGTTCCACAGCTTGGACAGCTCTCAGATTCCATGGAGAAAGGTGTTACTTTATAATTAAAAGAAAAATATAACAATTGGAAATCCAATGCTTTGGGGAATATTCTCAAAGGGATGTGCTTAAAGTACCACATCCAGATTTCACTAAAGCAATTAGAAGTGAGGCACAAAGGCATCTCTGTGCTCAAAATTATCCTAGAGTGAAATCTTTTGAGTATTTTCACACCCATAACCTCAATTCTGCCAGGTCCTGTGACAATTGGTTGGTCTGCTGCAACTTGCAAAAATCAAACCAAGCATTCACAAGCTTCTGCTGAAGTTGTATCTTACATATAATTAACATTGATACATGGTTTACATCTATTTCTAAATAAAAATAAAAAAGAGTTGTGTAGCTTTTAAACTAAAATATAAGCTGAGTCCTGAAGACTTGACTTATTACCAGAACACTAGGATTGCTACTGATATCCTTCCTTCCTTCCTTCCTTCCTTCCTTCCTTCCTTCCTTCCTTCCTTCCTTCCTTCCTTCCTTTTAGCAAATGAATCTCAGATGTCTTGTGAACTGCAGTGCCAGTCTATGAATAACTGCATGAGTAGAAAAGGTTTTGAATTAGTTCAGATCCCTTCTCTTTGTTTTCTCTCTTCCTTCCTTATCGTTAGCTTTTGTAGTTGGGTTTTTTTTCTTTATTTTTCTTACCTACAGTACCCTGTAGATGTGTTTTCCATTGTATATGGGATTTTTTTTCTGTTACAGACTTCATTATCATGTACTTGAATTCTATTTAAATTTTATTTTCTGATTATATTTATTTCATTCTAATTGGTGAAACTCAAATTGATAGGGGAATAGGTGTTAACCATTCCCTTTCCCCTTTTCTCCCTGTGAATTACCCCGGGATGCAGAGGGAATGGGAAGACTTAGTTATGGTTTTTGTGGGGGTTTTTTGTCTTTCAGGGACCACCACAAACAGAAGAAGACAAGTTCTCAAGTTAGTATTTTGAGTGGCTAATCAGTCAAATGGAAAAGCTAGTTGATGTTATGTCCTTCTGCAACAATTGAACATATTGAGCTTGCAGAGGTTTGGCTGGCGATTCTTATTAACATCATGAATGACCTGTTGTGTGGTCCACTAAAAAATTAATAGAATTTAATAAAAAACTATTTATTGCCTTTGGAAAGGGCTGATAGCAAGAACCTCATATTCTGAAGTGTCTGAAGTGCTTAAGCATTGTATTCTGGATTGCAGCTGTGTGCGTAAAATGATGTGTTTGATATATTAGCCAAATTTTAGGTACTTATAAGGATTATCAAAGCTATTTAATGAAGTAACTAAAAAATTAGCATTGTTGATTGGATTTAAAATTTCTCGTCCTTATCTGCTTGAGAAAATATGATGTCATTTTATGTAGCATCTGTTATGAATTAAATGCAGCTTTCAGCTCCTTTTTCACAATTCCTATGTATACATTTTCCTTTATAACAAACAAACAGTTATAAAGCTCTGACAGCCCACAGCTGTTTGTTTTAGTTGGAGAAAGCATGCCTGTTTTTGCTCCTACAGGAAAAAAAATTGAGTTAGGTTCAATGTGCTGATAAATGTAAAAGTGGTAATATTCCAAGGTGTTGTGGTTATGACAGAGACAGCTTGTTAAACATATCAAAGCATACCCCAGATAACAGCTGAATTAAGCTGGATCGTTTGGAATTGATTCTAGTTGAAAACATACTGTCTTTACATGAAATTTAGCTCCATCAGTACATACCCCACCCAAACATTCATTTGTTTTCTAAAACTTGGAGTAGTGATGCATATGGAAAAAAGCTAAAGAGTTTCATATGCTCAGAAATTGTGCAGAACAATTAAACAAGATGCCATTCAGATTTAGCTGTTGTGACAAGTAAGAGAACAAAATGTGAACAGCGTGGAAAATACCATTCCCCTTTTGTGAACAGCATCGGGATATGTTTTTGGCTTGCAGGCTTGAACAAGTGACACAGTTAGCTGAGTGACACTTTGCTTCCAGCTAATTCTTGGCATCAAACTTAAAGCAGTCTTTGTACAGCTGCACTGACTGATAAAAGCTGTACTAGGGGACACAGAGCTGTTAGATTAGTGCTTTGGAGAATCCTATAAAAACCTTGCCTTCCAAGCTAGAAGACACAATAAAGGGGTTTTTCTTACATTTTTTCTTTCTTTTTTAAGCCTCAAGGGTTCATTTCTCATCTCACTAAAATCAATGGGAATTTAACATTAAATTCAAAGTCAGTTTTTATTCTCAAATGACAATTTATACAGTTCTGGGGCTCTTCATGAGCTCTACTGGGAAGATGCATTTGAGAAACTAAACACTCCTTTTGTTTTAACCAGTCTCTGAACATGTTAAACATGATGAGGTAAAGGAAAATTTTGAGATTTATGTGGATTACTGAAGCAGTGGTTAGGATGGGAGGAGAGGCAGCACTTCCATGCTGGTTCTGTCTGGGATAGAGTTAGTTTTCTTAGTAGCTGGCATGGGACCCTGCTTTGGATTTGTGTTGGAAACAGTGTTCGTAGCATGTTTGCACTCTTGCTGAGCAGTGCTTGCAGAGCACCAAGGCCTTTTCTGCCTCTCATCCCAACCCAGCAGCAAGCAGGCTGGGGGTGCACAAGAAGCTGGGAGAGGAATAACTGGGACAATTGATGCCAAGTGAACCAAGGGATGTTCCATGCCCTATGGCCTCATGCTCAGTATATAAACCTGAGGAAGGAGAAAAGAGGGGATGTTTAGAATGACGATTTTTGTCTTCCTAAGTCACCATCCTGGGTGGTGGAGCCTGGCTTTCCTGTAGGCAGCTGAACACCTGCCTGCTGATGGGCAGTGGTGAATGAATTCCTTGTTCTGCTTTGCTTGTGCACAGAGTTTTTACTTTACCTGACTCTGCATGAGGGACAATATGGGGTGACCCTAATGAAGGCAGCTTCTTTTCCTCTTGGGTAGTGTACAACACATGTGCTTGAAAGTCTTAAAAATAGTAGAAGGAGGACAACTTGTAAATGACCATTTTTCTGCTACAGCTGCAATAATTTAGTAGTGCTATGTTACAAATTTTACTAGCAGAATCTATTCTCTTTAAATGTTCCATGCTTTTTACTCTTGATATTGTCCTATTCGCTTGTGGAAAACAGAGGTCTTATATTCAATGAAAAATGAGGGCATTGGAAAACAATTGACTTTGCCCTGAGCATTTCACCATTATTGCAGCTTCTGAACACAAATCTCAAAAAATTCAGGTATGGCAATAACAATATTTGTTTCCAGGACCTTTTTTCAGTCTCCTTTCCTCCAAGATGACAGTGAAGATAATAACTTTTGTTCTTGGATTGGGGAACATTTTTCTTGTTCAAACAATAGGAAGTTAAGCGTTACCTGGAGGCATTATATCTGCAGAACATCAAGACTATGAATAACTATGGTATTTTTCCATGTTTTGTACTGGATGAGTAGTTACCATATAGTTTCACAGCATGAAAATGTTTCCAAGTGTTTAGATGAATGATTTCTACAACAGCAACAAATTTTCAATTATGATTGCAGCTAAGCTGAGTGTTTTTTGCAGAAGTCAGACTTCTTTCAGTTTTCTTAACAAAAGTCAACATTTCAAAAGAAAACTTCTACTGAATTGTAAGTATTTTTATCAGCCTTTATGGTAGAAAATAGCTGCTTATCACTCAGCTAAGATTAATATATATATGTAGCAATGAATTTAGACTTTGAGTCTATAAAAATAACCACATATTCAAATGGTGATGTCATGGTCTCTCCTGTGATACAGTCAGTGGAAACGTTGCCCCTTGACAAAGAAATTCCTTGTCTCTCATGGAAAAACTCCCAAATGCACAGGTGCTTTCTGAGAATCAAATGTAAACCACACAAATTGTATCTGTTTGTTATATATGGTTCTGTTTTTTTTTTCTCCCAGCTGCTGACACCTTAAAAACACTTGAAAAAAGCCAAAAAACTTCATAATTCCTGCAGAGAAATGGGATGTATTGCTTATTCCTTTTCTGATAGAGCGTCAGGAAATCCTTGCATAAAAATGTAGACTTCATTATTTGTGGGCTTTGTTTTTTCTAAAAGAATGTTTTTCCTGGACAGCTTAACCTTCTTCCCTGCCCATCTAATTGCCTATTTTAATTAAACCAGATCATCAGTAAAGCACAAGGGGCAGAAGGTCCATGGTCATTGCATGTAGTGAAGAAAGCACTTTGTGGAAAAAGGGGCTGTTTCATGTGACCTATTTCACTGACTTCTTATGCTTCCCTCTACACCCCTCACTGACGTGAAAGATCAAAATAGCAATGTCTTCCCACATGATGACAAAAAATCCTCACCTTCTCTTTACTTTTTGTTTGTCACGCTTCCCTAACTTGGGGACCTCTTTTGGCACTGCTGCATGAGGGGGAATTAAACAGCCTTACCCTGATACCAAAGACATCATCCATCTCTCAGTTTAATACTTCTTGTGGCTTCTCCAGTGTCACTTTAGGCAGCTGTGTGAGCAGAGAGGATATTGCAATCCTCACTGCTGGTTATGTGTGAGTGATGACCCTGTAATGGCCGAGTTTGAGCTTCTGCCCACAGTGGTAGCCCTGAACATCCCATACAGCTGCCAGCCACTCATAACAGGACAGCAGAACTGCAGCGACAGAGCTACCACCTGGATTTTACTCAGCTGAGCAGGATTTGCCTCAGCCTGAGCTGTGGTTTCATGTTCATAATGGTCTTTCCCTGAGCCTGGGTGAGAATATCTCTCCAGACTTCATATTGTATAGAAGACTTGTGCTAGAAAGCTCAGTGCAGACTTGTCTGAGACATCAGCAGCAGGGAGACATCAGCAGCAGGCAACAAGCGTCTAGAGTCATGGCCAAAACAGATGTGTGTGGCAAAATTTACGAGGTAGTAAAGCCTTCATTAAAGCAATGTACAGCAACATGACTTGCTATGAAGACAATACCTTGTTCTAAAAAATAATGAATCTCCTGTCACAGGCAAAATATAACCAAAGAGTATTTATATTTCCCATATCTAAATCCTCTCTGCTTCCTGTTAACTAGTAAGTGAAATGCACTACTTCTGTCTGGAATATACTAAGATAAAAATACAATGAACTTAACATGTGTTTTTTTTTGTTTCTATCATGCATCCCAATGCCTATTAGTGCTTTTGGCCACATCCTGCTGAATGACTGTTAAGTATATGTTAAGTCCAGTATCCAAAAATCTTGAGTGCATGTTCATGATATTAACTTAAAAATTAAGCTACTCCCAAACCCCAGAAATAATAATAATGATAATAATATTGTGGCAGAAGTGAAGGGGTATTTCTTCAAATTCTCTTCTTTTCTATTATTAAAAAAGCTGAGCAAATGTAATCCCCAGCCAAAAGAAACTCATAAAAAACTGTATCCACTCAAAATGCATGCGTTCCCCTATATATTCATAGAATCACAGTATCACAGAACCACAGAATCACAGAATGGGTCAGGTTGGAAGAGACCACACTGGGTCATCTGGTCCAGCCTTCCTGCTCAGTCACTGTCATCCTAGAGCACATTGTACATCTGGTTTGCATCCAGATGGTTCTCGAATATCTCCAGTGAGGGAGATTCGACAACCTCTCTACGCAATCTGTTCCAGTGCTCGGTCACCTGCACAGTGAAGCAGTTCTTCCTCATGTCCGGGTGGAACTTCTTGTGTGTCAGTTTCTGCCCATTTCCTCTTGTCCTATTGCTTGGCATCATTATTAATTATACATTAATGTTGCTCAAAAATTATTAACATATACTGAAATGGGAAAAAAATTCTGGTTTGATCAGTTTTCCTGAGAAAAACTAATTTTTTCCACTGACAGAAGAAGTTGTCTGTTGAACATTGCTGCTGTTTTTATTCAGCCCTGCTTAAAAGATCAGTGGCATAGGGTGATGATGTATTTGCATGTCTGTACAAGATTTACCGAGACTTCTGACTTTCTCTAGATCCTCAAATTAGGTACAGCTGTAGCTGCAAATATAGGGAGAGTATGACTAGCTGATACACTTGCAATTTATTAAAAATATATTTGAAACAGTAGAGATGTCACAATTGAGCTACTGAATGTTAAAAAAAATTACATTTTCCAGACCATTTCACTTTTATGTTTTACCTGATGTAGAACTATTTAAATACTTAATGGACTGAGTTGAAAAATAAAAACAGCTGATAAGTTACTTGTAAGAGTAGTCTTTAAAAAGCAGGTGTATCTGTGGCAACAAAAATTCAGCGTAAGATTTGCATAGAAGATGCCAAAGATGATTGTGCTGGCAGAAATTTCCACTGGAGTTATGTGATGAGGAAACCAAATTCCACTGTTTGAATAGTAAAAATTTGAGCTAAATGTTATTAACAGTTCAGACGTCACTAGACTTAGTATTTATAAAGACTTTTGGTTAGTATGTATGGTTTAAATTCCAGGCAGGCTTAAAGGATGCAATTTGAAAATTCAGCTTCAAATTCAGAAATTATTAGGAAAAAAACCCCAAAACAATAGGCTTGAGAAGTCAAAGGGCAATAAGATTGTTTCCATATAAATTTGACTTTTTTACATGAAATGTATAAATAAAATACCAGTCTACGTCATAGAATGGAAAACCTTAAATTGAAACTAAATTTTTTTGGGCAATATCATTGGTATCTTGAATTCAAAATGCTACAAGAGTGCTTTCTGCTTTTAACAGTCTTGGCAAAGGATGAGAAATTTTCTGGTAAGCTACAGACATGGCTGGTATCAATGAATGTAGGTAATTGCCATTTCTCAGGAGTACAGGTCATCAAACCTCATAATTTCTTAATAGTTTTCTGGTTTTTTCTTAAGGACCACCAGATTTTCTCTCTGATCTCCCATTGGTACTTGGGGGTGGAGTGTAAATCCACATTGTCAGCAGTAGAGCAATGTATCCAGGGAGCAGTGGAGTCAATCAAGCCTGATTTCTGTGGATTTCTCTCATACTTGGCTGCTTTGTTGCAAAGCAGACCTTGAATTCTTCCTGTAGAGTTTTGGGTAGCAGGACATTTGTAACAACAACCCACTTCCCTGTCAGCATGAGAGTGGAACTGATGCTGCAAACTTTCCCTTAAAAGGATTTTTCTCCTTTCCCCTGCCACCAGCTGGAGAAAGTACCTTGGAATTTTAAATCTTCAAGTGTTTTTTCCCCTGAGACATCTTCAAGTTAGCCAACAGATTCAAAACATATTAGAATGAATGGACATATACCAAAAAAAAAGCAACATAATTACACCAATGTTATTTGATTAAGAAATGATGCTGTATGCTGTGCACTGCGCAGTGCAAACTGTGGTACCTCAGTCCCAGAAACCATCACCAGTTGAGGTCATCAGAAGCCGAAAGTCTAAGGATAGTGTTGACTCCAGCATTTCGTGGTTGAACCAAAGAGCTCAGATTGGGCTTCTCATGAAGGGATTCAGACCAGGGGCTGATTCAGAGGCACATGTTTCTCATGTAATCTTCAGGCAAATGCTTCAAGGAGATGTTTAAATCCAAAAGAACATAAGAGGTGTAATGCTGATTTCCCTCTCAAAGACAGAAGTATTCTGGGTCTGTTCCACTGATTCACTTCTTTCTTCCTTAGACCAAAACATTCAGAAGATGCCATTAAAAAAAAGGACTGATATAACAATAGGCCACACATACATAAAGTATAATAACTTGCAAGATATTCGGTCAGTACAACAGCACTTCTGCCTGATATTGAGACCCTTTTAGTCAAAATATCTGCATGGTAGGGTTTGCTGAGGATGAACAGTCCCCCGAATCTACAGATGTAACAGGTAAATTAAGTGGAAAACGTCAGTCTGTTATTATACAGCTTCACCCTTGAAAAGTTTCTTACTACACATTATTTTCAATTATTTTCTATTAATTATAAATTAATTATTCAAGTATTTTTAATTTAAAATAGATGTTTATAATTTGTGTTTTAATTAATTTTGTATTATAGCCTAATGTTGATATGATTTGGCATTCAGAAAGACGTGTCTTTGTGTTTCAATTGACATTGCTGTCGCTTAGCTGCTGAAATATCTCTGGAATTTTATATTCATTATCTCTTCTTTCCTAGCCTTTTTTTTTTGGACTTTTCTTTGTGACTCAGTGAAATGAAAACCTTCCTGTCTTTTGGCCAGTCAGTCTTTTGTTTGGTCTTCATTTCAGAGCTAACTCAATGTGAAGTGCAGAGGGGTTGCAAAGAATGATTGAGAATATGAATGATCTTACACCAAGGAAGAAATATCACAAAATCCTCCTTTCTGTCTTGTCACTATTCCCCTTTAGCCAGTCTTCAAGGGATTCAGAGATCTCTGTTGATCCCAGAAAGTACTGAGTCTTGGGATCAGAGAAGGGAGATATTTTTCTTCTGCGTGATCCATGTGCAGATCTCAGTATATACAGCTTCTGACCTGCTCTTCCACTGGAAAACTGGTAAGCCATATGGGTATGAGATGCATTTGTTTATCAATTGAACTGGTATAAGATGGCTCTTGTTAGCTGAGTCAGTATACCAGTAGGAAAAACTAAGTGATGCTTAAATTTCCAAGCAATATTGCCAAATCCACTGGAATGACTGATATCAACCACAGTGATTTAGTAATTTTGCTGTACTTGTTGCATTCTTTCCAGTGCCATCTCCATACACAAAAGCACACACAAACATGTATGCTTCCACTTCAGTTCCAGGTGATTCAGAAATATACAAAAAAGTTACTCATGTATTTGCAGTTTCTCTACTAACATTTTTTCCTCTTCTTTTCTTGTGGTTTCTTTGTTTCATTTCTCAGCTGTTACTAAACAATGGGAAGGTGTCTCAGATGCTTTTTTTTTCACCACACTGACCTGATTAGTTTCCTTTGAGAAAACCCCCATTGATTTTCATAAACTTCAAGGTTAATTTTTTTTTCAGTGTAAGTATGTACACATGAGCCAGCTTTTGGGATTCCTTCTACAATGAGTGGAGAAAAGCAGACATCTTCTGGGTGCAATTAATTAAATTTTGACAGAGATATCTACTGCACTGGATAAATCCACTGCAGAATTATGCATCTTTCTCTTTGCCCTAGTCTACCCGTGACTACCTCATGACTGCAGTTTAGATGTCTAACATTACATCAGGCCTGGATCTCATAACTCATATTCCACAGTTCAGGAACAAAGAAGGAAAACGGTGGAGAGTGGAAATAGGAATGTGAAACTTTGCAAGGAGTTGGTACCTTAATGGCTTAGGTATTGTGGAACATCACAGAAAAGGAAGGCCAGCTGAAAACTCAGGGCTTTAGTCAAGTTATAACTTTCTCAACACAGTTTTGGAGTTTAAAAAACCAGTCTTCAAATACTCTTGGAGCTTGGTTACAAGCTCTTTTCATTAGCCAAGTGAACTGTAACTTTAAACTCTTTCAGAAGATAAAGAAATGGTCACATGTGGCACTGTTAGGCTGGACAAAAGAAAAATTGTGGATTTTTTATTATTTTTCTTCATTTCAGTGGCTTTTCTTTTAATTATTGAAAAATGAAGGTAAGTGGAGAGTTGTAAAGTGGTTTGTTTTGACATCCATGAGATGCTTCCCCTGTGAGACCTTTGCATGACACTTTTCAGTTTTCTGATGTGCATCAAACCTGGATGACAAAAGAATTCCAAATCCACTCATTGTATGGGCTCTAATGAAACTACATTTTTTAAAAAATCCCTCTCACCTGAACCCCAATTACTAGAAGGCTGGGAGAGCTTAGAACACAATTTGACTGAAATTTACCGTGACAGATATCTAAAGAGTCTTTGTCATATTAGATTATACTTAATTGTTTTTAAGCAACGTGTCCCATGCTGCCTCAGTAGTTCTGAATACGTCTCTTCAGCTCGTGAATTTTCCCTGGGCAATCTTTTTTTTCCAAACTTCACTGGTGACAAAATTTAAACTGTAATAAAAGGAACCAGCTTTCATTTTTCCATCATCCATTAAAATAAGTTGAAAGAAATCCTATTGAAAACATTCTGGGGTAGTTTTCAGACTTTTCCAGAGTCTTATCTCACTCTGATCTAACTTTTGTCAAGGCCTTAAGAAGTTATTGCATTTCCCTTTAAAAAAACATGCCTTTTAGATGTGTCATTTTTCTTGCTCTTGTTTTTTTTAAGCTAGAGAGTTAAATATGGTCAGACTCAGTTGTGGTTTGTCACATGTTCCTCAATAATGTTTTTTTTCACACAGTATGTTATTTAATGTGCTCTCTGGGTAGTCCTTTTAACAAAGTCCTGTCTCTAAAATAACTTAATAATAATTATATGCATAGATATTTAATAATTTTGTTTGTTTGTTAGAAATAGTTGTATTTGTATTAGCTCCTGAGTATTTAGAAGACTTTTCAAAAAAATAACATACTTGCTCATGAGCAATGTCACTGAAATTCAAGTTTGCATCTTGCACAAGGTGTTGTGAAAGGGTATTTGAAGTAGTATGCAAACCTCTGGAAAGCAAGCAGAAAATGCTTTTGATATACAAGAATTTTTTCTGCTTTGTAATGAAAGTTTAGTCTGTCATTCCTTTAATGCAGCTAATATCTGGGCATCTGAGGAAAAGCTGAATTGTGTAATTAAGTTCTGTTACTACAAAGATATTGGCTAAAATAACTAAATAACTTAAGAAAGCCTTGTGTGCTTGAAATTTTTCAAGATTTTCCAGCTACAACTTTCTAGTAATTATATATTTTCTCTACCTATAAGCCTTGCCTTGACACAGTCCTCAGTCTATTCTGGGGTCAAAGATGCCACTGAATCTTCACTAGATCAGAAGGAGATTTTTAAAAGTCAAAATAGTGCTCAAGAAATGTGCATGCTTTACAGATGAAATTCACTATCTAGCCCCAGAAAAGACCAAGGAGGTCCAGCACCCATGCAAGTGTGATAATATTTCTCTCCCAATACGTATTTAATTCCACAGGAGGCAACCAGTGAAATTAATTGGAGCTTATTTTTCTGTATTTTCCCATTAATCAAGATAAAATTTGGCATTATTGTATTTGTCCTATAACATCAAACGTATGATGACTTCTTTGTGACATTAATCCCTTTCACATAGCTATCAACTAAGACTGCAAAAATTCACATTGCACTGGCCACTGATGGAAAATTCTTCAGACTTTGACAGAAGAACTGATAATAAAAATGCTTCCATGGTGAGAGAAAAAAACAGTCATTGGGAACATAACCAAGCTGTATCCCCGTGAATAATTCTTTTGTTAGGTCTGTGCTAGAAAAAATGAAGACAGAATTTATCTGTGCTCCTTCTGAAAACATGCACTGCTGTCAACTAGTGTTTTATTTTCTGTCTGACAATACAATCTGTAATACTTTTTAAAAGAAAACATAAGTGAACAGGAAAACAGCTTAGAAATTCAAAGACCTTGCAGCATGTTAAACAAAAATCTGCCTGCCATTTAAGATGTATTAGATGTACATTACTCTTTGTATGTCATGGGAATTACAATTCCTAAAACTCTTAAAGTCTCCAAAAACTTAATCTGTACCAAAAAAACAAACAAAAAAACCCCAAAAACCATTCCTGTGTCTTTGTCAATATGTAGTTTACATACAGTGGTATATAAAACAAAGTCATTTCTTAAGAACCAACAGTATAACATGGCTGTGTAAACCTGTGATTCTTGTCCTGAGAACTCAACAGTCCCTTTCAATTATCCATCAGCCTAAGAGAAATTATCTCTCTCTGTGAATTTAACATTTGATTTCTGGCAGCCAATACTTTCAGGGCTTGGAGACACAACTAGGTAACAGACAAGTCCATATCCTAATACAATATGCATTAAAGTGATTCCACGTCATGTAGCATGATAAGACATCATTTCCATCAGAAAAAAGATTATGTAGTGCAGCACTCATTTGCTTTACTTTTACCGCTCACTTTACGGTTTTTATTCTAGAACACATCTGACTTTGTATTTGTCACTTTACAAAAAGATGTTCAAGGCCACAAAGCGTTCCTTATTTCCTTGAGCACTGAAAAAGAACAATTGGCAGACAGTTGAGTGACACTTTGCTCTTTATATCTGATAATCTATCTCTGTATGTGTTTTACTGGGCTACATTTAGTGCAGCCGTTACAGGTGAGGAGTTCCTGCAGTATGTTCCACAGCATGGCTTTCCCCCTTGCTATCTTCTTCAGGACTGGGAAGAGCACTGCTGTCAGCATCTGCCCTCAGTATTTCAAAATTTGTTCCAATCTAACAGCCCAAGTCTGTGTGGAAGATGCAGCTTACACGAATGGCTAAACCATCTAAACATAAGTTCTAGACTGTAAAATACTTCTGACTGTATAAAGATTTGTGCATAGTGATCAATGTTGTTCAACCAATGACAACAAAAAATCTGTCAGTGACAATTGACAATATCAATTATTTATAATGCAGAAGAGGAATGTGTGTTATCAAACAAGATTCTTAGGTCAGCCCCTATCAAACACTATTAATTGGCAAAAAAAAAATCATTCTCTTCTGGTCAGTACTAACCATGTATAGTGCTGCAAGTTGAAAGAAGCAAGAAACAATTTTTTGTCTATTTCTGAATGTAATAGACAATGCAACTGAAAGTCAGTTAAAGTTTTTCTTATTCTTTTAACATTCACACTTTAAAAGGAAATAACTGAAATCTTGAAACTTCTTTCATATGAAAATGGTGATAATAGCCTTCTAGGAGAGGGTAATTTTGTGGAATGACTTAATTTCTATTATATTTCCAGTTATTTCAGTAGAACCCTTTATAGTCAGAATAAAAATTGAGAATTATTCAAGGTATTTATCTACATATAATTGAATCATGGATGAAATATTACTTCAAAATACAAAGGATTTTACACATTTAACCTCTTCTTGTTTAATAATCTCTTCTCAATCTATTCCAAATAATGTCCTTAAGGTATAGTTCACAAATTTATCTCTCTAGAAATCCTTCTTCTTCTTTAGTTCTATACTGTTCCCTGCTTTCCAAATACTTCTGCTTGATGCTAATCTTAAATTTACCATGGTAAAGATCAAACATTTCATTTGCCTTCACCTCTTCCTTGTCTTCATTACTGCTCATTGCCCTCCTCCCTCTTCCATTCCTTTGACATCTGTTGGTGTCTTGATGCCATGAAAAGTCACTTTTTCATTTTCTTCCATTTCTATTTGTCCCGTAATCTTTAACAATCATGGCAAACTCCCTTCAGGACATCTCTGTCTCTAGGTCAAACTTTTCTTTGCATTATTTCATGCTATTTCCCACTGAAATTAGTCAGATCCAGTCATCAGTTTGCCCATGGTTTAGGATTCAGTCCTAAGTCGGTAGGTAAATTCTATCTGCTTTAATTAACATTTGAATCAAGGTTACATAAAAACAGTTAGTTGTCCAAATTTGTGTGTGAATATGGTCTAAACAGTAAGGTAGACTTTAAGAATATTTACCTTATTTTTACTGCACTGTCTCAGAATCAGACAGTTAACCTTTCTTTTCTTTGTGGTTTCTTTTCTCTTTCCCCTGTCTCCAGATCCTTTTTTTTTGGTTATGCAGTAGGTTGATATCTTGTGTCTTGATGGTTGTGCAAACTCTTAGGCTCAGGCATAGTCCTTCTCTCTCTACAATAAATGAGGCCTCAGAACAGCATCACAACAGTAATGAATGAATTTAGTGCAATAACTATATATACTTTTTTTATATATACACATATACAGTGGTGCCTATAAATTGTTTAAATTAAAATGCTTGTGATGTATTATTTGAGGACAGAAATAATACCTTTTGGTGAGTGAGAAGATCTTGGTAAATGTAAATTCCTGAAAATTGTGATATAAATATCACATTGGCTAAAAACCTCCAGCATTAAAAAAAAAAAAAAAAAGTATTTTGCATTGCCTTTGCTTGCTTTCCAGATGTTAAGCGTTTGGTATGCACAGTAGAAAAATTCTCCAGCACAAGTCCTAAACCATGAAGGGAGAAAATTCACTAGTGTGTCTTTAATAAAGACAACACTGCTTTCTCAGAATTTGCATGGGAGTTCTATACTGGAAGAAAGTGTTTCTTCCCATCTTCTCCCAGTGCAGTTCTTCTGTCTGAATGCCAATAAGAGTGAATTTTCATTAACATTTTTTACTGAGGTCACTTCTGTAGCAGAAGAATTGGATTTCCTGATTCTATAAGTGCAATACATTCCAGACTAGTTACTCGCCAAGAAAAAAAAAAAAAATAAAGTATAATTATTAGATTTTTCTGGGAACTGTTTTCCCCTTCTGTCGATAGGAAGAGAAGACTTTCCATATGCCAGCACCAGTCTAAGTTACAACTGGATTACATCATACAGTCTATGAGTTGTGGACTTAGTGATCCTGAAATATTCTTACCTTTATTTTATGAAACATTTCCAAATAACATTTTTCACTCTCTCAAAGGCTCCGGGTAAGAAGATCAACTGCAGGTTTGTAGTTCCTTTAAATGCTTGCCCTCTGGGACATTAGCAAAAAGAGCTCCTGCCAAATATCCCATATGCTATGGAAGACAATACAGTGTCTCAGATAAGATATAAAGCTTCATTCCTGGACACCAGAATGAGTCTGCTCTCTTGTCACAGCCCTCCATGAGGTCATTCCCTCAATAATGATAACAACAACAGTTAGTTTAATGGAAATCAGACCTCGAAAATTTTTGCAGAAAATGTTTCCACTAGGTTTTACACATTGTTACATAGAACACTGAAAGTCAACCTTAATGCTGGTCAGTCCAGTATTAAGATGTGTTTAGCATGTGTTTTTGGTCCTCTTCATTACTCTATGCAAAAACGTAGTCATATGAAATTAATTTATGACAATGCAATTCACTCTAACAGGTGCAATCAAACAAAACAGAAAGGTCTGACTTTTCCTCATGCTCAATCAGTTAAACCTGAAGTTCCTTCTGAATTACCCTGCCACACAGTCCCAGGAAATCAGGCTAAAATAGCCTCAAAAAAGGTACTAGAAAACTTGCTACAGATTTTAAAGAATGTAGTTTTTCTTCCTTTCTGGGTGGATTAGGTAATCAGATGCATTTTGGTTAGCAGGAAAAAAAGTGCAAATAGCGATGCCATCAAGAAAATTGATTCTGATAAGTGCCTGTTTGAAATATTTACCTTGGACTCTGCAAAAGTCAGGAATGTTCTAATCCAATATAAACACTGAGTTAATACTAATACCTCTGTCCAACTCAAATGCTGAGCTGACAGAAAGATTAGGAAAAAGTAGGTGAATTAGTAGTTCAGTATCTCCTTTATGTACTTATTTTTCCATTCCTTTGATCTTGGGAGCTTTTTGAAATTACACCAGGTTGATTTTATTTTTGCCTCAGTTTCACTGGGCTTATCTTGGTTCATTTGGATTTTGTTTAATTTTTTTTTAAACATTGTAAAGAATGTGACATTGCGACTATATATTTTAATAACTGTAGCAGCAACACATTTTGGCAATGTAAGTCATCCTCTCTACATCAAGAAAATCAACAGTATCTCCCTTCTGTATTATGATGCTTATAATTATAAATTATGCTTGTCACAATTAAAAATTCTTGGAGTAACACCCATTTTCAGTAATTCAGCTCCTAGACAGATAGATGTAGATGGCCTCTTACACTCAAATAAAGACACAGAGAGGACCTAAGCCCATTATAATTTAAAGTTTGGGATCATAAATTATTTTTTTAAAAATAGTAGCTGCATTTTTATATCACGCACTTAAAATATTTCTAGTTTAAATTTAGATACTGTGATCTTATAAAAGACAAAATAGTCCAGAAAATGTTATTGATCAAACTATGTAAAATGAGCTTTGAATGACAATGTGCTGTTCAGCTGCAGCGTGCCTTCTCGAGGTCGGGAGAACAATTTGTGTGTGCGGACTGACCACGTGCCACCGTCTCCAGCAGGTTCTTCTTGGAAAAATGGTGTCTCAGTGTTCTCTTCCTTTTAAAATGTTGTGAGTTAAGTCTTCTTCCTCTGCTTTTATGAGACACTTCAGTTTGTAAATTGTCTAATATTGTCAGAGAAATTCTCAGAGTAGTATCATACATATCAAGCTCAGGCTGAGAGCTGAGCCGACCCCTAAGCCATGTAGCTGTGCCAGCTGGGTACCAGTCTGGTGTTAAAATGTCCTCGCAGGATCCAGCATCCACATCTGCAGGATTCAGTGCTGGCACATGAAAAGCTGTCTGACTCAGACTGGCACTTCCCAGCAGGTTGTGTTCCACTGTCTGTTGGATGCCATGGCCACTGACTTTGAAAAAAAAAAATCAGCGCTTATTTTGTTCAGAAGATATGCAAACACACCTTCACTGTGCCAAAAAAACCAAGTGAGCAGGAAGAAACAAGCACAGATGAAATACGAGAGCATGGAGAAGCAGAAGGCACGCTGCAGGGAGGTAATATTTTTAACAGTAACAAAGACACATTCTTCCTCCTAACGTTATTCTTCAAAAAGAAGAATTTCTGATTTCATTGACATTGAGTCCTATCATCCCTTTTGACCTGCAGATCCTCCTCTAGCCCGGTTTCCTCCAGTGAGTAAGAATATGGGCAGGAAAGGCTCGGAGATGCACCCCATCAACAACCCAGGTAACCACCTCAAAACAAAAAAATGTAGTGAAAACAAAAAAAGATTCAATCTTCCATTCCAGGTCTGAAGAGAACCTACCCCTGTGTTTTTCCTGAGTGGACTTTGAGCATGGCTCTGCAACTCATTTTGTCCTGCTGCTATGCCTATGTTGGGTGCTGTCTGTGTCGTGTAGGTGATGTTAGTCACGTATTGCTCTAGGAAATGTTTCTCTCTAGATGAGTAATTTTTTCTCACAAGCCATTTTAGTTAATCTTTAACATTAATTCATTAATGAACAGAATCCCTATTTTTTTTCCTTCTGAAACAAGATGGATTTCTTTGTAGAAATGAGACTATAGACATTAATTATTCTTTGGATTCCCTAGTGAAATGTTTCTATATCTGCTGCTGTTAATGTTGATGTCTTCTTATGCAAATAAACTAACTTTACAAATTTTGAAGAAATGTGGCAGTGAATGCATAGTCTGGACAAAATTTTCAGCTATTTGGACACAAATTTTAAACTTCTGAAGAGTTTAAGTAATTAATTTCACATATTTCTAGATTTTCCAAGTTCACTGAAATTGCTTTTGGTGTGGGCTTGTATCTAGTGAATAACACACATTGTATTTTTAATTTATTTTACATATATGTGTATATAAAGATATAGATAACAACAGCTGGATCAGATTGCTCTATTTCTTTATTCATCCTCCTACACAATTACAAAACTTTTGAAATCACATTGACGTTGAGAAATCAGTGTTACTTTGTGGGACAATAAAGACAGGATGGTTTCAATGGTTGGACTTGGTGATCTTAGAGATCTTTCTACAATTATATGATATCCAAAGAAATCTGTGTCTTAGGTTTATTTCATTTGTAGAACTCACATTTAGAAGTACCAAAGCATACTGCATGAATGACAGGAATGAGACTTCACAGTTTTTCTGGAAGGAAGATATCTATGGAGATGAGAAGTATTATTCACCTTTTAACCTGAATTTTCATTTATGCTTTGGGAGGTTTGGTGTGACTTCTCAAGTGACGCATGTGGCTTTTTAACTTGCCATTCAGAAGGCTGAATTTGGTTCTGCAGTATAGTTTTATAACAGATAGTGATAGGATCCCAGAGATAATGATCTTAATACTATTTCACCAGTTATTCACATCCTGATATAGGAAGCCAGGGAAAGAAAAATTCATTTAGGCTGATCATTATACATATAGCTTTCCTTTTTTTTTTTTTTTTTTCGCTGTTATCAAACTTAAATATTCTTAGATAAAAGATGCCTTTTACCCCTGACATGAACCTTATTTTGACAGGGTATGAATAGCTTTGGTTGTGTTAATGGCATTCAGTCCTCTGGCATAGGCATGCTTATGAATACAAGGCCAGGCTGGATGGGGCTTTGAGCAACATGTTCAGGTGTAAGGTGTGCCTGGTCCACTGCAGTGGGATTGAAAGTAGGTGATCTTTAAGGTCCATTCCAACCCAAACCATTCTATGATTCTGTGATTCTATAAGTCTTGGCAAGTCTGCCAACTAGAGTGTCACATCCAATCTGCCATGATAGGTCTTAATGAAAATTTTTCTAGTTCTTTTGGGAACTGAACTGAGATTACTGGTAAAATTCTGGCATGGCTGAGCTCAGTAAGAAAAAGGTTGTATGCCAGAATTTTATCCCTTTCAATGTAATTTGCAGCTATCAGTCGCTAAATTAACCTGGAGCAAGAGTGAGTAGTTAGCTGGCATCTGATGATCTTCAATGGAATTTTTCTACTGGAGAGGAATAATTACCTATTTAAAAGACAGCTGAAGGTGAGAGTTTAGGTACTTTTAGAAGTACAGAAATCCTAGCTGGTGTAAGTTCTACTTAAATGAACTTTGCCTTGCATTTTTGCTGCTGCTCTGACCTGATGTTTTTTAATGCATCTGAGCAATACCTGTGCAGTTGGGGATTTACCCAGGATTGTACTACTAAGCTGCTACTTCTGAAGCCAATGAATGACTGGTTCTTCCAGAAAAGATCATGGAGTATTTTAGATGCTGGCGCTGTATTTTTCTTCAGACTCACAATAAGCCAGTTTCTCACCTGAGTGTCAGATCTGCCTTTGACAGACCTTGTCTCTTTTAATAGCATCAATACACATGACTTGTCTGTTATTCTCTACTGGAATTGTGAATGCCATATCAATGTGACTTCTGGAAAAGGTGCCAAAAGTAGAAAGTGAACCAAAGAATTATAAGCATGGAGAGCACAGGCAGCACCATCTGAGTTTGGTGGTATTTGACATTGCCAAAAATAAAGATAGTACTGAAGGCTGAAGGGAAAAAATAAGCAGAGAAATCATATGTACAAATTTGATCTTGACTCCTCCTTGACTCCCTCCTGCAAATTTTCTTCTTGCAGGAGTATACTAAGTCGAAGTAGATGGGGAAAACTGGCTGGGCAAGATATGAACTTCCAGATGCCTCCTGGAAAAAGTGGACTCAGTTGTGTCAGAGACTCCCTTTTTGGATGTCATTATAGTACATTTTTACTTTTTCAGTGACCAAGATTACAAGCAACCCTGGCTGCCTGAATACAGAGAGGTGTAATCTTGCCCTGGCAGGGCACAAGCCACCTCTTCCCAGGAGGCTCTGCCAGCACTGTGCCTCTGAGCGCACTGAAGTGGAAGGAAAGGGACTCATGCAATTCCTGATGCTTTTTTCATGTGCCTTTGAATTTTAAAAGAGCTAAATTGAGCAAAATGGCATTAGCCTTTCTTTTAAAGTTGAGGGAAGAGAGAGAAACCTGGTATGCAAGACAATATATTACAAAAAATATATTGCAATGGACAGGAAAAGAATAAAGAAGAAAAAAAGAAAAGAAAAATAGGTTTTAGTGTTCTAAAAGGGAATAGGATGAACTTAATCCAAACAAGGAAAAAAAAGAATAATTTTAAAAGGATGAAATTGAAAACAAGGAGAGAGTCCACACAAAGATTTTGAAGGATATAGTGTTGAGCATGTGGAATAAATTACCAAAAGCATAAATATGTTCAACAGATAAGTTAGTTAAGTGTTTCAAAATCTTCATATAAAAAGATACAAATAAATGGAGAAGGAAAAGGTAACATGAATTCCGTTTACTAATTCTCCTCCATAAGTTTTTCATTTTTTGGTGTTTACCTGTTTTGCAGGTAGTTACATATGCAATGTCTATCGTTAAAGAATTGTACATACAATTAAACTATTAAATGTGTATAACAGAATGCATCTAATTGGAGCATTATTTCTAAACAAAATTTGAGATTGAGAAAAACCCCTTAATTTTGCAGTTGCGTTTTTGTTGCTGTCGCGAAAAAGAAAAACAGGAGACAAATCTGGTGCCATTGCTGTTCTTCCTTCCTGCTGGATTTCATGCCTTAGAGCAGGTGCTGCTGGGAGCTGGTGTATGTCTGTGACTCTCTGACTCCCCGTGCTGAATCAAAAGCAGACAAAAGCACTTGGGCTGTGCTGAACCCAAGTGCATAGCCACGCTCATGCTTGGACAGGAGCCTAGGTGCATGCAGTGTGTGCTGCCAACCAAAACAGAATGTTTTATTTTAGTAACTAATATTTTTAAATGAGCTATAATCATTGACTGTAAAAGGAACGGGGGAGCAGGTTTATTAGGGTATTTGGGGATCTGCAGCTTTTAAGTTAACACCGGCTGGCACAGCATAAACACATGCCACAGGGGAGAAGGGGAGAAAACATTTCCTCCCATTACAAATCATGGCTGAACTTCTTTGAGGACCAAACTTTTCTATGCTGCATCTCCTCCCAGAACTGGAAGCAGGTAAGCAGGTGAGAGTATTGGTTATATACATGCTGAGGTATATCTACTCCTTGTTTCTTTATTGTATGGAGTTTATGAGTGGCCCTCTTCCTCCATGGGTTTCCCTGCAGGAAAGTCCTTAAAGCAGGGTTTGCCCTCTGGATCTGTGCTTGTACAACTTCCAGCACACTGGCCCGTGTTAATGACTGCAGGATACAGTGGTCACGTAAATAATAACGTCCAGTTTGGGTAGCCCTTAGTAAGTTTCATAGACCACAGACCTATAACAATCTTTTTCTTTGGCTGTTAGGCAGAACATCCAGTGGATGATACTGACTTTTGTGGCACCTCCAGACCCTTCATAAATCCTAGTTGCATGCTGGGCTGGAATCTGGGCCCAGCGCTGTACACGATTTATGGCTGCTCAGGAGGATTCTCTTTGGATTTCACTCATGGGGAGAAGAACCTGCTGGCTTTCTGCTGGGAAAGAAAGAAAGAAACTTAGCTAGGAAACAACCCCTCTTGCTTTCTGCCTCCTGCTGCAATCTCTGGAGCAGCAGGTATGCTTGCAGCTGCCTCAGCGCACCTCTCGCTAATGCTGGGGAACTTGAAGAGCAAAAGTTCCCGCTGCCACCCCCAGGAAGCTCAGTGGGAAGGGCTGAGCCCATCTCAGCTGGGTGCTTGGCACAAGCGTAGGAATAAAGGATGCAGATTGGGACAGAGCAAGAGACTGGAGGGAAAACAGTGATATAACAGTGGGTAAAGGAATATGGATGATGAACTGAAAGGAGTGAGGGGAAATTGCAAACCCTTGTTCAATAGTGCTATGCAGTCTTAAGCAAAGAGATCAAAGTGAAAAACTTTTTCTCACTTAAAAGAGACTATGCTTAAGAAGTCAGGAAGACCTCTCTTTGATGAGATAGTGAAAGGCTGTTTAAAATTACAGATGGTACAGTTTATTTTTGCTTGTTCTCCACATCCCAAATTGAGATGGTTGGCTCAAGGACAGGATGGCATAAAGCTAGCCAAAGAAAATGTGGCCCCACAGTCCTGGGTTAAATATGGCTTGTGCTTTGTCAGCAACTCTCAAGGAGAAGAAAATAATTGACAGTGCATGCTTTGACAAAACCAGAGTTGCAAGCAAGAGCTCAAATGTGGGGTTTTTCTTCTGCAAGTGAGTGTATGTTTTCCCAATTCCTGCCAGACTGAGGAGAACAAACAAAGACTAGGACTGAAATATCTCTCCTTCTAATTCAATATTTTATTAGATGTAAGGCCACTTTAACCTTGAATGTTTGAATGGACATTCAATCACATTTTTGAACACATATTTGAACACATTTTTGAACACATTTTTGAGGGGAATTTTAGATATACAGACAGACACGCCTGCTATATAGACAAGTAGCATGTCTATTCTTCTTCAGTTTTTGGATGAACTAGACAACAGATGTGTAAAGTTCAAAAGTTCCTTTGCCAGAAGTGCAGATGAAAAATCCATTTGTAATGTATCTGATAAAAGTAATATTTTTATTAGTTGAAAATGTCATTTTGAGGAATTATAAAACTACCAAGGACTTGGCTCAAAGTTCTTCTGTCAACAGTTTTGTATCAGAATGTCATCCAAATTGTAAATAACTCAGAGATAAAACAGAAACATTTGAGGGTACTTAATTTTTATTAATTGAACAATAGTGACTTAACAGGCAACCACACTAAGAGCATAGAGGACCACAGTATTTTCATTTGCACTGTGTTGGTGAGTTAAGTGCCGATCTTGAGATAGGAGTTTAAGATCAATTTATGAAATGTATATTGTAGGTACTTTTCATTGCCACCCAGTTACTAAATACAACATCTTTTTTTAACTAATATTTTTATAATTTGTATCAACTCAATTTTCAAGACAAAGAAACAAAGCAAGACAAAGAAACCTTTCTGTAAAAGTTTGAAATTTATAGATAATTGGAGCTATTTGGAAGTCGATTTAGAATTAAAATTGTACAAGATCAATCTTTTTAATGAGAATTTTGTGGGAATTTCTAGTGGGTTCTTTGGTAAAAAATTATATTCTGGGCATATAAGGCCCTACCTTAAGAACCAAACTGTCTTATGACCAAGTTGCTGTAAATGCTAGCAAATAAGAAAGCCATTTTTGCTTTTAGAGACTTCTGTCAGAGTTATGGAAATAAAATGGGAAAATTCCTTGAAAAAAAAGTGAAACAAAAATTATTTTAATGAGTTTTCAGCATATTAATTTCTAGCAAAACTTTATTTACGAAAGATAAAATCTTATTATTACGTTGAGTAACCTTGAAGTCCTCTTCCAGTGTATTTGCTCAGGAAGCAGATATTATAACCTGGGCAGACATATCTGACTAAATTTTATGTAAATAAAGAGGGCAAAGCAGAAATACAAAGTTAATGAGCAATCCAATATCTTTAGAAATGCTTGGTTTATGCATTACCAGGAATAGAAAAATTATTTTAAAAATAATTCTAAAAACTATTGTGTTCATGGACAATTCACAGACAAGAAAGAGATGTATATTTCTCAAAAAATTAATTATTAAAATATTGATCATTCTTTCACATTTCAAATTTTGAAAAATAGCTTTCTAACTCAATCACGATGCTTTTAGAAGGGAATAAAGAAAGAAAGAAAGCTTTGCATTTGTGAATGCATAGTATTTTCTCTCTTTCTAAATATCTTGGGTTTTATTGGTTTTTTTCCAAGTTTCTTCACACCCTTAACAAATTCTTTTTAATGTATTACTTTGGGTGATTAATTCTATTTCTATTATTAACAGAATTTATCTCTTAAGTGAATCATCGATCAAAATTACAAGATGACAAATCAGTAGAAAGAAAGTCTTTTAGCTGACTTTATGTCAGCCTGAAGTTTCCCCTGTTTTCATTGGTACTGCATGTTGGAACTGAAATGAGACAGAGCCAAGTAATTAATGAGGTAAGAGATAAACATGAAAAAACAACGAGAAGAAAAGGACTCTCTGTGTCTCTGAAGAGTGAAAACAATGTGAAGAATTAGAGCATGTTCCTTTTGGGATTTCTGCATCAGGGCTAGAAACAAGGATAATAGGATGGACATGCAAGCTGTGATGTTGTGTGATGATCCCACTGAAATAAAAGTGTAAAACAAGACTGAAACAGCCTCCTCCCAAAGGTATGTATTGAAAGGATAAGAGGCAACAGTCCCAAGGTATAGGAAGAGAAATTATTTAAGGAAAACATTTTCCACAGTAAGTGTAATTCGAATCTGAAACAGTTTGAGAAATCTCCAAATTGTCTTGAAGACTTCAAATACTTATTAACCTGATCTGACTTCAAAACATTAAAACTCTATAGCAGAGGGCTGAAGTAGAAACCTCCAAGAGGTCCTTTACAGCCAAATTATTCTGTGATTCTCTGGGTGGATGCAATGGATTGATGAATAGAGAAATTACTTATGCTTTATAGAATAAAAATGAGGGAGAAAATTTTTTATAAAATGACTTAACTTCTACATATAAAAGCAATTTCTTTTGTTTTGGGAAAATTCCTTTACTTAACCAAATGGCCTGTGCAACCTATTCAGTTGCTAAGATGTGTGAGCAGAAAATGTGATTGAGAGACAGTAGGACTCCCTCCGTAAATGTGGTGCACACAAATGAAAGCATCTCTGAGCTTCTGTGGCATACATTGGACTTTGTGTCCTTAGAGAGGCAGTATTTTATTGTTTGAAGCACGATGAAAAAAAAAAGTCTTCTGTTCTTTTATCCATTTACATTTTGTGCCTGGGTCTGAGACCAATTTTGTGTCCTTATTTTCTGCTTGAAACAGTGTAAAATCCTAACCCGCAGTGCCCCATAGTGCCCCAGAGCCCCCAGGGTAGAGGTGACAGCCTGTGGTTGGTCAGGATAGGGAGGTGCTCGCAAAGGGTACGAGTGTGGTATTCGGCTGCTGGGGACCTCCTCAAAGTGTGACCCCCAGGAAGGGGTGGACAGGGGCTTTTTAGGAATGCCAGGGAGGACCATGCCACGGGGTTCCCGGGAGGCAAGCTCCGTCAAACACGGGCTGGAGCGAAGTCACCCTGCACCCTGTGACCCTGGGATCTGGTGGGCAGTGAAACGAGCCGCTGTCAGTGGGGCTGCCTGGAGCTGAGACTCTTTGCATGACTTAAAAGTGAGCAAAGGGAAGCGTTTCTGCTCTCAGAAGGTTATACAGCATAATAAAAACTGCAGCAGAGCAGAAACCTGTATTTGTTACTTGCTGAGTCACATGCATGTGAGAAAGGGTATATTACTTGTTTTCTTAGACTGCTGCTCTTGCTGAACCACAGCATAAGAAGTTAACTTAAACTGGAAGACTGCCCTCAGTTTCTTGAATTTTTCTTCTTTAAAGGAAGCTTACAATTTGATCCTGTGTAAAGCTTTCTAAAAAATTTTTATGAACTATGAGGTTGAAAAGTAAATTTTCCTTTTTAGCAAAAAATAAAAACCTTAAATAAAGATTTTTAAATTTCTAATAGAAATTGCTAAATACTTTTACAGATGCCCCAAAGTGTAAAATGAAGTAAAAAAAAAGTTATCTTTCCTTTTCTCCATTTAATTTCTGTTCATAAAATAGAAAGAAGAAGACAAAAGGGAAGAGAAAAAAAGATAAAAACATTGGATTTGATGGGCTCTTTAACCCAAAGTATATCTATTTATATATAAAGTAGTCCTTATACTTTTTGATGAGGAATAAAAATGACAGTTTTGTTTTCTGCGAAATTAAAAAGCTGAGTTACTACTAGCTTTTCTTACAACTAGCTTTCAACTAGTTCTGACTTCTAAGAGTTTACTAGATAAATAGGAAATACTTCTATGAGAAAAAGTTTTCTGGATCATTATCTTAGTTTGCCATTATTGTTGGATCTCAGTTTTACATTATCTGAATATGCTATGTTAATAAAATTCTTTTATAAAAAGCTGAATCTTGTTTATTCTTTTGGCCCCCAGGTTTTTCCTTCAAAGCATCTTAATTTTATAAACTTTCATTGTTACCAAGAAACAATGATGACTGTGACACAGAACCCATTCTGACTTTTCAGTTACAAACTAAATGATGTTGAAAATTTTTTAGTGCAGCAGTACCATTATTTTATGACAATAAAAATGTTTCATTGTCAGTGAGTCTTCATTGAACATTGCTGAAAAAGGGAAAGAGCAAGAAGCCCAGACTTCATTAACAACTGCAATAAAAGGAAATTTTAGAAAGAATTATTCCAAAATATCCTAAAATATCTGTTTCATGAGGGATTACATATAGTAGCACAGAGAAGGTGCAATGAAATAAATACTTTCTAAATCCTTGGAAGGGCAGTGAATTTCATGTGTGAGTTTTTTTTTCCTGAGAGAACTTTTGGAGAACAATATGTCAAAACATTCTGGTGACATTTTCCCTCTCTTCCAGGTCAAAAAACATAATTCTGTTTTGTCACACTGAGTTTTTAATTTAAGAAAACAATTTTTGAGTTAAGGAAGTATTTAACGTTCTTTATTGGTTTGGACAATAATCTGCTGTTAACAGCCACATTTTATTTAAGTTGCAATTTAAGTTTCAAGCAACTATGCTGAAATTCTGCAGAACTGAACTGTGAATCAAAAAAGTATTAGAAATGAACCCACAGCCAAAGCATAAAACAATATTTACAAACTTTAATGAAAACACGAGTGTGATATATGTCCAAAGTTATTCTTTGAACTTCTGATTATAGATTTTTAGAATATACTCTTGTGTCTTTGCACTGTGAAGAAGTTCAACAAGACCATGTGCAAGGTCCAACACCTGGGGCAGCGCGACAGCTGGAATCAATATTGGGTGGAGGATGAAGAGGCTGAGGGAAGCCCTGACAAGAATGACTTGGGGGTGCTGTTGATTAAAAAGCTGGACATGAGCTGTTAATGGGCACTTGCAGCCCAGAAAACCAATTGTATCCTGGGCTTCACCCAAAGCAGCGTGCTAGCAGGATGAGGGAAGTGATTCTGTCCCTCTGCCCTGGTGAGACCCGACCTGGAGTGCTGCTTCCTGCTCTGGGGTCCCCAGCACAGAATTGACATGGAACTGTTGGGGTGGGTCCAGATGAGGGCCACAAAGATGACTGGAGGGATGGAACACTTCTCCTGTGGGAAATGCTTGAGAGAGTTGAGGCTGTTAAATCTGGAGAACAGAAGTCTCCAAGATCTTATTGCAACCTTCGAGTACCCATCTTTTTAGAATAAAGATGGGGAGAACTTATTGCTAGAGCTTGTTGCAACAGGAAAAGGGACAGTGGTTTTAAACTAAATGAGGGTAGATTCAGACTAGATCTAAGAAGAAAATTTTTTACATCTAAGGTAGTAAAATGTATCAGGTTGTCCAGAAACGTGGTAAATGCCCCATCCCTGGAAACATTCACAGTCAGGCTGGATAGGGTTATGATTAATCTGACCTAGTTGAGGGTGTCCCTGCTCATTGCAGGAGGGACCCTTATAAGTCCCTTCCAACCAAAACTATTCTATGATTCTGTATGCCTAAAATTATTTTATATGAATCTATGAATTTGTATTTTTAAACACATCTGTGTATTACAGATTAATGTGCATTTTCAGACTGGGATGTGTTTGGCCTCTTAGAAATGCACAGACAAAGCTGTGCTCCCAGCTGAACCTATTGACAGTACTGAATCAACTTACCATAGGCGCAAAACTACTCACAAGGACTCTCTAAAAAGTGAGATTGCTGAAGACACCAGTGAGAAGCTTCTGAAGATCTAGGCTGCTAGACCAAGTCAACTTCTGTGCAAGACTAGTCACATACATTTTAAGGATGTTTCTAATATAGCACATGGATCTGGCATTATTTGTGCAGCTAACTGTCTCTCAAAGCCAAAGGATTTCAGTCCAGGGAAAATACAAGGTGATGCTCCATGTCCGGGTGTATTGTTCTGTAGGAACAATGAGGAGATTGATTGGGCTCTTGCTGATGTCAGTAGCAGTCTACTGTCAACTTCAGTGGGAATAAGGGTTAATCCCAAATTACTATGTCTGTAAAATAAGACATTCTTTGATTTTTGTCCGTCTTCTAAATGGATGATTTCATTTTTATGGAACAGTCAACTTGAAAGCCCAGCCTCCTTATGAATTTTCTCTCTCGAGAAATGAAATCCATATAACACCTTATAGATTATTTTATGTTCAATGAGGTTTCCATTGTATTATGACTGGTTAGCTGAAAATGTATTAAAATTAATAAGATATATGGCTTTCAAAGAAATCCACAGCTACAAACTTTTTTTTTTTTTTTAGGTTGGCAAGGACAAGTCATTAATAATTTCAGAATTGAGTTGTTAAACAGAATTCTAGTTAATTCTGCCAGCTCCCAAGAATTTACACTTAATCTGTCTTCCTTGTTTGACTTCTACCTTTGGCAAAACTATTACATTTCAGCCAGTGACCCATTTCCACAAATGTCTAAAGTTACATTTAAGAGTGGGAGAAAGATGAAAGCAAACAGTGTTTCCAAATTACAGACTTATTAATTTCTATGAAAAACCCAGGTTAGCTGCCTGAAAATATTTGTATTTCTCCCTGAAATGTAATACAGACTGGCTTTGAACTTCACAGTTTCAGTAAAACAAAATTCAACAGGTTTGGGAATCCTGGCCCTCTCCTAGCAAGATGCTTTGTTGGTGGAAAGCCAGTGTCAGCACAAACTGAAATAGATACCTGTCACTAACCTTCCCTTGTGGGTTTTCCCATCACCAGGTAAGAGACTTCCATTCTGGTAAATGTGCATGAGCCAACACACCAATACACCAAAATTAAACGCTCTTGAAAGATAGTGGTTCTCATTAAATCCAGATCTTCACATTTTTCTCACCTTTTGTTTTACGTACTTGAACATTTAAAAACTTCTGTGTGATTTATTCTTTTCTATTATTGGCTTCTGATAAGTGCTCAAAAATAATCAGTCAGTCTGAATGATAGTAAATAGAAAGCATTATTTTCTACCAAAACCATAGACAGAAAAATGATTCTTTAGAACTGGATAAATTAGGGGGCTGTGGTTCTAGAACGCTAAACAACGGGAAACAAAAATTCTCTGTCAAGTAACACAATCAGTTGGTAGTCAAATGTTATGATGTCTTTAAAAAGCCAGATAAGGAGGTTAATTTTGTATAACAGTCACTAGGATTCCTTTTCTGAATGCATATATAGTTGTGGTTATTTCACCAAAAATAGATAAATGAGGAAAGAAAAGAATAAACATATGGATGGAGGAAAGAGATATTTCAGAACTTCAGTAGGTTTCTTCTTATGTTTGTTGTTTTTAAGAAAGCATTAACATTTTGGGAACCTGCTGAACTGAAAATCACACTAAAAAATCTGAAACATTACTCCTGTACTTAGAGACATTAGATTTAGTTTGCGGAAATATTATGCAGTTTGGACATATCGTGAATCTCATTTGCAGTAGGCTGCTTGTGGCAATTGCATTGAACACTTGAAATGGGTGTTGACTCCATCTGAAATTAATGTTGTCTAAGTTTCCATGGACCAAATGGAAAAACTGTTAGGGGAGTTGAAGCTTTGCCATATCAGCTAATGTGAAAAAGGTGGTATATATAATATACATATATGCAATATTGGCTGGTCCCTTGTTTTTGCTGTTGCCCTAGTCACTGCCATAGCAATCTTCTGACCATTTTAAACCAAAAGCTGCCATCAACCCCACCCTTATCATGTCTCTGAAACAAATCTTTGTTGATTGCAATGCTCTTGAAGGCACATGACAGTTGCTCAGATATCATCTCTGAGGTTACATCTTTTCAACAAATCTCATTCTTTAAACAACATTTTTTTAAAGCAGCAGGTAAACAGCTGCCCTGAACAGCTGCTCAGTGAGAAGAAATTCAATTCTGCCAGCAATCCCAGCCTCACCCTGCCTTCTTACACCACCCTTTTCTTCAATATGACCTTATGTGGGAGCCAACTTTTTGCCATGATGACACAATTCTCATGGAATACAAGGAAAGTCTGAGGACAATTTTCCCTAAGCGCTTTTGTTCCATTGCTCAGCAGTATCTATTGAAACTTACAAAAGAAGGAAGCAATTAGTCTGTTTTCCCAAGAATACATTTGCAATGCAAAATATTACTGAAATCTTGAAGTCGGTTTACAAGTCATGTCTTCACTATATACATACATACATAAAAACATATATACATGTCAAACGTAGACTCAGATTTTAATATTTTAATGATAACGTATTGACATGTAAAACCAAAACAGATTATGATTTGAATTCAAGACATTTCTTGTTAAGTGGTGAGTTAACTGTAATTTTTCATGTTACTATGTGTAAACTGAACATCCCTGCAATGCTACCAGTGATTGTTTTTGTTGCTTTTTTTGTCTTGCACTTGAATGAAAGTTATAAAAAATTTCTGTGTTCTGGTTTTTAATCTGATTTGCTTGAATTTATGTATGCCAACAAAATACATATTTATAGATCAACTGAACTATTGAAGGGTTTTAAGTGTGGGTGTTACATTTTGGTTTTGAATTAACTTAGCAATTTTGAAATTGGTAAATTGATCCTTGGAGATATATCCTCTGCAGGTCAATTACATTTAAATATTTATCACTTTATCATTAATCTTATTAGTCTTTTCATTGTTCATTTTTATTGTTTCATTTTTCTTCCTTATCATCTGTCTGTGAATCCTCTTTTACTTCAGGAGTCACTACTTTTTTGTTTATAAAGAGAGTGAAATAGAACAATCATTGTTTGAGCTCTTCCTGCTGTTGGCACAACATTTAAATTATTAAAAAAGTGTTTTCATTGGTTTTAAGTCTAGGCTAAATAAAATTTATAGGGGAATTTTTATTCTTCTTCTGTTGCAGGGTATCAGCTGTGTACAAGTCCTTATCAGAGACAGGGAATGGCACATTTGTGATATAATAAGTTAAATGGGACTCTGCAGTGGGCAAAATAGTTGTCAAGTTGTTTAGGGAAAATACATAGGAACTCCATCAGAGAGACATTATTCAGTTTCCAGAAGACAAAAGAAGCTGTAAGATGAGTTGGGATGCAAAACTGAGGAAACTGTCAGCTGCTTCTCATCCTGTTCCAATGAATGGATAAATAAAAGCATCCATGATAAGACATGTCCTGTTGGCTTCTATCTTAATTCAGTCAAACGAATATTAGTAAATAGAGGAGAAAATCTTTTATGTCAAATACCTCTAAAAGATATTAAATTACATTAGTTTTTGACATGAGAAATGGCTTTTGAACCTCTTTCTATAGTTTGAGGAAACTATTGCTTGGTCTGGGTTTAAATTCAGCATGTACATATAATGCAGTTCCTGCTTGAAGTAGAGATAATTGCATGGGCAAATGTGAGCATGGATAGGGGTATGGATATGGATATGGATATGGATATGGATATGGATATGGATATGGATATGTTTGAGGAATTCAATGGATAAACTTGTAAATACTTTTAAAAGATATAGAATTTCCTTATATTTTAAACTGTGAAACAATTGAAAACTATTGAAAGTTTTGACTTAAAATTGTGACAGAAAAGCATTTTTTAACAAGTAATATTTTACAGGTTGTCTGCTTAAACTATTTTTGATCATAATGCTAATAATAAATTCACAACATCCACACAGTTTTTACTGTATAAAGATCTCTAATACAGGAATTTAGGACTGGAAAAGACTGCCTGAGTTGGAGAATTGATTGCTGGAAATCATGTATTTCTATTAAACCTACAACACCACAAAATATTATCATTTCAATGTTGTTGTGATCCTTTACCAGAAGTTTAATTCTGTTTTCAGAATTTTAAACAAAAGCAAATTATATGTAAGATTTTAGTTGCAAACACAACAATGAACAACAATGAACTTTCTAGTCCCAGTTAAGAGGGTTGCTCCAGATGGAGATGGAGATGGAGGAGGAGGTCTAAAAGTAATTGGGTCAAGAATAATAGTGCATAGAATTTCTGTGAAGGATCTGGAACCTTTTTATAAATATACACTGCTTGATAGTCCTGAAGGCACCATGAAACAGTACCTCTAGACTCATGAGTGCTCACAATCTTACCTTGGATATTAATTTAAGGTCATTAATGTAGATGAAATAACTGCTATGCAATCCAAAATAACTTGCCTCATTTTCATTTTTTTGGTCACTGATTTACAAATATGACATTCTCAGAGCTCTGGGGGATGGTGAAGGAGAAGATTTCAGAGTTTTGGAAGGGACTCACAGAAATTCTCTTTTGAAGTGAGTTACAAATGCAACTGCATTTACTCTCAGAGACATAAAACTAGGAAATCCTTGTGGCTAAGATCTTTCTAGACTGATATATTTCCAAGTTTCTAATGCAGCAGTAAAAATAATCATAAAAGAGGTCCCATGAGTTGAAAACTCAAGCAAGAAAGATGCTGCTGTGATGTGATTATACTAAAAGGTTTTAAGATTTTTGTGTTTTTCAGGCGCTGAATGTTGCAGCTGCTAGAAGTAATGATTTTTTAAATTAGCAAGGCCATTTTTCTTGGACGATGAATAATTGGAAAGCTTTATTTTGCCCAAAAGTATTTTTCTTCTTTGATTATCCATTTACCTGTTTATTCGATAATGTTAGTCAGACTGCAAAGACAGACATTCTTACACTTTGCTACTGATTTATTTTGAATAAGTTTGTATTGCTGTCCTCCAAAATAAATAAGTAGATACCATTTTTTGGCAATGTGTTGTTATCACAGTAACTGGTGAGCAAAATGGTTCATATAAAAAATGCCAAACATCTATCACGTTTTCAAGGTTTATGGAAATGCTTCCTGTTTAACCTCTCAGAAGGTACAAATTTGATTCTGTTTATTTATCAATTTTTAGGAATATCACCCTTTTCAGAGTTCAGGTGTGATAATACATTATCTGTGAACTTTATTATTTCCTTGACATAAAAATATGAAATTACATAGGAAAAACAGGGCACTTCTGAGCAGTCAAGCAGCAGAACAGTCATTTTTTACTGGTGTTATATGGGTGCTAACCATTTCCTCAGCTAACTTATTTAGTATAAATAATAACTCTAATTTCAATCTGGCCTTCTCCAGTATCTCTGAGGCATCTCTTAATTCTTGTTTTCTGCATTTTCCCACTTCTAAATTCCCATGCTCTTCAGACATTTGGGACAGAAACTTGCTGTGATGAAAAGTACTTGTGTTTCTCAACATCCAGATACAGAGCATGGGTGGGAGTTGGCTAAAATATCTGTATTTCAACAAGAACATCCTCTACAAGTGTTAGCATGACTTATTGTTGTCATGCCCTCAGGACAAAGAAGCCCAAATAAGATCTGTCTGCAGCAGGAGATGTATTATGACAGTTCTTTTCCAGGTTCAGCTTAGACTGAGTATCTAACACATGCCTCATTTTTCTCAATGGTGCTTTTGGATACAGGCATAGACTATCATAAATGGAATGAACAAAAATATCAGAGTATAATCAAACTTCAGTTAAAAAAAAAAAGCCAGACTAAAAGAATTAACAGAAAATGTGACAACTAAGTTTTATAGCCGTGATCCAAAACAAATCATAGAGTACCTAAATCTGATGAAAAATCTTGTTTCATTAAATATTTTGGTCCAATATCTCAATACTGAATCACACAAACTTTGGATAAGGTTAAAGTAGCTTGTTACTTGAAATGGAGCTACTGAGTCCAGCGAGGTCTCAAAATTAATCTGCACCTTTTAAGTGACCTGGATTCACAAAGCACTGTGACTGCTAAAGGAACACTTGAAACTGAAATCCAGTTTGAAAATATTTAATAAAGTTGACCTATACTTAGACCTATTTCTGGACAACACTATACTAAAATATGCAGTTTATACCAATGCAACAATAAAGAATTGTAAAGACAAAGAATTGTAAGTATTCTTCTTGATATGATCCTAGACTGTCCCACAACAGAAAAAGAAATTAGATTTTTTTTTTAATTGGGAAAAATACCCTTAATGTAAAGTGTTTTCCTTCTTGTTTCGGAGGGGACAATGAAAGAAGGTTGAAAAAAATGTGCAGAGTGGGTTAATGAAGAAACTATGTGGTTTGCATATCTTCATCAGAGAAAGTGCAGCTTACTAACTGTCAAAACTTTCAAGTCAAAGGAAAAAAAATATAAGGTGATTATGATTTACAGTTATGCAACTTGGAAACAGGCAAAACTTTTCTAATAAAGTTAAATAGCAAATGGAATGACTTAGAGAGATGAAATGGGTTTTCCAGATGCTGATGCTTTCGGATGAAGGCCTTCTCCTCTGAGAGATATGATTTAGGCAGACAGAGGTTCCAGAGGGTATCCAAAGAAGAGAAGCTAACTGACCATGAGAAGGACTTCTTTACAGTATCTACAAATTTGTTAACTGAAGATCTATCTGACTCATTCTGAGGAATTTGGACAAACATCTAAAAATTTAGCTCCTTACTGAAATTAAACTGCATGTCTAAGACATTTGAGACACTCCCATCTTCATTGTAATGTTCACATTTTACTCTGAAAGTGTTTTGAAAACTCAAAATAAAAAGCTGTGTGAGTAATAATTTCATATTTTGGTAAAACAAAAAATAAAATACGGTTTTGGTTAAGTCTATTTTAAGTAACATACAATATTTGTTTGGATGAAAGCCGTACTTACATCGAGTAAGTCTAAATATAACTCTCACCTTAAGAATTCTAGAAATTTATATCTAGGTTTTCTAGTGGTAATGATGTCAGGATGCTGCTATGGCTTCATGATCACTGGTCAAGAGTCCTCTGTTACTTCTATGTTCCTTCCCAGGTCACTGAATACCATCCAAATGTGATTTCAAGGGTGATTTGTTTTATTAAGCACCGTGATATGCGCAAGTAGCAGTATAAGCCATGCTGGAAACACATTACCACACTAACAAACCTGTGTCCTTTTGCTCTCTTAGAAGCTGTAGGGCTGTACATTGTCTTGCAAATGCAATGGTGAGATTCATGCCAGTGCACTCCTTTTGGTGGGAAAATTCTAATAAAAAGTATTTGAGTAAGTGCAGAAGCATGTGGGTGATCTGACCAATGGGAAAATATTTACGACCAGAAGGACAGAGAGAATTTTGAAAAGGGTGTGTAGGCTCCAGACACACACACACACACACACACACACACACACACACACACACACAAACATGCACGGGCACATGCACATACTCACAAGCTCTGTATTAAAACAGAACACTTTTTCCTTGTAATTATGAAGAAAATAATGAATGTAAAGAGTAAGAAAGTGAATGTTAGACAAAGGTGCAAAATTAAGCATTGTCGTCCTTGCTGCCTTTGTGAATATAGGCTCCAGTCCAGTTAAGCACTTAAGCATATGCGTAACATTATGTATGTGAGAGACATTAATACTTATTACTTGAAGTTATGCATGTGTTTAAGTGCTTACCTGGGTTTGGGACTTGATGCAATTTAGCTTTAACTTGTCTTTTGTTGGCTGTTTGACTACTGCTATAATGCCTTTCAGAGCAGTACTAAATAACAGTATTCAAGGAGCAGTGTTAAATAATCTTTTTAACATATTGCATTTATTATACAAGGAATAATTGCAGCTATTATTTCCTGTATACCGATTTAGAAACAGACATACAGAGTTTCAGAGCTTTTCTGTGGGTGCACAGCTATCCCAGGATGGTGACTGAAAAATAATTCGGATCATTTGCTTCACATTTTCTGCTCTAACTACTGCACTGTAATGTCTTTCATTCCTGGGAAACTTTTAAACAGGTTTAAGCCTTCATCCCAAATTTGGCAAGATAGATTGAATCTGAAGCCATGTCAAGGTCTGAAAATTCTTGATCAGCTAGTAAAAAAATATTTCCACTTCTGCTTTTCTTGGTTTTAAGTTGGAACTAGAATTGGAACTCCTGAAATAACACAAAAGCAAGTGCCAAGTTCTGTATGAATACCCTTTTTTTTTTAAGTGAGGAGTCAATTCTTTTAGTGATTTGTCAACAGTTCTAAATAATACTTGTTGACAGGTAGTTGAAGCTTGCACAACTTTAGGCAGCTGTGCAGGTGGGCAAAGGAGGGTTTTGGGGCACTTTACCAGGGCTGTTCTGAATCATGATGGTGACTCAATGCAATGGGGAGGGCTGTGAAGGGTAACAGAGTTATACCCCAAGCATTATCACTACAGCCTCTGGGGAGCAGCAACTTGTGCAACCTGAGGAGTCACTTGCTGTGAAACAATCTTCGTACAGCTGGAATCAGGGCTTCCTAACATTATTCACCAGTGTGCCACGGCTTTAACTTACACTTCATACGCATCCACATGATACCCGTAAGTCTATAGGTTGTGTATGCTTTATATTCTGCTTGTTGACCATAAATTAGGCACTTACAGCATTATGTGCATCTCTAGGGGAGACTGAGCAGAATCCTTCTATTTACAAAATCTCCAGAAATAACATAAAGCAAAGTACTATAGTATATAAAAAGGAAGAGCAGGGAACAATTCTGCCTATCCACTCTTTGGAGAGTTTCCCATTCTTTGGAGAGGTTACAGCAGAAAGAAATACTGTCTTTTCTTCACCATTTTTCAGACAGACAAAAATCGAATCTTACTATAATTAAAATGCTTGGCAGAGAGAACATAGGTGATACTGTTCTTGAAACCTGTCCTTGGCAATAGTGGATTAGTTGGGACACTAAGAAATAGTAGAACCATCAGTCTCACATCATAGAACACTGCAGATTTTGCCACCTCTTGCTGCAGCCTGCATGAACCTTGCTTTCTCTCACATGTGTGAATAGCAAGGTAGCAAGACAGTGACCCTAAACGAAAATGTCCAAGCAGTGCTGTATGGAGGCCTCAGCAGGGATGATGTCCCTTTCCTTTGGAGCTGATTAACAGTCTCCTTTCCTTGGCCTCACTGGGGATAAACAGCAGTCTTGACCCTGCTGTCCATGACAGTTGTTACCATCACACAATTTTCCCCTGGTGAACAAGAACTTAAAACAAGATACCTCCTGGGACGTCTGAGATGGAGGAGGTAAGTTGCATGGTTGTTGAAACCAAAGCCAGTTCCCAAAGTGCTTGTTTTAACCAGCTTATAAGAAGCCGCTCTGCCCTGATGTTTGAAGCATGATTTCAGAGTTCTGTTCTGACTCCTCTTCTGGGAGCTACATTTTTCCTCTCTAATACGTCAGGAAGCTCTTCTTATGCCAGCAACATTTCTCCCTCTGCTTAGTCTGAAATCTGGTAACTTCTATGAGTCTGTGTGCATGTGTCCATGTCTGTGTGTAATGGGGAAGATAAAGGAAGATCAATATCTACCATCTTTTTACCACACAGTCCTTGAGTGTCCCCTCCCTCTCCCCTGCTAGGTCATAGGAAAAGGACAGTGCAGCTGTGTGAAGATGGTATCTGTGTTGCTTAATACATCTGGAAGTTGATTATCTACCAGGATCATGAGGGTTGTAAAGAGAAAAGGAGGGAAGAGGTCTGGGGGATACACTGCAATTCACAGGCCAACCTGATACAAGCATCTGGAAATTCAGTAAGAGCAGATTTTCTTGTGGTATTTCTTCAGCTCAGGTTGGAGTGCTGTCTGGAAATGGGAAAGTAATAAAACTTATGCAAACATTCCAGTAACACAAAGAGAGGCTTGCTTCAACAACAGTGGTAATGAAAGGGGGATGTATATGGGCTGTTGTTCAGTTTAACTTGGCTTGCTCTTTTTTACCTGTAGAGCATCGCTTTTACCAATAGATTGGCGATTTTACCAAGACAATGTCTATTGACACCTATGCTTATTTGCCCAGTAACAGTTAAACAGACATCGCCTACATATTTTTTATACCAGCTGCTCTTTAAATAACAGGAGACAATAGATATACTTTTGTGTAGTATTTGAGTTAGATACATCTGATCCAGTGAGCTACATGAGAAAAATTCTGTCTATTCCTTTTCCTGACTTCAAAGGTCATCAAAGATGAAGATTCTTTAAGACATTTTCTCATAGTGGATCTGCTTCTGGCGTACTATATTTAAGTTTACCATACGTGCCAAGAAGTTTGGCAATTGGTTTTGGTGTGAACTTAAACACACACCAGAGTGCACTTGAATATGATGTATCATGTCAAAATCAAATAGGATATCTTCCTGATAGGGTCTGTGAAACAGTAACATCATGGGCCAGAGGACAGCCTTTTAGTGAAGAGCGCCCCTTCTCTTGAAGTTCTTCAGAAACAGTTTAGCTGCTGCACAAACTTAATCGATCAAAAAATTAAGGCTCTTTCTTGGTGTGTTTGGTTTATTGTCTGAATTCAAAACGTGATATTTATTGGCTCTGACATTTGTGCTGTTTCAAATCTTGGAGCAAGCTACGTTCTCATCATTAAAATATTTCGAAACCATGGTTATAAATCAAAGTAAATGACAGTTCAAAAATAGGCACAGATTAAATAGGTGTGTTGTTCTATCTTGGGCACAGCCCATCATTATTTCCTTTCCACTGCAGCTGGCCAACTTGCTAATTTAATTACTTTCTTTTTCTTCTTTCCCCAAAGACTGAAATCTATCAAAAGAACAAGGTTGATCAAAGGATTTCACTCCAAAGCTAACAGTACTAAGTGGTTTTCTTTTACCGTGGGAAAGGGACACCTTAGCAGCTCATGGTAGAGTTGAGGAGGGCCAAAGCAGAAGCTTAAGTGTTGATCTGGACCTACAGAGTTGCTGCTACGTTGCTTAGCCCAGCGTGTCTCCTCTCTTTCCCCATAGCCAGAGGAAACACTTATCTGTTTCAATATTTAACAAAGAAAAAAGATGCACCAAAATGTGCCGTTTCTTGAAACTACTGATAATATATAATCTTTTTTATTGGTTCAGAGATGAGTGAATGTAATTTCAGACTACTATATATACAATGAATAAATTTTGTGTATGACAAAGGAAGGGCTAAAGAAAATAGAAGGCGCAAATGCAAACCATTTAAAGGTGCGTATACTATTCAGTGAGTCATATTACCACTTCTGAGGTTCAAAATTAATTGTATCTATTCAGTGTTTTTCAGTTTATTAATTCCTAATATGTATGGAAATGGTTCCTGTCTAAAATCACTGCATAGATAAATACATACCACTCTAATATCAATTTAAGTCTGTCTGAATTCAGATATGGGAGAAAGACTTCCGTTCTCAAGAGATTTCTGCTCAGTTTCCAGACCAGCGCATCTTGGGGCATTTCTCTACAAAATTCAGTGCAATACCATCTTGTTCATTACTAAGTCTCAGGAGGCAGCTATAATTATTCTTAACAAAGGAATGTGAAAAATATGTTTTCCAGATTATTTTATAATTTCCTCATTGATACTGTCTCCCTCAAAATATCTCATTTCCCAGTTTCTTTAAGTGGCTGGATGATTCAAAAAGGGCTGAGGACCTTAACAGTAACTTCTGAATGGGTGCTTCAATAGTTTTTGGAACTGCTGTACTGAAACTTGATTTTGTTGTAAGTGACATTCAGAGTAGTGAAGAACACACACACTTCATGACAACCTTTATCTGTGGAAGCATTATCAATATCTGGGAGAAGAGATGCTTTGCAAGTTTAGACCAAGGATGGAATCTCTAATGAGAGGAGTCCTATCTACTGTGAATAGGCCTTCACAGAATTACAAATGTGTCCTGAGCCCTGAGACTTATTTGCAATGTGAAGCAATGTGAAGCCATGTTAACAAGACTATGTTACCATCTTTGCCTCCCTCGTCTTTTACACACCTCCACTTAGTGGTGGAAAACACCAGGTTAGTCATTTAATGTCTGAAAAACAGCCTAACAAAATCACTATGACTTCCTCAGGTTTTAGAGCAGTTTTTAATTCCACATACCTTTGCCAGGCCTTAGACTTTTCCTCAAAACTTTTGCCCAATCCAGTTTGAAATAGGTATGGCATCTGTACAATAATACACACAAGACAGACATGCATTGCTTAAGTTAAATTAAACCAAAATCCTTTCAGTCTTCATCAACGATACACCATGTGCTAGAAAAGAAAATAAGATTGTGCCTGGAATCTGCTGGAAAACACACTCTGCTTGAAAGGACCCAGGATCCTGTCAGTTAAAACTCAGTGAAGAAAATCCCTGACTGCTCGTCTTTAGGAACCTCTGTGTGATGTTGGAGCAAGAAGCTGCAAACAGTAGCTGCCAACCTGGCTGGGATTCCTAGAGTAATCTCCTGAGATCAGTGTTCTGACAGGTCACATCCTCCATCTGGCACCACTATCCCCTGTTTTCATTAAGATTTTCTTTTCCATTTTTTCCTTTGTTCTTCTTGCTTGAGCCAAAAGAAACAAGAGGGCAGTAAAGAACAATTTTAGCTGAATATGAGTTTTATCATTTTACCACTGCATTACACCACTTACCAAGTATTTAGGTTCTGTTCTCTTCTACTAGGAAAAAAACACGTGTCAGGATTTAGAGGAAGGCTGTGCTAAGCTTTAGCACACAGACTATAAAGTGTACATGCGAATTATTATTCCTCCAGTCTAAGCAAATCCATATGATATTGCGACTTCATATACTCTTCACAGTTTCTTGTACAACTCTCAGTGGAAAACATCATCTCTTTTCAAATCTTTGTGCCTTTATCCAAAATAGACTTTTTAATAGCTCAAAAATAATCGTAAAAACAAAAAATGTCAGTGAAATGCTGTTTCTCACAGAGCAGAGAAATCAACATTTGAAACCACCTGCTTAAATGGCAAAGCTAAACAGAGAGCTGTAGCTATTCATAAAGAGGGAACTTCATAGAGATCCATTTTTTATTCCTTTCCCTTTCCTTGAGAATGGTGAGTCTGATGGCATCCAAATTTAAATCTTCGTTTCCATGTCTCTCTTCACCAGCTCAGCCTGGGAGGTAGCCACTCTGCAGAGCCTTTCTCCAGCACCAGAGTTTTCTGGGCTAAACTGTGCATGAAGCTGGGAAGGTGTTTACAGTGAAATGTTTATTTATAAGCCTGATGAGGCCAATCTATTCCGCAGCAACCACTGCAACTGAAACCATGATGTATGCAGAAAGATGATACAGAAAAGTCTAAGTACCATCAGTTGCTGAAATGGAGTCCTCCTCTTTATCCTTTGAGTCTTCTCCCACCAATTTCTTTGATTTTTTAGCTGGTTCCAGAAACCAAATTAGTATGGAGTTAGCCCTGAAAAATGAGGTATGTGCTCTTCTGCCACTTATGGCCCAGAAACTGGGTCACTGGTGGTTCAGAAAAATCACTACCCAAAGGAAAAGTGCGGGGGAAACCTGAAGCATTAAAGAAGAGGGAATGAGGCTTGCTCATTTGACAGCAGCTCACTGATAAGCCTGCTAAGTTATGCCATGAAACTCTGTTCCCTAGAGGAGATTCAGCCCATGTCCCAGCTTGTCTCTGCAGGCAACCTGAAGCAAAGAAATCGGCAGTTCCAGGGTTTGCTTTGTCTCAAAGTACGGATCTAAACCTGGGCAGATGTTCCATGTTCAAACGGTGCCTCTTTGTACCTACTCACTGTAAGGAGAGCAGAGAGTGCATTTCCTGAGCTGTACCCCTCTGCATAGTCAAAGACAAGTGAGGTGAGTCCTATTTATTCTGATCACAGTGGAGATCACAAGCTCAGGAGAAGGAAGGATGTTAACTAAATTAACTCAGCACTGCTGAAGACCACAGGAACTTTGCAGTTGGTTTTGTGCTTGGTCCAAATTCTTGGCGTTGCTATGGAGAGAGAGATGCCAGAGGATTGAGGACAACTGTCCACTGGCCCAGTCTCACCCACCTCCCTGGATGTTGCTCTGCCAGCGCAGGGGAGGTGGTGACACTGAAGATTGGACTACCTCCTGCCAATCCACCCAGACCAGCTCCTTCATCTGAGAGACTAATATGAACGGGAGGATGGGAAACAAAAGCTACCAAGAGGCAACTGACCCAGGGCTCAAAGTAAATACTTCAAGTAAATTTCCCAGCAAGGGAAGAGCATTGAGAAACGCAAATTACAGGCAGAGTTTCTCCCAGCCGCAGGACAAAAAGAGCTGCATTTTGGCATTCAGGAAACTGGTTCTCATCATTGAAGTGACAGTGATGGAAATATTGTGATTTCCTCTCTCCTCCTGTCGGAAGAGGAAATTACTACTTTGGAGAGGACAAAGGGAGTTGGTCTGATGGTTATGTGGTTGTGATTGTGTCTAAAGGATCAGATGGAAACTTCAGAAGAAAAAAGACTCCACAATGTTTTCTAAATCACTAAACAGCATGGAGAGAGATTAATAGCACACAGTTTATCATTTGAAAGAAAAGATAGAATTTTATAGCCTTCCAGCACTTGGCCAGACCAGCTGGAGAAACAGGGCAGATGGAGAAATACAAGGTCCTTATACAGGAAAGTATATTTTATAAAACAAATAACAGTACAAACCCAGCAAATCTGATACCAGTTTTTGAGACCACAGAATGAGACCATTATTGTGAACACCATGCATTATGAATCATCTCTGCCAATAATAATATGTCATCAAGAACAAATATCCAGTCCTGCCATAAAAAACCACCCCAAAATACCAAACAGTATAAACAAATGGCAAAGTAATCATAATAATTTGCAGCCATAAATTAGAGATGAGAAAGCATTTGCTACCCCATAGCTCATCTGCAAACATACATGATTGCCCCCAAAGCTATGATCACTAGTTGTGCACCCAGGCTAGACCTAGCCAGAAATAAATGTTTTCTTATCTTATGAATGCTTTTGAGAAAAGAAAGCTGGAATTCCGATACTTCACCAACACAAATGCTTTGAAATACTGAGTCTGACTACAGCCTGATCTGTTGGCACACTCAGCTGCAAGGTGCTCTTCTGTTCTCTCTAAATTTAATCAGAAATTTCAGTCTGGAACAGAGAAATTATTTCCTAAGTAGAAGGCAAGAAGGGAGTAATCTTTTCCTTGTGAACCCAGATTCTGGCAATTAGCAATATAGAGACTTTCGGAGGCAGAGGTTGGACCTGAAGTAACAGGTTTAATGTTTCCCAGTGGGCCTAACCTTCAAAAATGTATCTAATTCCTTTCTTGATATTTTTTGGCTTCTACCACATTCTGTGGCCAGGAGTACCTCGGTTAGTTAAGTGACATTTGCAAAGGTACTCCTTCTGTTTCAGTTAAATTTGGTTCCACATCTTTTAAGAAAACATTCCTCATTCTTTTTCTCTTCAGCCTTCATGATTATTCTTCTTGAGTCATGTATTTCCTAAAACAAACAGTCCTTCTACATGTGAAATCTACAGAAGGTATTCATACGCCCGACTGTTCTTGGCAATTACCTGCAGTTTTCAAAGTTCTAAATGAATGTATTTCCTGCTTTGTCACCACAAATATACACTGAGTGTGCACTACTCAAGACATCGGTACATTACGGCTTTATTTACTGGCAGGATGATATTTTCAGTTTTGTTTTCCTTTGTTTCCTAACAATTCAAGTTTGTGTTTTTGGCCATCATTGAATGTGGGGACGAGGTTTCCAGAGGAATATCCATAGTGCGACCACCCTCCTCATGATGTATCTCTCCCATGCACATCATTTCATACCATAATTCTAAATCTCACATGCTATTGAAAATGTAAATACCTGGATCTCTTCAGTGAGTGAGAATTTTAAAAATAGACATTAAATTCACTTTCTAATTGTAAGTTGTCTACTTAAAATCTAAATATTTTGTAGACATTTTTGAAAATTTACTTCAATACATGAGTCTTGTTTATGTCATGCAGATGATCACTGCAAAATCAATACTATTTGCACTTCAGTAGCTCAGTTTTTTTCAAAAGTCTCAAATATTACTAATAAATCAGGTCATACAATATATGACACATAGAGGTTGCAACAAAAGTCTGCTGTTTGAGGTGGAACAGCACAGAAATGAAAAAGCAGATTTTTTTAGGGCTTCTTAGAGACTATGTTTGACTCAGAAGACATGGATGATTGCTGCTATAGGCAGTACAAGAGGCTCAAGACAGAAGTCAGTAACAGAATCTAGATGTTCTAGACATGAAGTAGAGCAGCAAGTCTTCCCTTGGACTAATAAGGAAATAGTTCGGACCCATTTCTTTATCCTCTGAAAATTAACCTTCTCACCAATCCAGTTTCTCAACTTTAGCATTGTCTGAAAAACAGTCTTCCCTGAAATCATGTTTCTGAAGTGTTTCTGTCCCAAGAGCTATTGACAGAAGGAGAGAGTGAGGAAGAACGTTCTTTACAGTTACCTTCCTCCAAAAGTCTCCAAAAGGATATTTTCTTGGTATCAGAATCTCAGACAATTCAAATGGTTTGAATTCTTCACCTTGAAACAGTGAAGACCAAGTACATTTAGTTTTGCCTTAAACAGAATTTGTCAACAGAGTGATAATTTAATAGAGCTTCTGATTTATATTCTTTTAAAATAAACAGTTCTTCCCAGAACTTGTAACAATACATTAAGTCCTTGAAGCTGCTTTTCAGTCTTTCAAAACTCAGCAGTCGTAAAAAAGGGATAATGAAACATAAGAACATCCGCAGCTATTAAAGTTATGGGAGATACCAGTAAATCAAATAAGACAAGGTACGTTTCACAAATTCTAAAAGTGTTAACAACATATTTTCTTGGTTTTGTAGTATCAGAAGATTCCTCAGCACAAGCAGGACTTTGTCTTCACATTTTCATTCTGCACAGACTTCCCAGACACTGTTGTTCATCTTAGAAAGACACTATTAAAACTGATTTGCAAGTATGAGCAATTATCCATTGTCCACTTGAGACAGGGAAGGAGAGTCTAAAACACACAAAGATCATGAACAGTGATTTCTCATTTTAGCAGCACAAGTAAATCAACTTTTGCAAGATACCAGACTTTAATCCTGAGTTCTGCAGAGTTCATGTTAATATTCACAATTCCTAAAGAGCAAGCACTTTCAAAAAGACTCCAGAACTGTTTTCTCAACAATAAAGTGACCTTTTGGGAACATCATCTGACTTTGGTGACTGTGCAGGTGAATTTTACTTTGTGGGCTTTGGTGCTAGTGTGTGTTTCCCCTCCTCCAATCAGTCCTTTCTGCAGAACATAGGAATAACAGCCAAGGTCCTAGGGCAGACCGGCTGCCCACCTAATACAATATCCTCTGTCAAAAGGCAGCCAAATGATAAATTCTTCTAAAGCCACAGGCAAGCAAAGCAAGATGTTTAAAATAGGGGCATTGTAGCAGGCTGGGTTTTTAGGGACTTCTTCAACTCTAGTTTGTGTCTGCAACTTGTGTGCAGTAAATCCTAGGCATATTTTAATTCCATATATTTATCTGGATTCTTCTTGGTCCTGTGTGTCATCACTAAAATATTACTGATTAATATTAGTAAAACATTAGCACGCATCTCCTTTTCCTGGTTGATTGTGAGCAGGTTACACATTACAAGTCTCACTGATTCCCTATAAGAGCATATAAAATATCCCCATCGGGAAAATTTGCAATTTCTCTGTACGTTTTACTCCTTCATTTCATTAATTATAAATTGAAAATCAGATCTTTTTGTACATCATAGTATCTTTTTTCTCCTTTCTGGTATGAATTACAAGGAAAAGTATGTTTTCCAGATTAGGACAAGACCTTTTTCCTTTCTTTCCTTTTCTCACCTCTTCTCATCCATTAGATGTGAACACATGTGAAATAAGCCAAATGCAACTCAGTCATCAATCTGTGGATTCATCTCCACGCAGTTTGACTCTGGTTTTAAGACCATTGTGAATGTCAAAAGGGGTTTCAAAACTGCAGGTGCATTCTAGCAAATTGGTTATCTTTCATGATAATTATTCAGAGTTCTTTAATAGACACTGAAACACAAGGCATGTTAATTCTTTCCCTTCAAAATTATAGCTATCTGTATATTAATGTAAACTTTATTTTGCATTTGCCTGTTGGTATGGAAGTCAATTTACTGCTCTGTTATTCTCTGAAAAATTTATTAAAATGTTATCACTTTTCATTCCCCCAATCCAAAAATATGTTGAAGTGGAATGTATTAATTTATACCTACTTCCCTTATTTCTCAAATTCCAGTCTTCAAGATCTGTCACTGTTTACCTAATTGCATTTTTCCAAAGGCTCTTTGACAGACTCTGTAATTTCAGGTAGTTCCTCACAGTTACTTTGTTAAAGGAAGGCTTCATTGTAGGAATGTCTCTTAATTCCTTCACTGTAAGTAATAACAATAACCTAGCTATTTTTGTCCTCAAATAGTCATATTGTTTGTGGGTCTTCTATTTACACCTCAGCCCTTTACCAGTCCTAATGACTCTGTAGCAAGATTTTTTTTTTCTTCTGTGGTTAAGAAACAGCATTACCCCAACTTTTTTGCCTCTAGTAAAGTGTTCCTCAAAACTCTTTTTTGGCCTTACTTGGGTTTTATGTTTAACTTGCCAAAGGTTTTGGTTCATTGCTGGTTTCTGGTTTTGTTTTTGTTTTCTTCATTTGGAAAAGAGTTCCGATTTTTGAAGGTTTGTTTTTCCTTTTCTTTGTCTTCTCTTTTTTGTTTTTTTTGTACTTTTTACCATTTTCTTTACCCTAAAGCTTTACTTTACCATAACTTCTTCATTGCATTACTGTATTTTTTTCATAAGGAATACACATTTAGCTTGAGATTAACAAACTCCACACTGTTTCAATTTTTTCATTCTTTCAACTACTCCTTTGAATTTTCTTTTAACACTTTCACATATTTATGATGATCTTCTAAAAACTGATGTTACTGTAGTGATTGCTTGCTGGATGGAGGAACTTAACTTTCCTAGAGACTTTCAGTATCTGTATGTCACAATTGCTGCTCCAGAGATGTTTTTTATAGTAATACCCTACAGATGGAAGGTCTGTCAGTGTCTGGTTGACCTGGCTGGTACTCAGGTCTGCTTCCAGAATTCCTTCTGCCTCTGAGCATTCTTTGAATATTTGTCCCTGAAAGTAGTTATAAATGATAGATCAAAATTTATTGTTTGTGCTAATTTTTTAATGATTTTATGTTTAACTACAGCATTGTTCCTCCTCTGGCAAAACCTTTGTTTTTAGTGCTTTGTCATTTACACACTGGAATTACAGTGCTCTATACATTATCTTCTTTCCATCAAATTTGCGAGGTGCCTGTTCTGTCACTTAAAAGTAGACATCTTTGTCCACCCATCTTGGTGTTTAGGCTTCGAGCATTTATATAGATATAGCTATAAAATTGGCATCTCATGTGAATCGATGATGGAATTCACATTTGGATTTTCCAGCTAAGTTCCTGGATCTCACATCTGATATATACTACTTAATTCAAGGAACAGGAATTGCTCCACTAGTTCACTAGATCCTTTCACACTCTTAAATAAAGCAAGGCTATACTTGTTCACAGAAAACAGCTCTTTCTCACTACAGGGCCACATGACAAAGTACTATTTGTGCATGCTGTCATTGAAAAATGACATAAGAATTCAGACAAGAGATGTGTGGAAAAAGTAATGTAATAAATTAATGTAAATGTGAAAAAGTAAAGTAATAAAGGACAGATCATGCGGCCGCAGGAATGAGTGCCAAAGTCTATAGCTACTGTTAAGACTCCTTTAATGGCACATCTGTAGAATATAAAGCAAAGAAGCCTACATGGAAAAGGCACTTCTAGTCCTCACTGTCTGAGACAGTGGTGAGGAGTGTTTATTGCTATTCATGGAAAATCATTACCAATTGACAAGCCAAAAAACATACCAATTTCTGCCAGAAGAACTAATTTTTAAGCTGTTGATGTATCTCTTCCATGACTTTCCTTATGGAATGTGATTTGGATGATCCCTTACCCACAGCAGGAGAATGACAACCAGTCAGAGTAATTCACTTGAGTGAATGGGAACTTTAAGATCTGTTTGAAGGGATCTAACTCTAACTATTTAACATATATTTTATATATATATAAATATGTCTATGTAGTGAAGGTTTTTGCTGTTTATCCAGTTGTTAGAACAAACTAAGTCACATTTACCTGAATATATTTATTTAGAACCTTACATCTGTTTTTCAAATCTTTAGTGAAACTAATCGTTCCTTGTGTTTTGAAACAGCTTGGAGCAACCTCTACTGGCTGCTCAGGTTCAAAATGGATCTTGATTAAAACTACTTATTCAATCTTGTACGATGTGTTGTGTATCTCTACTGTCAAAAACATTGAACCCACAGTGGCTGTATGTTCAACAAGTTAATTATATGGCATGAAAGATCAGCATTCATTAAGATGTGTGAGATTTTTGAAAAAAGGATAGAATGGAGGTCTATTTCAGTTCTACTTTAGGCAGTCTTAAAATAAACCATTCTGGGCTTTTGCAGTGCTCAATCCAAACCACAAGGATACCAGCTAAAATAATTCAATATATTTCTGAGAATTTTGGATCCAGACTCAGATTTAACCCAGACTATATAAATATATCAAAGAGGAAACATTTTATTTTAGAGACATTTATATTTTTCCTATTTCATGAAAAATTGAATGTTAATTTATTTTTCCATTTAAGAGATAAATATTGATATAAGATTTTTTTTTCAGATAACTCAATTTTAAATCTGAGAAGTTAAAATGATTTATAAGATAAAACTGGACTAACTGGAAGCTTAAACAGTAAAAAAAAAAGGATTTTCAAATTCATTATACATTCACTCATGCACAGTAAAGAATATCTTATTCAGCAAAACTGTCCTACTCAAACAATGAGTAAAGTGATATACAAGGTTATACAATGTGATCTGCAAATTTTGACAAAATGGCAGAATGTCTATTTTCCTTTTTCTACTGCTTAGTATTTAAATTATTACTGAATCAATTTAAAACATCCTTTAATAAGTTTGGGGACACAAAACTTTATTTAAAGGAATATTTAAACCATCTGAGTAGTTACAATAAACTGTGTAGCTGCTCACCCATGAACAGCCTGGTAGATAATTTAGTGTATCTTTATAGAGATTAAAAGAATTAGAGTATCTTAAGATCACACCCTAGCATTTTTGTTATCAGTAAGCATTTCTTTATCAGTTTTGGCTGAGATCGAGAAGGTGATCAGCCTCCTGTGAAGTGCAGCAGATAGTGAACACCAAAATGTAGCTTTTTCTGTTGAATATTAAGGCCCCATTTTCTAAAACTGGAAGCTCTTTGGAAAGAATGCTGAATTTTAACCACTGCTCATAGGTAAACTTATTACCCATTGGGTAGGTATATTGGCATCAAAAGCTGGTCATATAATTCCTACTGTAAGACGAAAGTGAGATAAAATGGAAAGACATTCAGAATAAAAATAAGACTTCTACATCTTCTTGAAACGTTTGAAAATTAGTCTGCCTCTGCAAAATAATTAATTTGTAATGGAACTCAGAAGTGAGAAGCCCTTATCTAAGTGCTTTCTTACTCTATGAATACAGTAATTTATAAGCATTATTTATGACTCTGTTTATATTAGTCTTTAATAGTTGAACAATTTAAAATTCAATCAAGGTAATTACCAATAGTTCAGAATTTCATACTTCTAAACAGAAGCCTTGGTCCTAAGGTCTCCTTTTACAGTGTTTGAATTCAATGTCCATGCTTGAATGTAAGGGTTAGAATTGTGAAAAGAAAGACCTCATGATTCTCTTCAGAGCTTTAAACCCATATCTTTGCTTAGTTGGTGTCTGCTTTTCTAGGAGAGAATAAAATCTGTAATATGAATATTTGTCATGTAATAATTCCAGTTGCAAAACACTATTTTTTTTACTCAATGTATGCTTCATTGTATATCCAATAGAGTGTCATCATTAAATTCAGTTTGTTAGACAGTCTTACTGTCAAAATAATTTTTAGCATTTAGAAACAGTAGAAAGACAATGATCTCAGAATAAGAGATATTGCTTTTCCACATGGTTTATTAAATACTTGGCTCATTCCAAGGGTATCTAATTAAACTTAAAAACCAACATAAAATATGAATAATTTGCAAATTCACTGCTATAAGATAGATGTTGAGAAAGTAACAAAATCCCTTCCAGAAGAATAGACTGATGCATTATTGTGGTGTGGCTTTGATTTTTCCACTTTTGGCGGCCTTTAAAATCTAAATGCAACCAAAGATAGATTTCTCAGAAGTGTAAAAATCATCCTCTCCTGGTACACTGCTTCTGGCTGGTAAATACCTCAATCTGTTTCTCCATGAATTTCAAGAAAAACTAAACAAAACAGAATTAACCAGAACAAACAAACAAACAAGAAACCCACAAAAAGCCCCCAAAGGACTTAATGTCAAAGATCATTCCTAGCTACTGAGGTTATATTCAATATCTCACAGGAAATAAGGCATGCAGTAACAGGCATGGAGGATCATGACACAATTTCTTAAGTGTTGGCGTTGACACTTATTTAAAAAAATCAGATAAGTGGAATTTGAGGAAAGATGAATGTCAGTTACAAAAAGGAGAAGAGCCCCTTATGGTACACTTTGGATGCCAATATACTAAAGCCTTAAACCTAGCTTTGTGAAAGAACTAGCTGCAGCTGCATTCCTAAAGCACCAGAGGAAAAAAACCCTGTGGAAAGACACATTTTTTCCCCTTTCCTTGTTTCTAAAGCAAGTGGAATCCCCCATTAAGTCAGAAGCAGACTAAAAACTAGGAAAAAAGACATCTGGGAAAAAAGGGCTCTCCCCCCTCTGCAAAAAAAATTTCTGACTTTCATGTTTTCTTTCTTTCTTGCCTTCATGTCAAATTTCAAATATTTGACCAAAACCGCAATATTCAGGGTGGGGCTACAACCAGTCAAATCAAATCATTATCAAATATCAGCTTATGTAGGGCATTCTTCATAGGATGCCTTTAGGAAAAATGTGTTTTACCAATATTCACAGAATTAATGTCCCATAATGTTTTGTTCTTCTTGCAATACACTTGCATTTTCAAGGTCTTAAAGGAGGCATAAATCTTGTAACATTTATTTATTTTTAATCAATTGGTATAATATGCTGATCCTTACTCACACCTTAAGTATTTGCCAAAAAAAATTGAACTAATTAAATAGAGTAACGAAGCTATAGCACGTTTCTGTGAGCAAATCAGTTTCCCACATTTAGCTGTTTTTCAATAAATAAACAGTTATTATTTATATTCCTCATTGAACACAATTTTGAGAAGGAGCCATTTAGTCTCCTGTAATTTTCTATGTATACATCTTGGATGGTTAATAGAGAACAAAATATAAAGTATGATAAGTTGAAACTAAAGTCCAAGCTGAGAGGTCTACTGGAGGACATAGGACTGAAAATCAGAATGGAAAACACTTGGCAAGCATATAAAAGTTAAGAAAATACTTGGGTAAGGCAAGGATGCCTGAAACAGCTTCTTGACATTATTCTTCTCTGCACAACTATGCAAAAATGGCTCAGATGCAGAGAAAAATATTTCCTGAGGCTGTTTCAGGGTAAGAGGGCCATAGGGCAAAGAAAAACCAAAGTACTTTAAAAATTAACTTTTCCAGTGTCTATTCATCCAGCAAAAACCACACTGCCCTGGACTAGGTGGCAAGCTGTCCCTCTGTGTTTCAGGGGGATAGCAAGGACCCTAACTGCGAGATTAGCAATATCCAGCACCCTGAGCTCTGAAACTCTTTGCATCCAGCTCTCAGTATCCGCATCAAAGTTCTGACCTCACACATGGATTTTCCCTGGCTTTGCTCAGTCATTTTAGGGATTTTGATACGGTTCCCTGTCTTTCCCTCTCAACTTCCCTTTTTCTTCTGCAGTATGAGAACTACAATACTTTCTCATCTGCAGGAGATTAATTTTAATTCCACAAGCTCCTTAAAATTGTGTTTGTGTGTAAAATTCACTTTCTTTCACATAAAAAAGAGAGGGAACTCAGAAAGTCCCTATATATGTTACAATATCATTCAGACTGTTTCAGGTAGTAATCTCAGTATAGATTTCAAATTTGCCCTTCTCAATTCAAAGCCTTTCCTTGGTTCATCTTCAACAACTCCCACGTTCAGTATCTCAAAATTGTGCTAAATACTGTGCAAGAGAAACCTCTGTAGCCTCTATGTTTTTCTAGAACAATCTGAGTTAGTGGTCAGCCAATATCCTACTCCATTAAAGCTTTTTTCCACAAAGGACCTGAGTCCCTGATTAATCACCAAATTCACAAAGCTTTTGATCGCTAGAGATTCTGAAATTCAGCATCAGTAAGAAGAAAAATGTCATTTCCACTCACATGTGCTCGATTCTGGATTGGTTATCTGGAATAATATGATTACCTGGTGTCCAGATCTAGTTGTAATTCAACTGCCTCCAAAAAAAATTAATATTAGTTATTATTAAAAATTGTTCTTGAACTCAGTTTGAACTGATTCTGGAAATTTTCATGGAGCTTTAATTGAAATCTAGCTCTAGAAATTGTGACAGCTGCCTTTCTTCATACATCCCCACGATTGCCCTAATTTTGTGTTAAATGTATGTTTATTTGTAACCCTGAAACACTCTTGAAATGAAAACCTACCTCCTGAGATAAGGGAAAGAACTATAGACGCCAGTACTGTGATCTAGCTCCTTCAAAATAAAAATTATAATAAATCAGCTTCAATCAATTATAATCCCTAAATGAAACTATTCATTAAACATCTGCTACTGACTTCTGTATTACAACTAATTCTCTTAGGGGCTTTTCTTCCCAAATTTGAGAAAATCTACTCCCTACTTAATCCAAACTTTGAAACTATTCTTTTTGACTGAAAAAGTCTTATTTTTCTTGGCACTTTGGACTGATATGTGGTGGCCAAGTGACTTCAGTTTTGTTCAGTCTTTGGAAACCCCTCTTTGGCTGTTCCTGAGAAAGGGGAAACCTGACTCTTCTTTGTGCTATGAGTTCAGGAAAGGGCACAGCAAGAAAGCATCTACCCTGAACTCTGAAACCTCAGCATAAGACTGAAAGCTATTTTTTTCCCTCACCACTAAACGTAGGACTAATAAATATTGGACTATTTTTTGTAAAAGAGACTTGGTTTTTTCCCCCTTGGATTAACATTGTATTTGTTCAATGAGCTTTGCAAGTTCCATCTCTCTCATGTCCTTTTCTAGTTGCAACTCTGAAGCTACATTGTCAGACCGCTTAGAACTGCTCATCAGGATCCCTGCCATGTCTTCTGCTGTTCAAACAAAGTCACTCTTATACGTGTTCACTAGCTTTTTCCAGTCACGATAAGCCAGAATTGCTGAAGCTATTTCAATGTAGTATCTCTGCCCGCTCTCTTATTTGGACTGAAGCAAATCAGAGTCATCACCCTTGATGCTTGACGGGCAGATTTGCAGGTGTGATTTCAAGTGAAGCTGTGCTGCTGACATTGGGCTAGTAACAATATCATAATGTCTTCAGCCAGCACAGCTGGAGCAGGAGGGGTGCATGTGTCTACTGCACTAGCGGATCAGCTGAAATAAGGAAAGTTTTGCAATTATATGTGTCTTTTTTATTTATACTCTGAAGTCTGAGAAAAGCCAACGATTTGGGTGATGTATTTGAACAATGGTCCAGCCTCTTTTTGGTTGAATAATGGTGAAGAGTAATTTTTCTCAATACCTGAATCTCTTGGTAAGTGAAGTATCAGCTTCTGAGTCTGGGAGTTCAGGACAGAAGTGCCTTGCAGTGAAGAAGGATGCCTGGGCTTATTTTGTATAACACAAAGCTGTAGAGTTTTCGTGCACAGGGAAGGCTGAAAGATGAAAGGAGACAGCAGGAGACAGAAGTCCTGTTGAAGTGTTTCATCCACTTCACAGAAAAGAAGAGAGTACAGAAGGGAGGACTTCATCTGAAAAGTTGGAGAGCAACCACACATATCAATAGTTCATGCTTAGTTTTTCTTCTTGCTCTTAATGACTAATCTGTTAACTTTAATTTTTTTTCCTGAATATCTTCATTAACTAACAATCTTCAGTGTACAGATTTGGCAGCCTGGTCCCAAATCTGATCTCATTCTGGGACACATCAGTTTCAGCTCTGTTAAGTTGAATGGAATCATTCCAGCTTTACACTAGAAGAACTGGAAAAAAAAAAATTATCAAGCCCTGAAACAAAGGTAGAAATAAAAATTTAAAAAAATTAGAAAAAGCCTACTACTGTATTAGCTTTAAAATATGAAATTACCCTAATAATTAAAATATAAATTTAATGGGTAAATATCAGCTTCTCTGATGCATTTATGTATCAGATATATTATTCATATATCATTGTAGTATGTCACATATTGAGGCTCATCCCTGCAGGTCCCATTCAGCCTGCCTGTTTCAGGGCACTCTCTTTGATTTTGATAACTTTTTTCTTCTAATTTGCACAACTTTTTATACTGTTCATTTTTTTCTCAAAAGTTCATGTTCTTGAAAGAATATGCCTACTTGAGTTTGCACAGCAAGGAGAGGCTCTGCTGATCACCCTGTATGCCTGTGTAGGGCCCATTGAGGCCACTATCACGGGCTTCTGGCACCATCTGGTGGAGGCTTTACATCCAAAAGATAGATTACAGATAGGTTTGATAATTTACTTTTAATAATAATTTATCTCTAAAATAAAAAACTGAAGTGCCACATCAAGACATGTGTTGTGTTATACCAGGCAGGGGTGAAGATAGACATGGCATGTGTGCTCACTTACTACCTTTAAAGTGGTTATGAAGTGAGTAGGAAGAAAATATGAATTTCCATCCAAAATATTTTGGTTGTCTAGTTACATATATATCAGAATTTTCTTACAGACATTGGTGAGTTGAGGCAGGTACAAAAACTTTTCCTGGTTAAAATGTAATGAGAGGATTTAGTTGAGCAACAGCTTTTTATCTCTTTAGTAACCCCAAAACCTTGCTTCATTCTGCAAGCTGGTCAGAGTCAGAGGACTCCTATTTTAGGCCTTTCATAGCAGTGAAAGAAAGCACTGTGGGTTTTCAAAGGGCTTGTGTTACAGCACCCATCTTTCTGTATACTGCTACAGGTGTTCCTTAGGTTCAGTACACAGGTGAAGCAGCTCTCAAATGTTCCCCAGCTTGTTCTTGATAATAGTGCATACTAGGAAAGTACTTAAAACAAGCTGATGGTAGTTGCTTCTAAATATAGGAACTGAGGAAGATTTTACAATATAAAACACCACCAGCAGAGGCTGTATGTGTCCCTCCTCAAATCCCAAATGTAAACCAGATGAGAAAACAATTGTCTGATGGCTAAATACTACAAGATTTCTGTGCAAATGCCAGCAATATAAATTCTCTTCTCGTTAGATTTGGCTGAAAAATTCTTTAAAGCTAAATGAAACCATGTCCTCAAACTGCGACTAAACCTCCCCTGCAGTTAAAAATATTCAGTTAATTTCTTTATTGTTTTTCTTCATCTCTTTATCCTTTTATTGCAGTTCAACTTTTAAAAAGAAGTAGCTCATTATATCTGATACCAATAATTTCTGATCCAGTAGGACTTGGAAACTTTCTTAAGAATATATGACATCAGCCTGTAGTTATTAGATTGTGAATTGAGAAATTTGGATTCTCTTCTAGGAAGCCCTTGAAGTTTCGGATCCTTCTCCAGATATGTCTTTGAAGTAGATGACATTGACACATAATGCAATCTCATTTTCATGAGGTGTCTGCTGAGACATCTGCCTCAGCCAGTGACACAGTCAACATTTTATGTCCCTATTGATAGCTTGTGTGTCATGTAGCTTTTGCAAGCCAATTGCTTGAAATTGTGACTGAAAATAAGCCTAGGCATCAGATCCACTCACATGGACACTTTGGCTGGAATGTTACTGCTCTTTATGCACAAAAATACTAATCACAGGAAATGTCTCATGATTCCATTGTGACTACATAATGAATCTTATTTCTAAGAGCAGGGATGCTTCATATCCATGTTCACTGGTTAATACTTGAGAAGACTTCTGCACTCAGTTTTCTATGATTCATATGATTCTGTAGGCATTACCCATTTTCATTCGAGATTATGATGATGAGTATTCTTTCTGCGAAAAATATTCTTGTGTGAGCAACATCACTGACTGAATGGCGTAGTGCTTAAAAGACAGGGACATGCTGTGACAAAAGGGATATTCCTGAAGTGCTGGCTGTTTGCTGCCTTCACTTCCTGTGACCTGGAAGAAGGACAGAGGATAACAACCATCAGGAGATGCATCTACCTCTATCCAATCCAAACATCGGACACTGGTAGAAAATAAACCCATACTCCTGGTATTACTAATTTTTTTTACTTGACAGAGGTGACTTCAAGAAGTTTCAGAATAGTAGTACTGATTGTGGATTTGGGAATTCTGAGGACACAGTCTCTTGTAGTTAATTAAACAGTGTCAGGGAGCTTCTTGGCTAATTTGATTATCAGTACTTGAACTACCAGAATAATCTCTGGCTTGGCTCTGGGTCATGGTAAGAAGCAATTGCTGGAGAGTTGGTGGTGGATATGGGCTATGGACCAGTTCCAATAGCCATTTTCATGCATCCAGCCTTGTTTGGACAGAGACTAAAAGTATTTAGCAGCATGGAGATAATGAAATTCTGCTACAGAAAGGGCTCTGGCTGTCTTGTTTATCAATATTGATACTGAAAAATATACATTGTGTTTTCTAGGGCTGCCTGTTCTCACATTTCACATGGAATCAATTTGAAAAAGAAAATAAATTGACTTCCTGTAAAGGAAAAGTTAAAATTTTGGTTAGCAAGTTCAAAATGGTTACAAAAATCAGTGTAATAGGGTATGTGCACTGTTATGTGTAAGTCTGTAATTAAAAAGGAAGTTTTCTCTTTTGGCTGATTTTGTGGTTAACCCTTTTCTATAATCTTAGTGCATGCTCATTGCTTGTCATGTTCTTTTCAGATTAAATTACCCTACTTGCCTTTTGCACCATTCCCAAGGCTGTTTTAGAATTGTACAAATCATGTCATAGGAGAAATTCTTGTGTTAATATATCATATATCAAGCTCGACGGCCCTGGTTTGCATTTTAGCCTTCCTCAAAATCACACTTGACACATTAAAGTAACACAGATAACAGACTTAGTATATTGCTGCCACTCTCTACCCCACTCCAGAAAGCTTTGCTGGAGGCTGATTGAAGCAGCACAGCCTACTCCCAAACCAGCTGTTGCAAACTGCTGCAGTCTCTCTGTCCCCTGGCTGTAGTTTCCTCTTTCAGCTCTTCTCATTGTCTAGGCTCAGGGCTGGAAACACCAGTTGATCCAGCTCTGTCTGCAGGTTGCCTGGATCCCCCCAGGAGCTGACAGTGTTGGGTGAAGGCACTCTGCACCCAGAATATTGGAAAGGTCTTGACTTTCCTCGTACTAATGAAGTAGGCTAAATAGATGTCTCCTTACAACTCTATTCTGCATGTGATGAGAGTATGAATATTGTTGTCAGAGAAACCCTCTCCACTGGCCTCAGTTGATACAAGCTTTGTTTTTTCACTGCTAATTTTTATAATCTCATGTTTTCTTCTTGAGACAAATGTTATTCAGAGGAGAGGAAAATGACAATATATTGAAGTTTTGTGCTGAGGACCTGATAGTAAAGTAAAATAAAATAAAATAGGCGGAAACAAGCTACTTGTCCTGAAACTATCTTATCCAGACTTGTTTAATTCATAAGACTGTAAAGTTAGAATGGTACATTCAAGGCTCTTTATATGATAAGGTACTCCAGGAGGTCATATCAAGATCTGCTTGTGGGTATTATAGTGATGGTGGGCCGACACTGTCTAGTGTATTTTAGTCAACAGGCAAAAAAAAGAGGTTCAATCCTTCCCTTGCAAAGGGCATTCACATCACATGCAGATCTGATGAAATGGTGGGTTTTTTCCCCTGGCAAATTTCAGCCTGAATTGTGTGATTGATGTCTGTATTTGAGTAGAATAATCCTCAACCACCGAGGTTAGTGTTGTTTTAGGGATTAAGAAAGAAATTGTAAATCCAGCTTCAACAGAATGGAATTTGGGGCCTTACATTTCAGCATTAGCTTTTTCTGGAATTCTTTGAAGGTTTTCTTTCTCCACACATGCATGCAATTTCTCTTCACTGTTTCTTATGGTGAACATTCATGTTTGTTTTCCTGCGGTTGAATTCTGTGCAGAGGTCCCTGTTGAGGGAAGACATGAGATACATGGTAAGAGGAAGACTTTCAGACTGCATCCTTTGAGGGCCAAGTGTTTGTTAGATCATGTGTGACAAGTCCCAGAACAATCCGTTTTAAGTCCTCCAGGACCTTCAGGGTGCCAGAGATATGTGAGGAGGGACCTTTGCCTGTAGTCCCAGTCTAGTGTATCATTGCATTGCATGCAGTTTCAGGATACTGAGGAATCCATTTCTGTCCTCTCGATTCTGGTTGCTCCCTACCAGGGAGGGCTGACCCTGGCAAGATACCAGGTGCCCCCCAAAGCCACTCTGATGTAGATCAAGGTAAGGACAGGGAGAGATCACTCACCAGTTACCTTCATGGGCAAAACAGACTCGAGTAAATTTTTTTTTTACAAATCAAATCAGAGTACCATAATGGGAAACAAAATCAAATCTTAGAAGCACTTTTCACCTACCCTTCACTTCATCCCAGGCTCAACTCCGCTCCAAATTTTCTCCACCTCCTCCTCCCAGCAGCACAAGGGAGTAGGAAATTTGGGTTGTGGTCCCTTCATCATAGGTTGTCTGTGCCACTTTTTCCTCCTCAGGAGAAGGACTCCTCATACTCTTCCCCTGCTCCAGCATGGGGTCCCTCCCATGACAGACAGTCCTCCATGAACTTCTCCATGGGCTGCAGGTCTTAACAAACTGCCCCAGTGTGGATTCCCCCTTGGGGTCCCAAATCCTGCCACAGAAATCCTGCTCCAACACACGCTTCCACAGGGTCACAGCCTCCTTCGGTCATCCACGTGCTCTGGCGTGAGGTCCTCCAGGATCTGCAGGTGGAGGTGCTCCTCTGTGAACCTCCATGGGTGCCAGGGGCACAGCTGCCCCACCATGGCCTACACCATGGGCTAGGGGAATCTCCGCTCCAGCACCTGGAGCACCTCCTGCCCCTCCTTCCTTGACCTCGGTGTCTGCTAAGTTTTTTCTGCCTCATATTCTCACTCCCCCCTTCTCTGCCTTCAGTTGCTCTGCTCCCTCCCCAGCTTCTTAACTATGTTGTCCCAGAGATGTTATCACTGTCACTGTTGACGAGCTCAGCCCTGGCCAGCATCAAGAACAGTTTGGGGAAGCTTCTAGCAGTTTCTTACAGAAGCCACCCCTGTAGGCCCCATTATGGGGAAATGGCTGCTGTTTTATCCAGAACACAGTCTCTGCTGATCTGACAAAAACTTGGAGCACAGGATTCCACCCAGTGTAAGTCAGTCCTACTAAATCTCCGACTCACTACTCTTACATGGACAGTTGGGCTTACACAGGCTCTGGAGTAAAATCACTGCCAGAAAGATGGGTGGTCCCATGTATTTCTCATAGGGAAGAAGAGACATAGGTTATACAGGTATCAGAGGATCTCTTTGTTGTTAAAAGAGCCAACACAGTTCAATCTTAAATCCAGAAGTGATGCCTGCAGTTTTTGGAACTTTACATTTAGCATCTTAAAACAAATTATTGCTACAGTATATCAAGGATTTGATTTCAGTAAACTCACCAGTAAATATTAGATTAAACCTCAGACTCCAACCCACAAATTTTGTGTGTCTATCAGAAGAGAACTACCATGGACCAAAGCCATCTTTGCTGGTTTGCATCAGCAAAAATACTACCACACACTGCCAAAAATTTCCCAAACTGTTCCAGGCTAATGTAAAAGCCTTTTCTATTGAGGAAACAAGACTGCAAAGTGGCTCTGAGGGCAGGGGTAGCTAGAACAGCTCCACATTAGATCAGTGACCCTATCTGAGTCTTGCATTGACCTACATCCATCTTGTATAAAAACCCAGAAAAATCTAAGTAGAAAAGTTACTCTTTATTTAAAAGTAAATCTAAGAGGATCATTGTCCATGATAGCGAGCTAATAAAGTGTTATCATGCTTTGCAGAGAAACTTGTGTTAAAGAAAATACAGAACAACTTGTAACCTGAAAAACAAATCAGAAATTACTAGAAGTCAGGGATAAAATCTAGGGAATATTGAGAAGAGAGAGTTTTATTATTAAAGGGGTTAGAAGTTTGGTAGTTGGACCATAAAATTGTAAGAGAGGAAAAAACCCACTACCCTTTTTTTTTAGACCTAAATATTTTAACACAACCAGACTGATTTCTTTTCCCAAGTTTACCTTAAATAAAAATGCCATGTGACACCTGAAACAAACAAGATTGAATTTTCATTTTGTTAATGATATAGCAAAACAAAACATGTTGACACCCTAAGAACCATCCTGGGTAGCTTGCTTTCTTTTTATTGATGATTCTTCTGTAATTTTTTAATATTTTGAGGCATAATCTGCTTAATTTTTATCACATTTATAATTAATCAGATTTTCACCACCTTGATATCAAAGAGCCAGTAGATGGCAGAATGGGTTTATTTATGATTAGGCTGGGCCCAGCTACCCCTGCTTATTTAGGGAATTAAAACCCTATGGAGAAAAAATATATTTGGGCTATGGTCCACCATGTGGCTCCGGCTGACCTTATGTGTCCATTTGTATTGCAGTTTTAAATCTTTTCCACTGAATTATTGAAAGATAAAATACTGATATGCATCCTAAAGAGACCCTCTGGTGCCTGTATAACCTATGTCTCTTCTTCCCTATGGGAAATACACAGTCTGGGGCTTGTTGTTTTCTTCAAATAGACCAGTGTCAGAAGGACTTAAAAATGTGAGGGGAAACAATACTGATTCTCTGCAGACTTAATGGAAATTTGTAGGAAAACTCCATTTTGCCTGACTTCCAGCCTTACCGCTAGCCATAACTCTTGTTGACATGCATTGATTGAAAAAGTTTGTATCACACTTGGAAGCTGCCCTAGAACAAAGATCCTATTTCAAAAAGAAACATTTATTGATTTTTTGAGACACTGGTTTTGTTCCTTCTGCAATGGGATTAAACCAACACTTTTAGAAAGCTGTCAAGATCAATTAAAAAATGAGGAAGATAGCAAGTAGCCCTCACCTATGGGTATTAGCCTTGGGGGTAAAGTATAGCCTGTGGGATAGAAAGTCCAAACCCAAGTTCCTGGTTTGTCTGATATACTCGGCCTTCAGTCATGCTGAGATGGGCTGGTCATGCTTTGTCTTGGGCTTCCGGGTGAGATTCCAGCCTGTCTATAAGAAGTATCACCAGTTGAAGACATCAATGAAATTGGTATAAATCTGAAATTAACACTTAGAGCTTTGAAAATCTCAGGTGGTGCTTGCTATACCACTGGCTGAGGCTGATTCATGAAAAGATTCACAGTGGAGAGCTAAGGAGAGAAAAGTCCTCTCTCTTTTTATCTCTGAGGTTTTCACTAAATACTGTTGCATTTTTCTGTTTCAAGGAGCAACAGCCAAACCTTTTGCCTGCGATCCCAGAAATTCTGCCTTAAATCATGTGTGCCATATCATATGATCTTAGCAAAATGAAGGAGTGGGTTTGTTCATTTATTTATTCATTTGAGAGAGAAAAGCTACCACTAAAACACAGGATACTTTATGGGAGCTCTTTTATAGGACCTTTCATTCTGTTGCTCTTGAAATTTTGTTTTTCTTTCTTTACTTTTACTTTACTATGTACTTCTAGGCTTGGTGAGGTGCCAAGTACATAGACATTAAAGCCATGAGCTCGGTTGCAAATCAGTGCTATTCTTTTAAAATAGAAATAGTTTACTAAGTTGATGCTTATTTAAGCCTAATGAGTGAAATTTGCAATATGCAGGATGCTAGGGCCATGAAAAGACAGGAGGCCAGATTATAATCTCATTAAATGAAAAGAAATTGGTGCTATTCCAATATTAAACAAGATCACCATTTCATCTTCTCTGTTGCAGGCTAGATCCACAGAGGACCTACTTGATTGCAATGCTTAATAACTGACCACTTAATAAGGACTAAAGCAACATAATAGAAATTAAACCTGAACCTATCTTCCTACAGAATTTACACAAACTCCAATGATCCCCAGTGGGCTCAAAACAGACAGGATTAAGTTTACCATCCAAAGTAGGCAGGCACGTGCACACCAGACACTTAAGAGAGAATACATCAAAATCCCAGTAAGCAGGAGCATCCTGAAAGCTGCATAGGAATGCCTCTCCACTCTCGAGAGTCCCAGCCACATTTTCCACCTTTTCCTGTAAAGTATTGTGTGGTGTAGTCAGGCTGTTCTGTTTTACATAATAGCTCAGTGCTTACAGTAGCAGTTGCTTAAAGCAATGCAGAAATTATATGGCAGCAGGAAGGAGGACGCAAGGATTTCACCTGTGATATTCTATTGCTTTCTTCTCTCTTGACCATTCCTATTGCATTGAGAATTATTTTCTTTCCTTACAGTGAAATTCCCACCATTCCCACTTAACCTGGAGAATTGGAGAATCAGAGAATCGTAGAATGGTTTGGGTTGGAAGGGACCTTAAAGACCATCCGGTTACAACCCCCGTGCCATGGACAGGGACACATTTCACTACACCAGTGTGTTCAAAGTCCCATCCAACCTCTAACACTTCCAGGGATGGGACATCCACAACCACTCTGGGTAACCTGATCCAGTGCCTTACCATCCTCATAGTAAAGAATTTCTTCCTAATCTAAACCTACCGTCTTTTAGTTCAAAGCCATTATCCCATATCCTATCACTATATGCCCTTGTAAAAAGCCACTTTACAGCTTTCTTGTAGGCCCCCTTCAGATACTGGAAGGCTGCTATAAGATCTCTCTGGAGCCTTCTCTTCTTCAGGTGGAACAATCTCTCAGCCAGAAGGACTTGTCCTAGAAGCTGGGAAATTGGAGTCCAAATTCCTTTGTATCTGCACATGTACTCATACAATACTATGATTACACATATTCTTACATGAAAAAAGACTACTCTATTAAAAAGAAATTAGCAAATACAAGAACATCTGCTGTGACTGGATGCTTTGTTTACTCTGTTCCTGGGTGGATACCAAGCCAAGGCCAACAAGAGACCTGGGGTCTAGAAGCATTTGCCACCTCTGCATTAATAAATGAAACAAGCTGTGAAATGCTCCCAGTCAGTTTACATGGACAGTTAAATTGTTAAAACAATCCCTACCACAGCTGTGGCCTGGGAAGACTAGTGGTGCCCAGAAATATCCCCACACAGAGCTCAGGAATGTAAGTATTTGAGGGGCCATTTCCAGCATGCCACTTTCTTGCCTCTAAGGGGGTTTTGGATCCTGGAAAGTTTATGATCTTCAACATGAGTTGTAGGATACTCTGTGTTGGTTTGCCACAGTGTCTGGAAATGTTCCTGAGTGTGTTGAATTCCCTAGCCTAGGGCAGAACATGTTTCCTAGCTCTCAGACAGGCCAGACCATGAGTTGAGGCAGGGGCCTCTTGGAGCTGTTGTCCTGCCAGGCAGTCACCTTTCATAAGGCTGCATTTTTGGTGCATTGCAACAATCAGCATCTGAGCAGCAATTTTTAGTGCAGTGATTTTTGAAGAGAGTATCCTGGGGTTGTCCTAGGCTTGGCCCTGCTTTTCCAACAAGATATCTCCAGCCTTCCTATTCCTTCAGTTTTCCTTGAGAGGAAAGGAAGGAAGACAGAATAGGGGCTCAGAGAGTGCAGCTACTCAGCCGTGGGGGGTAAAACTCAGAAGCGCTTGCTTTCCTTAGAGGAAGCTTCTTTCATTGTCAGCAGATGGGAAGGGGAAATTGGGGGTGGGGGCAGACTGCCGAGGGCTGCTTTGATGTTGGCCTGTTTGTTTGCTTTCTGCTTCCTGGACCCTCACCCGAGGGGCTGGAACTGTCAGTTGTGGAAGAAGCACAACAGGATGGCCACAGCAGCCCGCAGACAGGACGGCAGCAGATGTCGACAATAGGAGTGGGTGGCATCAGCTTAAAGCAAAGCAGGGATAACCTGAAGGGATGAGATCAGAGAGTGAAATAGAGAGAGGGAGCTCTGGTGAGGCAGTAGGTGTCTGTGGTGGGACAGCAATGCTCATTGAAATGGGGAAAGCATAGGTGGAGACCTTCGGGAAGCTACGCAGCAGAGCCTTCCATGAATTTGTCCGAAAGTTACTCATTTTCAGTCCTGACACAGTTTAACTGTTTATAAGTGAGGATATCACAGGCTAACGTGCTGTGGCCCTACAAGCCTTCAGCCAGCACAAGGCCAGTGGGTGTTAGGCAGCATGCCCTTGAGGATGGGCTCCACTGGGCACCAGCTCACTTCAGCCGGGTTTCAGGCAAACCAGAAGCCATTATAACTTGCTGGGATTTCTGTGACATGGCACAGGACAGGCTGGCAACTCCTGAAATATTTTCAGGCATTTGTAGGTTTTTTGTCCCTTAACCTGTTTCTTTTTACAGTATCTCATGGCTGAGAAAAAGTCATGGCCAAGATAACGTCACATTGACAGGTGAGAAAGCAAAAATGTGGATTCTTTCAGGTTATTTACAGATCCAGTCTGATACCACACAGCTGGTCTAATAAAAGAGAAGGTAAATTAACTCCAGAAGTAGTCAGTCAGAATTTCCATCAAGGGGTTAATCTTGAAAATGGTCACCCAGGTGGATCAAGCCACAAAATGTCAATCTGTATCTCATAGTAGCAATGGGACACCCTGGCCATAGCTAGTAATTTATGACATGTCAATAGATAACTTAATGCAGTGCCTGAACTTATGTTCTGGCAGATACATGTCACACTTTTGGGGTCAACTCCAGAGTGACCCATAAATAATGACAGCTTTAACTGTGGTTTTCTGTTAACAGTTAGAGATATTTTCCTCCAAAAATGGTAATTCTGGTAATGACTCCAGTCACTCGTATCTTTGTTACTCAGCTGACATAGCCAGCACTAGAAGATAAAGGTAAGTAATATGCAAAATAATAAGAAAATATGCAGTGCAGTGTAAAAACACGGGTGTTCTGCAAACAATAGAGACACTGAAGTGTTTTCCTGCCAGAAATACTTCCCCTGAGAGAATTTAGGGAGATGCAGATGCAAACAAATAGCATTGATCCAGCCATGGTGTATTTGCCCTTCTGTCAGTGACCCTGTCTCGACTTCAGGAAGATGTAACGAATAGTGTGTGTCCTTGGAGAGAGCTCTGGGCTTTAAGGGACAGAAACAAAGACATATTCCATGTCTGATACCTGGGCTACAGAGTGTGTGTGACCACGTTACTCTAAACACTGCAAGAAGGTTTGAATTACAGAAATGAAATGAAAGTCACTTTGTTTCATGGAAATCCCTTTACTCTGAGGGAAAACGAGAAAGAATAGCAGAGGGCACTATTTCGTTTTGTGAAAAACCTGGTTGCAGAGTCAGGCCAAAACTGGGAATTATTTGGGATACTCCTGCTCCTCCCTTTTGTTTTGGTGTTTCCAGCCTTCCTGGGGAGAGCTTGTCTACTTTAAGAGGGCAATAACATTAAATGGCTATTTCGCCCTGTGTGCAATCCAATATCCCACTAATCAGTGGCATGTGTTTGATTAAGCATTAGGACCAGTCCTACAATTCTTATCAAGCAAAAGCAAAATGCTAGTGAGCAACTGGATCTTTGCACTCCAGCATGTCTTGCATTCACGTCTCAGAGGCCTTTGATTGGTACCTGAAGGTCCAGGCCATCCATCACACTGCAGGCATTTGAGAAATGAGTGGTTCCTGTTTACAGTTCACTGTGAAATGATGAGACATAAGGCTGCTAGTAAGGCAGTGAGACTGAGAACATCATATATGCACATACTGGAGCTATGAATCTATAGCAATGTTTTTGTTTATGGATTTTTTACAGGTCAATCAAATTGATACAGTCCTGGAATACAGGACTTCAAATTAACAGGAATCCTAGATACCACAAGTAGATGCCTTTTGGGGAACTGTGGCTTGACTCTGGCATCTGTTTTTCTGATGAATTCAGAGAGTAAAATGGCACAATCTCTGGAATGGGATATTTGAGTCAAGGAACCAAATTTTTCTAGGGGGAATTAACCTGTTAGGAAATTTCTTGCCTCTTATTACTGGTCATAAGTCTGTTTATAATGATACAAGCACAAAACAGATATATCTATTGTGTCTTTTGTCAGCAGTGTATTTTGTTCATTTTACAGTGGTCTTATAGATCAGGTCTGTTGAACACAACTAAGAGAAGATGCAAAGTTTTTACAACTATGTAACTGTGTTTTGGACAAAGGTGACAAGAAAACAAGATACAGAATAACTCAAATAAGCTACTCAAAGTACGTCAATAATTAATTTATTAACCTTTAACTGTGAGTTTTAAAAGGAATATAATAATTATTAAAACTTGAAAAAAAAATAGAAATTTCTAGCATTGGTACTGGAGGTGACCCGGGCAAAATCTACTTCTACAAAATGAGTTAATTGCATACACAAACAAGGTTTGTGGATTACAATTACCCATTTTGCATGGTCAGCTACCATGAATGCATAGATTCAGCTTGAGGCCACAAGACTGACGTCTCCGAAGTCTGATGGAAAATTAGGGATGTGAACAAGTTTGAATGAACACGCACCAACGCAATCACCCTATAAAACTCAAACCAACCCAAATGGGAAAATAGATGGTGGGAAAAGATAAAGCCTACTATTTTTGTTTTAAATAAGCATTTCACAACAAAAGAAAGCACAAGCCCCAAAACTCTTGTACTTTTTGTGTTTAGCCAAAGTTAAAATAGAAGCAACAGAACAGTGGGGGGAAAATCTTGTTTTTCAGAATAACTGGACAGAACAGACTCTGTTTCAGGGCTCAGGCTGTTAAAAAATGTCACACTGAGTCTCTTCAGTTGAGTCTTACAGGAGAAGGACCAATATTGTGGCTTCTCTTCTAACTTCAGCTTTAGAAGTTTCAGTGTGCCTCTCGCCACCACACTGCACTGAGTTGATTTGTGTGTGATTGAGCACGCTGGCTGCATGGGTGTTACATTCTAGCCATGTCCTTAAAATGACACACATGCCCTAATTGACCACGAGCACCCTAGCCCTTTCCATAGTCTGTCCACAGAAGTCTGTCTGTCTGCCTGCATAATTTTTTGACCTCCAAATGTAAATTAATAGTGTGGGCACCCTTAATAGCCTCCCTTTACCTGTATTGTGACCTACCAGCATATTTGAAAGTTATATTTTCAGTCTACACAGACGTCAAGGAGGCCTTGCAGTTATGTTATCTCATCTGTGATTATTCAGCTGCAGAAAATCCCCTTTTCCATGATACAGTTGGAGCCAAACTTACCACATTCCAATTAACTACTTCTGTTGGTATTAGTTTTCATGTGGTCCATTGCTTTTACCTGTGACAGATTTTTCTTCCATCCAGAGCCAAGTGGTTAGCCGAAGTTCAGGATCTTACAGGTTTAGGAAAAATCATAATGATGTTTATGTACAAACAAGTTATACATAACCCTATATCCCTAAACACAGTAAAAATGAAAAGCAGATAGATTACTTTCTCAAAGTATGTAAGAAGTCGCAAAATATCAAAAGGTTTCCCAGAAGTCCTTTGCTGAAGAATTTCTCTGTGTCCTCTCAGGATACTTTCAACTCCTTTGCCAGTAAACTGGGGCTTTGCAACAGAAAGCCCAAAATTGCTTTATAGACGCTCAGTCTGTTCAACCCTGAATCTGACCTGACCTGTTTTCTTTATGGTAAGCTTTCCTAAGATCCATCAGGATCTCTCTGCTAAGAGTTTTTTACTTCACTTGAGTTGCGCAACCTTCTGTGTGCATTCAAGATAAAATCAATGGTAACTATGAATATTTTCCAATGCAGGAATAAAAAACCAACCAAACCAAACAAACAAAAAACCAAACAAAAAAAATCCCACCACCAACAAAACGTCTCCTATGTTCCGTTTTTTTGTCATAAACTAGGCATTACTGAAGAGGAAAGGAGGGATTCAAGAGGATATAGAAAGGGCGAATGTAGTTTAAAAATGACCTCCTGGACAAATAAGATGATCCACAGTGAGGGCTGTGCTTTTGTAAATCTGTATATTGCTTTATTCTCTTCACCCTGTAAGACACTAGAATATCAAATGAAGTAGAAGAAGATGATGTCTCATAAAATATGTTGTCTTGCTCTTTCTTATTCTCAGAGTGCTTATACTAGACATGCCACTATTTCAAGCTTCTTCTCTATAGTATCCATACACTCTCCTGGCAGTGTACTTCACTCTGATCTGTATGAGTGGAGAGTGGTCCTTTCTCTAAATTTTTCTGCATTGTAGATATGGTCTGTGACAAAAGTAATGAGCAAGAAATAATATTCACTTCCTATTCTGTGTTTTGTTTTTCTTGTAGAAATTGACAGTATAGCTGTGCATAGCGTTTTCACTTTCTTGGCAGCTCCCTTAGAAAATGCAAAGATATTAATTTCACTATGCTGAAAAGCCAGGACAGAGCAGATTTCCTGCACTGCACTACGAATTAGGCTCGTGTTCTAGAAACACTGGTCTGAGAACAGATCGCTACCTCACACTATTTGCTGCTCTCTGCAGTGCTGTTAAAGACTGGTCTGTCCACCTCTCATGAAGCTCACCCTTGTTCTGAAAGCCTGTGGGATCCTTAAGAAGCAATCATGCTCTGCAGTAGAGATTTAAAGACTTAAAAGGTGCTTAGACCTCGTACTGGTCCTTTGCACAGGAGGCACATTTCATTCAGTATAAGATTTTTTTACAGTAGAACCTAGTTTTAATAATTGATCTTTCAGACTGATTGAAAGCTCCTGCTCCACTTTAGCTATTAATCTTCCTCAGAACACATTTAGGTCATTATTGCTTTATATACTAAAAGCAGGTAACCACAACACTGTATGTCTGTCATAACTTCAGGGGACACTGTAACACCACTGTCTGTGGTATCCTTTTTCTGGTTCCAATCTAAAATCAAGTACCTGCTTGAGACATTTGACATCAAAGTGGTTCAGGGCTCATTTCTGCCCTGAGGGGTGGATTTTAATTTTTTTAATTTTGTGAAAGAGTAGTTGCTACGGCCACATATGGATTTTAAATTCTTTTGAAGCTAAATTTCAGTGGGTGCACTGCCACACAATATACTTATTCCAGCTTAGCCAAGTCAATTACTTTATAAAGGCCCCACACTTTCTTCCTATGCTACATTGCATGCCGTGTGTTTTCACAACTGCTATAGATCTTAAAAAGAGAAAACTTCTGTTTGTTAGATAGAATGACCAGCATGTGGCTGTACTGGTATTGATGCTGAAACTCAGTACATTAAAGATAAGAATTGCTTCCAGGTATGCTAACAATAAAATCTTTCTCTGAGGGTAAGGTAATGAGTTCATATTTATACAGGGAAAATCAGATACTGAAGCAGAATAGTGGGCAAGATCTAATATCCATCTGACTCTCATGGTTACTTCTTTTATTGGTCCCATATCTTAATATAAGCATAAGTTTTGTTCTTTTTCCAGGTAGTAAGATTATTATGATTATTATTTCAATCATCAGTCATTTACTGTTTATTATACTGATATAAAAAGCCATGAAAAATTAAGAATCTGAGAAAAAAATGTTTTCAAAATACTTGGAAATTGGGCAAGCTTCTCAAAGTTCAGATAAGGTGTTCAGAAATCTCTCGTTCTATCCAATTCACCTTCACTGCCAAGAACAGAAAAACCCCAGATTCTGTTGTTCTTTCTGCTTCATCCATTTATATCTCATGTAGAACATTTTTTCATAGGAAGCAGTCTCCAATCATTCCTGCAGTTATTAAACTGCTGCCAAATTTTGGCCTGAAATTCTCTGTGTCTTTATTCCACTCATTTATCAAGCCATAACCCCTCCAGATGAAATTATCAAAAACTTAATTAAACATGCAATCACAAAACATAAAATTTACCTGAAAATACTGTAAATTCCTTTCTAGACCTGAGTTCAGGCTTCTGTTATTTTTATCTTAAAGCAACTGAAACTCCATCTATTGCTATATATTTTATAGTAGTGTACAAAGAGAATCCCAGAACCTCTCACTTCAGTCATTATGTTATTTGTGCCCCAGGAAATATTCACCCTCAAATCCAAGTTCTGGAAGCCAAATAAAGGAGGAAATGAACTTACTATTTCATCTGGAAAAGCAAGTTAAATCCCACTGAAACCAAAAGATAGCTTTTAAAATGTCTCTACATGTTAAAAGTATACTATCAGATATCTACTATCAGATTTTAACCACCACGTAATACGAGTATTGCAAACGTTGAAATCATGTGGATGTAAATTTGGAAGGAACGTTGAGAAATCCCATAATCCCAAGACCTGCCTGTCTTGTGAGGTCTGTATGGCTGCAGTATCAGCATAATCCTTTCTAATCTTTAATAACATTAATTCTCAAACATATCCATATGGGTGAGGGACATACAACAAGTCATTCATGGGCAGGAGAGGTAAGAATGAGTTGGAATACATTGGAGTTTGCAGAAGTCACAGATGTTTCCAACAAAGGAGGGACCAAAAGAACGGTTTTCCTAGTCCCTGCCCGGACTTCCTACCACCAAGTCAGTTTCCCAGGTGAGATAGAAAATTTGAGATACAGCCTCTCACCACCTTTCTGAGTGTGTTGCATGGCATCAGATTCACATGAATATATGATACAGAAATAGGAGGCCTCGTGATTCCCTAGTTCTGCTTTTCTTTAATACTCTAGTACACTGTTGCTTGGGTCTTTTACTCTAGGCAGTTATCACGATCAGATTTGATAACTCCCTCTCACCCTGAGAATACTACTATTACTAGAATTTTGTCCACCAAACAAGGAAAAGGAACACTGCACTGTGTCTATTCATTGCTGTGAAACATCCTTATAATTTGCAGTGGCAGTCAAAGCTGAAAGGAAAAAATAGAAATAAATCACATTGATATGAATGTAATACCTTCCTCTGTCCACATGTCTGTCTCATTCATCATTTCTTGTTCTCTGCCAGATGTAGGGGCTGCTCTTTTCGCAGTCTTCCAGTTCAGGCTTGATGAAAAGAAAGAATTTTTTCTAAGATTTTTTAATTACTGTAAATGAAAATATGGTGTTAAGACCATTACTTTCAGGTGTTTTGGGACAGAGTGGAATTCAGGAACCAGTATTATGGCAAGGGAATGTCACAGTCATCAGAGATTGCGTGATATCATGCATCAGAGAACTGGAAGTTGCCTTGTTCGAAGATGGAAGGAAGGAAAAGTACATTACACAGTCAAATGGAGCTGGTATTAAGAGCTAAAGGTAGGAAGGGGACAGAATAGGAGGAAGGTGTGATAGTTTTGGTTGAGAGAGTTAATTTTCTCCAGAGCAGCTGGTATGGGACTATGTTTTGGATTTGTGCTGGAAACAGTGTTGATAACACAAGGATGTATTAATTATTACTGAGCAGGGCTTGCACAGCAGCAAGGCCTTTTCTGTTCCTCACTCATCCCATCAGTGAGTGGGCTGGGGGTGCACAAGCAATTGGGAGGGAACACAGACCAAAGGGATACTCCATAAGGCATCATGCTCAATGTATAAAGCTTGGACGTGGAAGTTGGCAGGGGCTGCTGGTGCTCAGGGACTGTATGGGCATTGCTTGGTTGGTGGTGAGCAATTTCTCTTTTGCACTACTTGTTTTTCTTGCATTTACTTTTATTTTTTCCCCTCCTTTCTCCTTGTTGGCTTTTTCCTCCATTTTTTTTTTTTAATTATTAAAGTTTCTTTGTCTCAATCAATGAGTTTTTATACTTTTACCCTTCTGGTTCTCTACACCACCCCACTGGAGGGGATTGGGGCGTGAATGAGAGGCTGTTGGGTGTTTAGCTGCCTAACGGAGTTAAACCATTACCAATGGGGTCTGGGCGAAAGCTTGAACACTGATGAACAGCACTGTGGTTCTGAGATCATAATCCCCCCTCAAGTCTTACTATTTCCCTCCTACCCAAATGCTCATGATACCCAGTAGCAAACTTGTTATTGCTGTTACCCCTTGCTGGAAGTTTTGTCAGCTTTTTTGTCAACGGCTTAAACAGCAAAAAGGCTCTGAAAATTAATTCTGAAATTTTCTTCTGTTCAGAATTAATGTTAAAGTCAGTACATTGATAGAAACAACTTTTTTGATCTGATTATTTTAAATTTATTTAAAAACAAAATAAATTGGGGCACAGGAAGGACTCGCACCAGTGATGCAACATAGCTGCATAATGAAAGAAGAGCATTTGGAAATCACCCTTCTTCTCCTGCTCAGAATTGCAAGTTGGCTGTCACTAAGATGGACCCAGTTAAGGCAACTGATGTTGTAGGGCCCAGTTCTTATCCTTGCCTCAGCTAGGAACATCCAATACAATGTCTTAAATCAAAATAATCAGTGTTGGTCATCTGTTAGGCACTGTATACAAGTACACCTACTAAAGAGTTGTATCTGAAGGAAAAGGTCTGTGCATTCCCAATAACAGTATCAGCTGGAACTCTCAAGTACAGGGAATGCTTCATTATACATTAAAAAAAGTTAGGTTCTAGATAACTCCCAACTGACATCTGAAATTAGCAAACACTTCTAACCCTACTCTGTGCAAGTTTCATGTCCTTTCATATGAAAGAGGGACAATATATGCCATGCCTCAGGGAAGTTCTGAAGATACCCTAAACAGTATTTCTAAAGTAATTGCATGTTTCAGAGTTATAAGCACATAGAAAAGCCTAAGAGAACATAAATAATAGACACAGTGGGAAATAAAACCACTACTGAAAAATCTGCTAAGTAAATATGAACTGCCTGTTCTTTGCATTGGATGGAAAAAAGGCTGTGCAGTCACAAATTTAAAAGTTATACTAAAATAAAAGTATTAAAGGAAACAGAGCTAAATTTTTTTCTCCAACTTTTTTTTTTAATTTTCAGTTTTACATTTATATTTATCATCATTTTACTGTTTGCAGCACAATCAAATGACCTTCAGATTTTTTTGTGCTATGAAGTGCATGATTATGTCATTCAGCAAAAAAATTTTACAGTCATTCATACTGGATCATGGGATTAATCACAGGAAGCACAACCCTAAGTGAATTATATAGATAGTATCAAATAAATGGAAGTAAAGCCTTTCCGCTTCACCACTCCTCACTTGTTGTACGGCACACTGCATAGACAGTTTTTAAATTCTTGAACAAACGTGGCAATTTCTGAGAAACTATTTTTCAATACCTTCTTGCAAAACCAGGATTACTTATTCCTGTTTTGTCTAGTAAGATATTAAGCCTTAGGTGCTGTTGTTTCAGGTGGAAGAATAATATGAGTAACTAGCATATGACCCAGTCTGTTGGCTGGATGTGAGCATCCAAAGCTTCATCCTAATTATAAAGGCATCCCTGGGATGAACACACCCAAATGTGTTGCTAGGAATTTGATCAAAATGCCACATGTCTTATCCTGCAGTAAGTCAAAATATGTCAGGTGGTTTCTCTACTTTACTACACACTTAGTAAAGATAAGTACATGCAAATCATACTATACCTTACACAGCGACTTAGGAACAAGCATTTAAGGACATACTGATCACCATTTTCAGCAACCAGGTCCTCAAGGATAGGTTTTAGGAAAAGTTGCCCTGATATTCCCATGCTACTCATCTTTAAGAATCACAGTGGTTTTGCCCCATCTCCAGGCCAGCTGCTCCCTCAACCCCTCATCCCCTGCAGCAGATCAGTAGGTCACCCACCACTCCCCATGGTTTGCTCTACAGTACAATAACCGAACACAACAATATTCACTCTGGTTAATTCATGCCCCTAGGTGCCCTGAGATTACTCAGGCTCAAACAATCAAACAATTGTTATCCTTGGAAAGCAATGGGTGGATCTTGGCTACAAAATTAAATCAGTTTAAAAATAGTTGATAGCACCTGGGTTAGCTGAGGCAAAACTAAGGAAAGCTCAGCTGCACGGACAAACAAGAACTATTTTCCTTTTATGCCTAGTCAGAATTAGAGGATAACAAAGCAAAACATGAGGAGAATTGTCATTCTGTCACCTGCAACTCAGGAATGCTGCAAGGCTCAGATTGGTGCTGTGCTTTGCCCCTTCTCACTGTCTGAACTCTCAGGTTTACATTTACCATCATCAGGGTATTAAAGCTCTGCAGGCATCATCTACGTCTGTCTGCACCTGGCAAATCCTGCATTCTCCCCCTCATATAAATGCTGCTGCTGAAAAGTTGGTTTATACATTCCATGCACTCAGGGTTAACCTTGCAGTCTTAAAAAAACTTTTGGCTCAAAAGCTATATAAAGGGGAAATTAAAAACCAGAGGGAGGGGAACAGACAACAATTAAACACATTAAAATTAATTAGGTTTTTTGAAATGTGCTGGTGACCTGAAAAGAAACATGCCAGTTTCTAAACCCTTTCAGTACTTTCATATGAGATACATTTTTCAATTTCTCTGCTTTCTATCTTGTGGTCATTTTGGTCTTGAGTGAAACCCCAGAGATACACCAGTTTATTCCAGATAAGCATCCATAAGATTACTTGCTTATCTGAACTTTGTCCAGAGCTCTTTTTTTGAGAAATCAAACCATAAATCCACTTCCTTGTGGTATTCCTAGGAATTATTTATTGTTGGCTAGACTGGAGACTGTGTAAGACACCCTTTCTTGTGGTATTTTGGGACTTCAGATTGTAGCAAGATTACCACAGGCTCCCAAAACAGATATGGACACACATACAAAATAAATAAGAAGGACCTACCACAAATCTGTGCTACTTGTGAAATGCTCACTATCAGAAAGAGGGATCTAAATTCAGTTCTCTCTCTAGGTGTTGACCAGGACTAATGCTCTTACCTTCAGTGGAGCTATTCTGAATCATCAATAACTAAACTAGGATGGTATTGTAATTAAAAAATTTCAACTGAAAAATTAGGTTGTGCCGTCTTCTCTGCTGATGTCATTGAGTGAAGAAAGCTATATGGCAATGCAGAACTAAGTTTATTTTCTTTTAAGGAAAGAAAAGCTGGATCCAGAAGATCCCATCTCCTGTTTCTCAAAACGGTCTCCTAATCACCTACATAGACTTTGGGGTCAATCAAAGTAAAAGATTATGCTAAAATGCATAGTTTTTTTCCAAGATAATTGCATGTTGTTCTCGACTGAAACAGTACCACTGTAAACATGCCATGCAGGAGAAGAACATTTCCCCACAGGGTGTTTGACTGGAAGACTGTTTTCCTTTAGTGGTGGAAGTTGATTTGTAGTGGCTTGTACTGTGCATATTTTGAGTGTCCACAAAATTCTCTAGCTGATCATAATGTACTTATTAGTGTGGGGTAATCTGAGATTATTTGCTTTCTGCTGTGGAAGGTGGTGATCCAGTGTCTTTGCAGTCTCCAAAGCCTGCTTTTTGTTTCTAGCTCTGTTTCTTCAGAAAACGGCGTGATGCACTCTGGAAACAGTGTTTGCAGGAAAAGCAGTAGCAGACATAAAGAATCAAGAAGTTTTTGTGGCTCAATCTCCAGGCTTCAAGTTTAAGATCTTAAACTTATGGTTCTGGTATTGAGTGCGGCATTCAGAAATCATCCAATTCTTCCTGTAAAAGCAAAAGCAACCGGGAATTCAGCTCAGATGGGAACAGTGGGAAGTCAGACAGTCCTATCAACCACCTTGTCACATCCTAGTCATAGACAGATGGGTCTGTTTCAGGAAAAGTGCCCTGGCATTAACCCATGGTCAAGAAGACCTGGAGAAGGGTCATGGGCCATGCTGCACAGTCCTCTCAACAGCTGTACTAACTACAGGAGGCCAGAGTACCTGAGTGCTGGCTAGTGAAAGTGAATGAGGGCAAATAAAGCAGGCAATGCTGGTCTTATGAAACAGCAAGAAGGAGCAACGAGCTGGGGAGACACAGGAGGAGGAGAAAACGATGGAGGAGAAATATAAAAGCTTTGTATTTAACTTCCTCTGATTGCTGAACCATTCCTCAGGCAAGAGGAGAGCTGGCTCAGACGCCACTAGGAGTCTGTAGAAGGGAAGTGGGTTTGTGGCTAAGGATTTCCAAGCTGTCAATGTGAGACTGCTTGACCAGTTGTGTGTCCCTAATGGGCACGGTCAGGAAGAAACAAGGGCATGGGAATTTTCTTCAAACAAAACAGGAGATGGAGATCTGTGTGAACTTGATGAGGGGAAGAACAGATAAAGAAAGTAAAGGAAAAAAGAGCTGCTGGAGAGCCTGAAATGGGACACACCTGCTACACCCTGCTAACTGAATTTATGGAGTTTGCAAAATACAGCCAGATTAAGTTCTCCTTTGAAAGCAAGAAAGTGTAAATATCTCACCTTCTCAGGCTGAAAACTTCCACCTGCAAATTTCAGGTGAATTCATACACAGCTGAGCTGACAGTTAGCCTGAATCACAGAAGGCTCAAAAGTCATTAGATCCCCAGTAAACTCCATAGAGTGCCAGAGGAATGTCTCTTTAATATCTGCATTTAATCCCCTGTGAAGAAAAATACAAAGGCTGGATTTCAGTGGGTCAAATGGTGATGTCTGGAACTTGGACACTTCCATCACAACCAGCAATTCCATATTCCCACTACAGTCAACAATGTCCTGGTCAGTTAAGTTCAGTCCTGATTCATCTAAACCTCAGTCAGACATTTTAAATGTCCCTGATGAATCACACCCTTGAAATACTCATTTCTTTCCATTAGGTGGGAAGGGAATTGAGGGTGACTAACTCAGAGTAGAGCTACACCCAAAAAGTCAAACAAAAAGGCTAGAAAAAAAAGAGAAGAGGATAAGAAAAATGAAAGCTGTAATTTCAAGGTCTCCCCATGTGACAAAGATGTACGTAATGAAGACCAGAACCCCCAGTTTTATTGCCATAAGAAGGCAAATTCTGTTGTGGATGGAGAGGGGCAGGGAGTTCCCACATTAATTTAGTTCCCACAACTAAAACTGGAATTTGGCCTGTTGCATCAAAGTTTGTCAGCATGACACTTCAAAATCCTTTAGTTTAACACTCTATTCAATTCTGATTTTGCCAGTTGTTGTGCTGTTTTATCTTCACAAATCCATATGTTTCACAAAAAATACACTTTTCCAAACATAAATATCTTCAGCTGTTAAATCCCAAGGAATCCAAGTTCAGCTACAAGACAGACAGACTCCCAAACACTTAAAAGTAAGAAAAAAACCAATCACAAATATCTTGCTTTCAAAAATACCTACACTTTTCCAGAAACAGTAAGCTGAGAAGGAAACAGAATATGTGAGGATTTCTTGTGATGTTACACAAGCCTGGGAAAAATATTTCTAGAAACTGGAATCTGATACCAAATGGGCTTCAGTTACTTGTCTGGTAATATCCAGAATACTCCACTGCATCCCAGTGTGGTGCTATTAGATTAACCATTCTCTTTTTCAAACGTTAGTGTATATTCATGGTGGATCACTAAGCAAACACATTCAGAAAAGAGTGGATATGGAAATGTTCTCTGTCAGCTGTATAAAAAATTGAAAGTAACATTCCTCAGGTTGAGCAGCAAGCCTCAGGCCATGAGTGCTCCCCTTAGACAAAGTCCTTCCTTAAGAGTTTGGAAAGGGTAGTGAGCCGTCCTTCGCATAAAAGACCCCTGAAAGCCAACCAGGAAGTTGAAGTCAGCTTTATTGAGGAAAAAGTGCATTTGGAGGACAATAATCTGTCTCCTTCTGTTAGTAATCTCAGGATTACTTAAAGGAGGCAATGCCTCCCCATCTGGGTGGGGAATGCATTTGCCTTCAAAAGGAAGGCTTTGTGGATAAGGTAAGGGAACCCCCAGCCTTCAGCGATGTGAAGGCTGCAAAAGAGGTTGTTCACATGCTAATGAACCAAGTCAGCTTTGGGGAAGTCTCTCCTGCATAGTTCTCTATTTTTAGTTTTAACATGGCTTTTAGTCCTTGTTCAGCCACAACATTTAATGAAGACAATGCACTTTTCGCTGAACTGAGCTGAACATACTCTTTGAAATTGAGTAAAACTCCCAAAGTCATTAATAATAACTAATATCCCGATTAAGTAATCTTTACAGGTGTTATCATGCAAAAGAAAAAAACCTAAAACAGCTAACCAAATCCAAACCTAACAACACTCTCCCACCACCTGGAAGAAAATTTCACCACCATAACTCCCTTAACTTATTTTACTGATTTTATGGTACATAACATGTATAGAAAGGAAGGTAAAACGTGGTCAGGACTGGCCAGCAAGCAAGAAATTCTGACTTTGAGAAAAGAGATGTCCACAAGAATCTGAGTAGTCTTTTGTTTTTCCTCTCCTCTTGCAAATACAACGCCTAAGTTTTCATTCTTTTCAGTGGTGTTATTTCTATCATGTAAACCCTTCAAACACTAAATACAATTGAGCTAGACATTTCTCATGAGTTTTAAATAATTACAAAGAGAAGATCACAATTTGAAATTCCTGTTCCCTTCCCTCATTTGACAAACAGTGAATTTATTCAGATACTGTTATGTCCAGGAGAATGAGTGATACTCATTTGTCTTAGGAATTCTGCCTACTAGAAGCTAGGATATAGCAGGGATTATTAAATCTGTTATTTGTGACTGTTTTAATTTAATAGTCATGTTTTAGAATGTATGTTTTGTGAATCAGAATGTAAAAATAACAGAGAAGAAATGCACTATTTGTATTTGTTTTACTAAGATGAGTTGAGATTGGGAGTTTTTAAATGGATTTTCTAGGTTTTCATTTATATAAGGATGGTTAATGTCACTATTGGTTTGTTCACCTGAGGACCTATAAAGGCTCACCCATTATTGCCTTATAAACCAGAAAGTATGCATGAGAAAATTCTCAGGGCACAGCTGCATATCCATTCTATTTATGAGGCTAAAGCCCTTACAAGGAATCAGAGCAACCTGAGTTTTCTGTGAGAACTCCTGCACCTGAATTAATACAGCTCATATTACAGTGTGCAAAGGACTACCGTATCTGTGCATAAATGCAGAAAGACCCATAAATGGGTTTATTTGAAATATTCTTTTTGAAAAACTCTGGAAGCCATTTGGTACCATTTGGTGAAGTGCTTGTTGAGTCAGTAGTGGAGGACTTTCCTTCTGCAAGTCTCTTTTGAACAAACACCAGAAAAAAAAATAAACACACGATTTGAAAGTCTGTGTATCTCCTTATTTTGTAGTGTCTCTTCAGGCAGCTCACAAGAGTGAAATACAGAAAGTGCGTGTGGGCCAGGAGTGGGCTATCCATTTTTCCTTCCCTCAGGGGGGGAGTGGCAACCGCTGTTTCTTGGCATTCACTCAGCCCTCCTGCTTTGGCATAATCAGGAGCTGGAAATGTACCATGACTAAGTCTCTTTTATACCAAATCCAAACATTCTTGTCAACGCCAGGATTCAATTTGCATTTTCAATGCCAAAGGCCAGCAGACTAACTCTACCCTCTGTGTAGTAAGTCAATCCCATAGATGAAGGAAAAAACTTAGCTTAATTTAGATTACCAAGGGACAATTCTGAGACTTACTACATAAATTATAGTGAAAAAAAGTTACAGAATATGGGGAAAATGGTCCTTTTTGTTTGTTTTCTGAAGAAAGATCTGTTGTGTCAGCAGCAGTCTGAAAAAGTGATTTTTACCTTCTGACAGGACAGATCTATTTCTCAGCTGCTTTTAAGATAAAAATCCTACAGTAACTCCCCCACACCTCCACTACCAGTCAAGAGTGAGTGGTGCAACCATTGCAGGATGGAAGAATTCAAAGACAGAGAAGGTAGGGAATCAGATTGCTAGCATAGTTATGGAGGTATTTCCTCAGAAACATTAAGTCAAATTTCAAACATCTATAAAACTTTAATAAACCAGGTTGTCAGAAAGAGAGCTGGGAGAATTTCTTGATTGTAATACCTGCCAACTCAGCTCTATATTCAGCTTCATACTTGGCAGACCTATTACCTCTCTTCACATCGTTTGTCTGTCCATCCAATGCACTGTATATTTTCTTGGCTTTCTCCTAATCTTGGCTATCTTGGCTCCTGCATTTACCTTGTGCACCATCTCTGGAGGAAGAACCATGACTTTGGTAACCTCCTACGCACTTGTAGCTTTTCTTTCAAAGAAAGACAAGCTTCTTTCTTTCTCATTCACTGTCATACTCTTTGCTGTCATGGTCTGACTGAGCCTTCTCCCTTCTGTTCGTTCGTATCCCTCTGCACAGTATTTTGACAGTTTGTTTAAAGGCCAGGCTGACATTTTCTAGAAAAACTCTCTGCCCTTTATTCCTTTTTCCCTCCTCTCTGTCAATCATAAATTCCAAAGCATTTCAGAGTCCTATCAGATCTGTGTCTGTCAATTTCCTTTATTCCTTCATTTTTCCTTTTTGTAACAAGTTCTTTCCTTTCATATTAAGGCATGATTCATGATTCCCTCAACACGTCATGTCCACTTTCTTCTCCCCAAACAAGCAACCTAAATACTCTTCTTCAGTCTCTTCTTTTCTGAAAATTTTTCTTTCTTTATTTATTTTTTTGGTGCAGGCTTCATGATTTCTCTGGCCTCTTTACCTCTGAAAAATGGTCTGATTTCACTAAGCTTTCCTCTGCTTTGTATTTCTCAAGGAATATTTTTCAGCTTTTCTTATTTTCTGGCCTTCTATTCAACACTAAAAATAAAGAGGGCTTTTCATCTCCTGTGCTCTTTAATGTAGATTTCAGGTGATTTTCCTTCATCTGGTGGCTGCTGCGATCATAAGATGTCAGGGTATTATTTGTTTAATACAGAACAAGGCAATAGGGATCCTAAGGGTACAATGCCAGAAATAAGTGAGCCAGAAGGGACACCCATAAGCAGCACTATCTGGATGTGCACTCTCTGGAATCACTGCATGACGATTTATCGTTCCTGTACAAATTAAAAAGTCAGGTTAAAGGAGGCAGCTGAGTCTTGCCACTGGGGCTGTATTGCTGCAGCACTCAGGTGCCCTGCAAAATCTCCAGTCTGGCATTTTTTACTTCAAGGGATGCTAAGGGTGTGCATCAACAGCCAGCTCAACAGCAGTGGGATGTCCAGGGCTAAATTGACACAGTCAATTTGACATGGGATTATGACTGTGTTGCTCAAGAGTGGAAAGGTGCCAGGCAGGACCAGTACTCTCCACTCCCCTCCACTGATGGAACAGCAGAGCACCTGTGCCTGCACTCCATCAAACATGGTAACACAGACCAGGGTTTAACAGTTCGTTCTCTTCCATCTCATGCTTTCCTCATCCAACTTCCCGGGGAGGATTTGGGGATGAACTTCCTTTCTGAAGAGTCTGGGGCTTTTTTAGATGAGTGGAGATAAATGAGAAGTTGAATTGGGTGTGAAATGAATTGGCAGTTTGGCTAAATTCTGTAAATTGTTTTTCATTGGAATAAAAGGGAAGAGGATTGGTGCTGTATATTTTGAGACTCGCTTTTCTGATATGGACCTTTTAAAATTGGAAGTGGATACTTACTTCAAATGTGTTACATGAGTTAAGATTCCACCTGGCAAACATATGGTCTGCTCTGCTGTGGTTCAGCAAAAATTCTGTCATGTTCAGCTAGGGTCACAACCTGATTCTACAACTTGACTCTAAAGAGCTCTACTTTAAATCTATAATTTTCATATAACTTTAGATTTCTCTAAGTATTTAATTTTTAAAAAAGCAATGAGAAGAGAGGAAAATGAACCACTGTCAGTGAGCAACCTAAGGGTGTTTATTTTGGACCTCGCTGGAACTGCCTGTTTGAGTCCCTGCTACCTGCATCAGGCTCAGGTAAGAGCACAGGAGCCTGCCATGGTACCCACAGTGCAATGCATCCCAATATTCTGCCTCTGATAGTGACCAGCATCAGCAGGTGTGGAAAGCTCTCTTGCTACTCTATAGTTAAAACATGGAAGTGCGAGGTTTAATAATCTCTCCCATATTTTTTAAATTTTGATTCTATTTATTCCAGTTATTCTTATGATTCTTGTAAATGCTCAAGTTGATTAAAACAAATCCTTGCTTCATCTACATTACATAGATTTTTTTCTCTCTTAAATGAAACCAGCACTGCATTCTAAAGTTTGTGGACCAGAAATACAGAGGTTTCTGTGTAAGTTATTTCAGGGCAGATGACACAGAGATGTTTCTTCTTTGTGAAGCTTCTGCTCTGTTACAACAGTACAACCCTTGTCAGATCACGATCAGTTCTATCACTTCTCTTTACTGCAGAGAGTGAACTTTTGGAAGGTTACCCTTAGTTAAGTTGCTCTATGCGCCAGGGCTAAATTATCTCAGAAGATATTATTTCAGGCCTCCATGCACAGCTTTTGGGGGAATCAGTAGTTTTAACATATGGAAAGTTTGTAGCTCAACATGTATTTGTTGGATTTGTGTCAAGTGCAAACCTCACTGAAATTGCTAACTCAAAATTTTCCTCAGATGTTGTCAGTCTTGCTGATGTGGCAGCTGTAGTTTGCTGGCTTGGTGCCATGGTGCAGGTTTAGAAACCAAGCATCTTTTGCTGGCTGATGTGAACTCACAGATATCTGTGTGCTCCTCCTTAATCATCTCATGCTTTTGTATGTACTGTTCTCCTGGGTGAGCTCACTGCCACCTTGGTGTCCTGCCTAATGCCTATGTGGCATTTTGACACCTAATTCTTCAAATTCAGGATCTTCCTTTGTGCAGACATTTTCTCTGCCCCCCTTCCCTTTGCCCCTGGTTTAACAAATAAGAAAGAAGAGAAATTCTTGTCTTTCCTCCAAACCCATTCCCCATGCCTTTTCTTTCGTCAGTGTTGACAAGTCTTCCATCTTCCCAGACACTCAGATTTACAACCATGAAACTGCTTTTCACTCCTCACTTCCTACTATTTGAGTCCCCATTCAATTTCGTCTTCTTTGCTTCTATAATCTTCTAAACCTACCTATTTTTCTTCTGTGTCACTCATCATTTTGCTCTCATGGCCTACCTCAACCAGCTTCCCCTATGCAGCCTATCTAATACTCATCAGCTAAAATTATTTCTTCTTCCTCAGCTGAATCAGTGTTTCTTTTTTGCTATAAGTCCTTTTATTTTCTCTCACTCTTTCTACATCCAGTTCAAAAGCCCTGACAGAAGTTTTGTTTCTGCTGTACCCTCGTGTCTCAAATCCTGTCATGATTGTTTGCCCTTCCCACCCCTCTTGTTTCATTACTGTATCCTCCCTTCCCATCCTTGCAAGTGGAATTTGGGTCATACTTTTTCCAGTGTGCAAACTACCCAGTTCTTCCACTTAAACCTTTGCTGACATATCACCTTTGCTGGTTTTTTATGCTAGCATTTTCTCTAATGTGCTGCTTACTATTTCCCACTGGAACAGTTCATGCTTCTCCGTATCATAAGTCACTACTCATGAAATTAGACGACGTTAATGGTTAAGCTTAGAGCTTGATACCATTCAATTCTGTTTATCTCTGTCTTGTATTTCTTCAGTTTAAATTTTATCCCCTTTCTTTGAAGTGGGCATTCTGGTACAGGAATTCTGTTTTATCAGTTAATGGGTATTTGGTACTGATGTGGCTAATCTGTAGTCAGAATCATTACAAACGCCTCCAAAATCATTAGTGAGATGACAAGAATAATAAATATTTCTCTTCATCCTTCTGGGGGACCACAGCCTCCAGAGCAATCCTTCTCTGTTCCACGCATGTTCCAACCTTCTCCCTTGCAAGCACTCTTCCAGTTTTATAAGTGAATCCTTTGTTGAAAATATAGATAGAAATTTGGCAAGCACCTTTCCACAAGGATTGGGAAGATTTCTGAAAAATCCACTGCTGTAGAAGTTGTATGTACAAGTTTTTGGAGGTGAAATATCTTGCAGAGAAAATAGAGTGAATGCTTAGCATTCACCTCTTTTAACTTTTGCATTTGGTAGCAGTGTCCTAAGAATAAATACTAATGCTTTACCTTTCAAAAACACACAACATCAGATTTTATATTTACAGAATTTGGGGAAAATAGCCACCATTAAGTATACTGGTGAACTTGTATAGCTATTTGAGAACCTCATCACTATATTAGATTTATTTAACAATGAAAATCTGTCTGCATGAGAAATTAAATTATATTATACACTCAGCAGTATAAGTTACTCCCACACACTTGTAGCAAATGTAACTTTTAGTGGCAGTAGCTACAGCCTTTGTAGCCCAAATGAATTTGACTGATGTGATCTGTTCGTTTTAATTATAAAAGCTGTTACTAGTGATAGGAGTATTACTTTGGAACAGGCTTGTCAAACATAAGTTCTCTCTCTCTAGATGTTTTCATTAAGAGATCTACTTTTCAAGCCAATAAAATTGTCTCCAGTCTAAAGATGAAACATTATATTCTGTGGAGAAGTACTACTTTGCCTTCTGAGCATCTAGCTACATGATGTGATATATACATACATACATATTTATTTAAACATCATTCTCTTCTGCAAATCAATTCATTCTGGATGCAAACCAGAAATCTTTTGAGGCAACTTAATATACAACTTCAAGAATAAGTGGTTTCTGCTTGGGTTTCAGTCTGTCTCTTTCATGGGTAATGCACAAGGATAAGGGCTAGAATACTTAAGTCTTTAGCCCATACTAATCGGAGCTGAGAAAATCAAGCCTTATTTGAGCCAGTGCCTACTTCAAACTTGAACATAAAGTTAATATTTTTTCGGAAGTGATTTCTGAATATTCATCCTGTTACTGTTAGCTGAGACTGCTGAACATCATGCACACTGACTTCACTTGGAAGTGGATGCATCTACACTTCTCTGTGTTCAGAAATAGCATGAATACATCAGGAAGTCCTCCATTTCAAAAACTTACAGGAGCAGAAAAATTAAGCCTGCTTTATTAATGACAATGCTCCTTGGAAAAAACTAGCATATGATATAGACCAAAATGTGTCATTTTTCCAATATATTTTAGTTCTACAATTCTTCATATTCTCTCCCAACAAGATAAAAGTTTAACATTTCAGTCTAACTTTCCATACACATATCTCAAATCACATATAAAAATATGCATATGCATATGTTAGAGGGCAAAACAAATGTACACAACCATGTGGGATGAGAGAAGCTGTGAAACAGCAGCTGTAATAAAAAAATTTAATGCAGATATGTATTCTTTTATCATCAGATTATTGTAGATTAAATTTTATGGTTTCACAAAAAAAAAAAAGAAACAATATAAAAATAGGAAAACTTACTTGTCTTTTAAAAATATTTGCTGAAGGGATAAACTCCTTGAAACCTTAATGTTTACATCACCACAGTTTAAACAAAAACATCTTTAAGGCACTTGGCTTCAAAGATTAGTCCTGTGTGTGGGAACAGGACCTCTAGCAATGGGACCAGTTTTCTGGGCAGGTCTGATTTATACGTGATTTGTAAGGCAGACTTGCCAAGTTTATGTTCCCTATGCAATGCTGAGGGCCAAGCCCTATTCTGGTGCCAGCCAGCACAGCACCACTATTTACAGACATACCTAATAAAAATGAGCCAAGCATGTGTCTCTCAGAGTTCCCGGAATAGTCACTTCTGTACTTAACCATTAGAGTAAAGTATTCCAATGAGACATTTGCCAGACTGGTACAACTGAGCCCTGGTTCTGACTCTGTTGAAGTTTACTGCAATGTGTATGTTATGTATCAGTGTTGACATGGGTGTGCTCATTTATAAATACAGGTTTATTTAAAGTAATTTGGTCTGGAGGGATCTAGTACATATTTGCGGGAAAGATCATAATATCCACTGGCATATGCATGCAGCCATATGCCAAAGGAAAAAAAAAGACAAATATCATGTAACTTCACAAGGTTATATTACGGGCACCAGCAACTCAAGTCCAAATCTAAGGTAAATCCCCATCCATAGCCTTTGTACCATACGTACTGCTGTCGTGCTGACCTCGATCCATAAAATTTGCAGTTAATTTGGAGAATCAGTTCCACAGAGGACAAGCCCCTATTACCCTGGTTTGAAGGGCAAATGGGGTTCAGATATTTACCAGAGAGAGGACTGAGTCATTTGCATCATGTCTGTGTTGTCCTAGGGCTACTTTCACATTCTTTCAGGATGGAAGACATGATTATTTTACATGTGTATAGTATCAAGGATATGGTCTGGTGAAGCAGGCATGCATCAAGCACCAAGGTGCCAATCAATGTGTTCTCAAGGGGTTTTCCACACACAAGCTAGTCAGAAGGTTTTTTTTTTTAAACACCTCTTCCCTTGAAAATGCTGATTTCTTGAAAATGTAACTTTTCAGAAAAAAAATCTAGTTTTTTCAAAAGTTTTTGTGAGGAGTCTCAGGTTTAGGATGACATTTCCCACAAGGGAAGAAGAGAGCCGTGTCCCATGCTACATAGTGGCTTGGAGTTCTCAGGCCAGTGGTGGTGAGGCTCCAGAAGCAGAGGGTAGCAGCTTTCCATTATGACGACTCTGTGTTTTACCGAGTTTCAGAGGAAAAAAATGAGGCACATTTCAAGATATCCCAGATTCTTCCTAGCACAAAATGGAAACAAAAGCTGAAACTTGGTGTGCCTGTGCATGTGTGTATGTACGCTGTGTAAGCACATGTATTGGAATTCTTGTTTCCCAGCTGCTGTTGTCACATGGTTGATGTATGCTTCTGGCTTAATATTAATTTTTTTGAGATTAATATTTTCTACGAATCCATCGGCAGAGGCCCATCTAGCTGATGAATGCTCTGGCATTTAGAAACTCTGTGAGGCAGCTGTAATCTGCTTTCTGTATAGACTGTTTTGTGCCAGACATGGATAATTTTCACAACTTCCTAGACAGCAGTGTCTTGTGAAGACACAAAATGTCCAGATGTGAACTGAAGTCCATGTTCTCAGCTGGGGAAAATGGTGCAGCACTGCCTTCAGCTTTGCTATGTAGGTACTATGGAGTACATGCAAAGCCACAGCTTGAATTTGACCCACCACTTAGGACATCACCACAGTGCTTGATTGCAGATCCTTTGAACCATTCTGGATATGTGGCAAACTGGGGAAATTTCTCTTTGGCATGAGGCTGCCACATGAGAAAGCCACATTTCCGTTTTCCAATGAGGAAAAATTTGCTAGTGAGTGTTCTGGGTGAATTACTGACCTTAGGCATTTGGTAAAAATGCCTTCAGTTCCTTGCAAAAGCCTCCACGCAGATGCTAGCCTGCAACTTTCCAACGTGTAAGTATGAAATATTATGCCAGGGGCATATCTTACAAATTAATGTTTTGGAGACAGTGTCATAACCAAGGGAGGAGAAAAAATAAACTTTCTATGTAACAGAAAAGTTGTCCACTAGTCTTGCCAGTATTTAATTCTGATTGTGCAGGTCTCCCAAATGTTTGATGATATGGTTTACTGAACTCCACACCTGGATAAGTTGTGCTGGTTTTGCTTAAATTCATAATAAATATTTTAAAAAAAAAAAAAGACTGAATAATGGTCAGCTGAACTTCAATGTGAAGCATGTCATGTAATCCAGTTAGGCAACTAATTTTGCTGTAAAAATGCTTTTGATGCAGTTGTAACTGTATTAAACAGATACAATCATCCCCTCCTGAAGACAGCAGAAGTTTAGAACTTGCCTTCTGTTGCTATCAATGAAATAGTTTATGCATTTTCTCTTTCCTAGAGAAACTACGACAGCCTTCTCCTTTCAGTCAGCAGTAGAACAAGTAGGAATTCAGTAACTAAGACTCTTGATTGTTAGGATTCTAATAATTAGAGAAACAATGCTGTTTTCAGGATAAAGCTGGAGATCCACCACCTGAGGTTCTTACGGCTCTTCTTACCTTGCTACTGATCTTTTGGTGTGACCTTAGGGAAGCTGTGTTATTTATGCAATGCTTTAATTATACTGCGTGGAAATAGGACATTATGACATTTTCTTTTCTTTGTTCAGCCTTTAAGCATTTTTCAATTAAGAATACTATGTGGCTGCAATCTAGGGAGTGTTGACCTCAGCTGCAAGCTTTCTGCTAAATTCAGCCTCTGCTAATTTTATCAGACCATCTAAAAGTAAAGGATTATTAAATGCTGCTTATGTATTTTAAAAAATCCTTTCACTTTGAAGTGCATCAGGTTCTAAATGCTGTTTACTCCACTGGGGCTTACAGATCTTAGGTTGACTTTTTGTTCATAGTTTCCTAGCGCCTAAAATTCTTTGAAAATTCTTGTTATATTTTCACATTAGCCAGAAGCTCCAAGATGACCCTGGAGCAAACTCTTGCAAATCTTTGAAACTCAGCAAGGGCCTCTGAGGCCCAGATTCTATTCAGAAGACAAGCTTTGCGTGTGGTTTTGTGTTTTATAGCAGAGTTTCCCACAGTTCCACTTTTAATATCTTTTTAAAATTATTTTAAAATAAGACAAAGAAGGAGAAATTGCCTAACAACATAACAAAAAGTCTGAAAGAAGTGAAATAGTCTGTGATTCCAAACATGGTACTGCAGCTTTAAATACCTTATCAAATTGTTGAATCCAAGCCAAACATCAATCATATTTGCAGATTTGGGTTTAAATAAACAGCACTGCAGTAGAAAATGGAACATTCTCACTTCACTGTTTACATTTCAGACAAGCCATCTCTGGAGGCCGACTCTGCTGTGAGCAATAGTTTCAGACTGATTTTGTTCTTTACTTGCTTTGCATTTGGGTATAGAGGTAAACCACTACATATAGTCAGGCCAAATATATGACTGGAAATTCAGTATGTGCTGCTTGTATTTCTATATGACAAAACTAGAGCATCTTTCTGAAGAGAAATTGCTTCTTTAATGTGGTAATGTTTGCATGAAAATCTAAAAGGTTTGGGGCATACTTAAGCCTGCATCTCATTTTTTCGCTTTCCCCTAGACCTCTGTGCTGGTGTCTTCCTCTGCATCAGTCAGAAGTGAGACCCAATAAAAACCTGGCCATCTGTTGGGACACTGATGTCTTAGGAGGGTTCAGCTAGGTCTGTGCCACAGTACTAAAACCGTGTTTCCACCTGCAAGTGAAAAATACAATTTAAAATGCTGCAGTTCAGGTAGATGGTGCTGAACTACATATGGTGCTGACAAAAGCTTAGTGGGAGACCTCAGCAAAACAAGAACCTACTCACCACTCCCTGCAAAAACTCATGTGGTTCTGCTAGCTTGTTGCCAGAGCTTTCTCTTTTTCCACAGCTGGTAAGATGGATTTCAGCACTCTCTCAATGAGCAATCCAGCACTAATAATTAGCATCATATCTGGAAGGCTACCGGCCTTTTCCCGACCCAGGCTTAGCTCTCTGGACATGCATATCCTAAAAGGTTTTCTGGAAGGCTTGCTCAGCATGCCTATTTCTCTAGCAAACATTTCAGTAGCAGCACAGATTCATAAACATTCTCTTTTTTTCAGAAGCCTAGCTAAATAGGTTTTGGAATTTTCTCATTCTGTATGGTGATTGATACTTTTACATGTTTTGCCAGAATTTCTTCTGTTACAGCCTAGGGACCACAGTAGTAAGTGTGCTTTATTATGAAGGTGAATAGATCCTGCTGCCACAACAAGGGAAAAAGACATCTTTTAGATTGAAGGTACCTGAGACTTCATGGTCACTAAATTATATTCAGTTTTGGACTAAATTTGAGGCAGTTATTCCCACTCATGACCACTTTCATATAATGCCATAGTCACGAATGAGTGAGAGCTGAAATGCTATGTGTATGACTACATGAATGCGCACAATCCATTACACTTCTTACCAGACATTTCCTGACATCCTACATTTTCAAGGAATCTTATCTTTCAGCAAGATTTGTAACAGGCAGTTCAAGTCACACAGACACTCATATCTTAAACATCCTTCCCCCTGACCTTGACAAATGCAGTCTTGTCTGGTCAGAGCCTTTGAGAATGCTGTTTTAATGATCATTTTCCCAGCCTGCTGCTTTGATCTTGATACCCCTTCTCTTAGTGCACAATTGGCTACTCATCTCCCCCTCAAACAAAAGTGATTTCACTTCCAAGACCAATCATGGCTTTCTTCCACCTTTTTCTTATTCGTTATCACAAAATCAACTTCCACCTCTGATTGACCTATAGTGTTAACCTTTATGCTGCTTGCTGCATTTTCAAGCAAGACCATTTTAGCACTTGCTTTCAAGTGGCCCCTCACAGCTGGAAAAGACGTTTTAGCTATGACAGTCACTTACTAGTTGTCTTTTGAGTCTTTGCTTAGAGTTTTGTTGGTTTTTTTTCCCAAAAAATATTGAAAAATGCTTTAATGCTGATGTTGTGCCAATACTCTTTATGCAAACAATGTCTACATCCTTCTCTTCTGTCCTGCCTTACGTGTGCATTGTTGGTGTTTCATGCAGCTCCTGTCATAGGAGGTTTTGCCAGTAGGGTCCTAGAACATGGTGAAAACATTTGAGCGCTCCAGTAACACAAATCAAAGTAATGAAGACCTTTTCCTCTCCTAATTATGTATAAAGTTTTCATAACAGCCGATTTTAAAAAGCAGCCATTCCATAACCCCCTCAAGTGGGCCATACCCATCCCACAACGTTGCTCTGACATGACTACATTTGCATTACATGAAAAATTCATGTGCATCCTCTTCAAACTTACGATCCAATGCCAGCAAAGTTATTGACATGAACATTTTTATGCTGCCAAAAGGAAGTTCTAGTTGGTTTTGGTTATGACTTTCAAGAAGGTAGTTTAAGTACACCTACTTAAGTGGAAACACTTTTCCAGTCAGCAAACACTGCCTGTGCATTGTAGTTGCATTTAGGGATTTTACCAGCACAACCACAATAACAGAAATTCTACGGTGCAGAGAAGGGCTGAAAACCTACCAACAAGCCCCTGAAAAAGCCCAGCAGTGACAGCCTGGCTCCATTGACATCCACAGGAATTTTGACATTATCATGAGTGAAGATAGGATTTCACAAAAGATGTTTATGAAGTCTCACACATGGAGGCCATAAACTGGGAGCATTCCATAACATCCAGCCCTATAAATGTCATGAATCTGCATCCACATTCTTTTAATGATGTTTCAGATGTAGGTCGAAGTCAGAGCTGATCTGAGTTCTGAAAAAAAAATATATATATAAATTTCATTTCAGTGACCTGTTTTAGATTTCTAACACTGAGGAAATCGTAGCAAACAGATAATTGCAACACATTTCCTTGAAATTCAACTGAGAAACTAGAATTTTTCAAGGGAAATATGAGGCTATTTGAACACAGCCACCCACCTAAACCAAAAGAAGTTTCCAGGCCCTGAGCTGCTTTAATTTTGGAGGTTTTGTTCAGACAGCTAAAGTGGCAATCAATAAGACTATTTAACTCCTCAATCTGGCTTTTGTGATAAAAGGTCAGAGTTGAGAATGGCCAGACCACAGGCTGTTCTAAGAGGTGAGCTGGGTATATGTTGGATGAAAGTAGAAATGAGTTATCTGATGAATCCAGGAAGTACATTTAAAACATAAATGTAAACAAAAACAATTCAAAATTTTGTTCAAAATGGTAGAGAAATAATACAAGCTTAATCATGTATAGGTGACAGGGACATGAAGAAGAATTTTTAAATTTTTTTTAGTCAAATTTTGCCTGGGGACCTCTGACTTCAGAAGAAAAATGAAGGTGATTGTAGAAAATATAGAAGGAATGTCAGTGATCCTTATTAAAGCAATGGTCCTTTCAATGATTCCTCCCTTAGCTGACGTATTTTGATGTGTGCTTCATTTACTTCAGTTTTGCACATAAAGAAGAAAGAAATCTGAGTCAGGATAGCAGGGGGGAAAATCACTGGAGTGAAAATAAAAATAGAATCTTTTGTAACTTTCATGCTGGCTTTTATTTTAGCAGTATGCCAAAAACAGGGACTTCTGAAGACATTCCAAAAGAATGGCTTTTTAATTATCCTGCTGTTATATTGCTCAGTCATGAATCTTTTTGACAGTCTAAGTGCAAAAAGCTAAGAAAATGTATTTATAATCTTTGCTCTTTCCCTTCTCTCATGCATGTTTTTTCCCCATATTGGAGTAATAAATACTGGCATCATAATAGGAAGACACATTGAATGGTTCACTAATGAGTTGAAAGAGCTGAAGGCAGAGACTTGATCCAGAAGAAAGGGGTGTCTGTGATGGATGAGACAATAACAGTGACTTGAAAGCAGGAGCAGGACTAAACACACTCAGGGTTTTTGGGTTTTTGTTAGTATACATTCCTTCTTGCCTCGGGGACAATGATTTCAGTGGGATTCAAACCACTTGCCCAGATCTTTGGAAAGACCTGGCTGTGGCATGGCCTCCAGCAGAGCTTCTTGACACCCCACAGCCCCAGCAGATGGGGTCTCTGCAGTCGGGGAGCTGCTGCATGTGCACACTGAGTTCTGCACAAGCAGAAGGTGCTGCTCCTGCCACTCTTCATCAGCACATCCACCCTGCACTCCCATGCAGGTCAGCTGTATGGGACAGGGCTGGAGCAGAACAGAGCTTGGGGAATAAAGGAGATGGGGATGTCCCAGTGCTGCCTCTGAACTCGCCACACAGCAGGGGCGTTTCTCTTGCTGCACACAGCTGAGCTGAGCGGGGTCAGAGCTGGCAATGGGCTGCATTGCACTGGCTGCGGGGACTCGCTGAGTGTGTTGTGGCATCTCAGACAAAGATTAAGTTCAGGTTAATGTGCACACATACTTCCCATTTACTTGTGATGAAGGGGAAAAACTACCCTCACAATCTTCTGCTAAGATTTTTCATAACCTTCATGTTCATGTTTGATTTCTACAGTTAAATAGATGACCTGTTTGACAAAAAGTCTATAGACCACAGCACTAGCTGATAAAATAATTTGAAAATTCTTTTGGAGTTTCCTTTGCATGATTTATATGGGTAATTGAACAATCCACTGTTCAGTTTTAAACATTGCAATTGCTTTTGACAATATCATTACCTCAATCTAAATTGCACCTGAGAGTGCTAGGGTTATTTCAGAGAGAATAAAAAGACTATAGAAAGAAAAACTCTTGTCTCTAATAAGATGTATCCATATTTATGAATTCTTACTCTTTTTTTAGGAGATACCATCAAATTTTCTGCCAGTCAGTAAAGTATTATTCAAGTGTATTCAAGTAATTATTATAAAAATGCAAAAAGCGCACCAAATGTTAGGGCTTGTCATCTTACAACAGGATCCTGTGCATTTCGTTATGCCCAGCAGAAAAAATAGTAGTGTTTCTCATTCGGAGATTTATTTTTTTTTAACTTTCAGCTGGAACTGGGGCCATGGGTTCTGGCTCAATATATATGTCCATCTCTAACGCAAATTTGCATACCTACATATAAAATGATAAATTACCAAAGAAATCAAGCAAATCTGCATTTATATCCATATATATATTGTTCACATTGTTGTAGATTTCACAAAAAGACTATTTGTGATTTCAGCTTTTCGCTTTATCAACTGGACTTAGAAAAAAATCTGAAGAGCATATTACTTAATATTTCTGTAGTAATAATAATTAAATGTGTCTGCAGCCCCTGTTCTAACTGTTCTAATGATGGAGATCCAGCATCTTATTCCTTGAATATCTTTCATTCAGTGAACTCCCTTGAACTTCAGAATGTCTAATGACCTTGCAAATATTTAAACATGACTATGATCTTGGCAGTAGTTGTTTGTATCCTGTCTTATGTGTCAGTACAGTAGGTGGAGAGTAAAAAAACACCCTTTCTCCCAAAATCTGTTCTTTAGAAAAGCTGACCTTGTTTTTCTCCAACATCAGAGATTTCTTTCCTGTTTTGTTTTATGGTTAGAAAACATTGTTTTCCTCTCTGTTTTTATGAGAATGGTTGGAATCAGTTCATCTGTGCAGTCTGAGACAGGCCCTGCATTTTAGGTATTTATCAGCCTAGGACATCCTTTTTCCAGTCTGCTTGCCAGCGACTTACATTCAAATTTATCAGTGAAATAGAACTACAAGGCAGTGAACAACTTTAGAGATCCTGACCAGGTTCTGTCCTTGCCTTATGTTCTGTCCTTGTCTCGCAGATGGGACCTAGGAAAGTTTAAGCATTTTTGGCAGGAGCTGAAATACCTTTGCTACAAAGTTGAGGAGGTTTGGGCATTTTGGGATGTGTTTTTCTCTGTCCTCTTTTCTTTTTAGAGTATGCTGAATGCCTGATGTGGCTTGGGTCATGGCCTGTTTCATCTTTCAGTTCTCACTGGCTTTAGCTGGAATTTCCTTCCTATTTGTATTAGATAGCAGTTTTTGCCTAGGAGCTAGGCATTCAAATTTTTGGGAACCTTCAAGTCCCTCTTTTCTAGATAGTTCTTTAGGAATCCTAGCCTTTAGTTTCTGGTTTTGTCTTTCTATAAGGGTTATCAAAGTGTGAAGTTCTGGTTGAAGATTTGTATATAAGGCTTATTTTCTTCAGCCTTTTCTTTGCTTGAATAAATCTATGTTGAACCTTCTTTAAACATCTTCATATGGTTTCCCAAGACTTGAGGCTTGATATTTTATCTTTTTTAGTACAGATTTTACTGGCAAAATATATGCCTGATAAAATTTCACAGAAGTTTTCTGGTTTTGGTTTAATAAAATGTTCAAAGCACTGATAAACTTGACAAGTGACTTTGAAATTTTCTATAGCTGCTTAATGCCTAGAAGTAAAGATACAATGTCTCTCTGAGAATCTTCTTGCAGGAAAAATTGTTAAACCTTGTGCTGGTTCTGTTTCATGCACTTCTTCAGATCATCTTCAATGGGCACTATTCACCACTTTGAATTTTTTTTTTTTAAAGGCTCAGACATCTACACAAAGCCTTAAAAATTACTTTTCTCAAATTTTATTAAATTATATATTCCTCATGTACAGAGCTGGTTTTACGTTAATGATGAGATGCCAAAGGAAAAAATAAGGAAGTAGCAGAAATTTCAAAAGTTCTTGTGATACTTTTTTTTCAGAACCACAAAAGTCTGGAAAAGCAACGATGGTTTAGCAAGACCAAATCTCTGGCTTTTTTTGCATCACTTTCTCTGTGACTCCATTTCAGAAAGCTTTTGCTCCAATAAAGAAAGTTGTACTCTAGATAACAGTACCCTTTAGCCTTTAGGTGTTGTAACACAGTGAGGGTAGGGTATTGATAGTGTTACCTCATCTTTGGATTTTGGTGGCTTGGGGGGATATAACAGCAGGATCTCAGTACCCACAAGGAGGTCATCAACAAGACATAGCCACCAATGCATGGTGGAATGATGAGTAATAACAGATATAAGCTGAAAGAAGAGATTCAGACTGGATTTAAGGAAAAAAAACTTTTATACCACAACAGCTGTGAAGAAGTGAAGGAATCTGTCCAGAGGAGGTTGTGTTGTCTCCATCCTCAGATATTTTAGAGAACTGACTGGAAGCTGTCATGATCTGAAGCAATCTTGTCTGACTTGAGAGCATACCATGCTTTGAGAAGGAGTTTGCACTGGAGACCTTCTGAGATCTTTTCCAACACAAATCCAATCTATGACCCTACAAGGACTGGCTGCAAGAGGAGCTAAGGGTCACCGGGTACAGTCCATCCTATGGAAGGGTGGGTACGAGACATGTTTCAAATACAAAATGTGTTAAACTCTCTTCTTATGACCCAGAAACACAGTACAGGTGGTAACCAATGGCTAGCAGGTAGAATATAAATCTGTTGCAACACAGAATACACTGAAGTTAAAACCAGAGAAAATAGTGCCTTCTGGCACTATTTCCTATTGGGCTGCCCAGGTGTCCAGATGCTTCCCTCTTCTTTCAGCCCCTCACACCTTGCCATCACCTCTTTCCCTCCAGCTACAGTCCTCTCCATCACCCCCTGACCAAAGCAGATTCCTTTCAAGGAAAGAATTCCACTTCTGAATTCTGGTACTTTCCTCTTATTTCAAGTAATTGTAGTATTGTCTTTTCTTCCATCAGTGTTCTCCCTTAGGGGAATTCTTCTAGCCTTAATTCTCATACCTCCCTCTTTCAAATAGCTTAAGATTTAATGCAAAAAACCTGTTTGTCAGCTTATGTTTCCAGCTACAGTTATTTCTAGCCAGGGTGTTTAGGAAGTCTTATGCTTCCCTTCACAGGTTGTAAAGTTGTGGGTTTGGCCTCCACCAAGTATTCTTAGTGTAATTTCTGCTTTGCCTAGAGCTACCCTCTCTGCATCTATCCTGGAAAACACAAAGCTATTTCACACCTCTGGACATCTATAGTTCTCTGAAGTCATAAGTCTGAAGATCAGCATCCTGAACTATTTAATAAACTTGGGTTTGGGGCTTCCATTTATGAATACTTTTTTTATTAGACCGTTTTTTTTTCCTCAGCCTAAATTTGTAGGAGTTGCCTGTGTGGCATATGCCTTTACAGTGTGAAAGAAGGGGGGCTTCTGCCTAATCCTTTACACTGTAATAAAAACAAGTCAAAATAGTGGATGAAAATGTTACTGGTATGTATTCCTTGAGCAAACTAGCAGTTCCAGAAGTCTTGCACCATCTATTTCCTGTTTTCAAGTTCCCCACTTTAAAATTTCTGTCAAAAATCTTTGAAGTTTTGTCTTTCTGCTGTTGTAAACTGGACTCAATCTAGTGTTCAAATAAACCCAGGAAAGTTTGAGTCAGTTTTCATGGGCTAGGTTTGTCAGTGAACTTGATGAAATGAGAGAAACAGTTCCCACCAAGTACCAAATTCATACTTTGAGCCTCAACACAAGCCTAGAGCTTGAGATGGCACAAATGAAACTACTTTCAAGACAATTTTGTCTTAGCTTCTGAATTCTGACTGTCTTCAGACAATACTGAAGTAAAGAGTTCCAAAATAATCTCCAATAAACCACCAGTAAGTCTAAAATTTGTTTAAATTTCATTCCTCACATGCACTGAAAAAGCTGAAGGATTTTCAATATTTTAGAGCTTTTTTTTTCATTTTAGGCTGAGGTCTTCCCTCATGTCTCACATTTCATGGCTGTTAGAGCTGTGGTAAGATTGCATTGTTTGAGGATGGTCCCACTTCCAGAGGGAGAAAAACCTCTTGATGTGCTTCTGCTTAGCCACGGACTGCTGCTCAGCTCGTGTGTGTGCAGGCTGCCAGAGAGCCAAGGTGGCTGCTGGTGCTGCCAGACAGGCACCAGTGTGCAGAGATGTCCTCTCTGAAGCAGGCACCACTCACCAGCACTGCCTCACAGTCCTCCGGTGGCAAGTACACCTAGAGCAGAGTCCAGCACTCTCCACACCAGCTCTGTCCTTCTACTCTCTCTGATCGACAGATCTGCTCCAAACAGACTCCATCATCTACCCCGGGCAGAACTGCAGCCTTGCCTGCCATGCCTTGCCCTTACACTCACATTGGTAAATAGATATTTTAAGTAAAGAAGGGTCTGAACAGTCATCTTTCTGGCTTTCCGATACAATACAGGTAAAGTCACGTCATGGAATAGTTCCTAGATTGAAAATGTCTTTATGATTCCTCATATTTGTGAGTTTAGAGATGCAGACGCACTAAAGGGAAATACCTGCTAACTTATTTTTGTCAGGAGACAAATAACATCTTCCACCTTCATTTGACCCCAATAACTTCCCATTAATATGTTCTTGTTTGCAAACACCCCAAACTGTCTGCGCTAATGAGGAGTCAGAATAGAAACACTATTTGGCACCTGTATCATCATCAGTCTGTAGCACAGGTATGTGTGTCAGTGTGAAGGTACTAATGAAAATGGAGTACAGTACAGCCCTGAGCACACAGTAGAAATGGAAAAGAAGAAAAATCAATTTTGTGTATTTCCTGTTGAAGGAATACCCTATTATTTGATGTAGTAGAATGGAAATCTTTCACCTGGAAAAAACGCACTCAGATAAACACATTAAAGAGTTCTTACCTAAATTTGCTCTGAATATTGCATGAAAAAGCAGCTGGACAAAGGAAAATGTGGGAAACTGGACAAAGCAAGGGATCTGATGCCTATTGAAAAAATGGTCAAGTTGAACCTGAGTCAGCAACATGTCCTTGAATCAAAGGTATCCTGGCCTGCATCAACAAGGGTGCTATCAGCAAATCGAATATTCTCTGTGTAGCCAGCACTGGTGAGGCCACATCTGCAATTTTGGGTTCTTCACTACAAAAGAGACATGGACATACTGGAGAAAATCCATCAAAGGACCACTAAACTGGTAAAGTGGCTGCAGCACCCCTGCTGAGAAATCTGAGGGTTTAGCCTGGAGAAGAGACAGCTCAAAGATATCTCATCAATGAATTAAATATCCTAATGGAGGGTAAGGATGGAGCCAGGTTCTTTCCAGTGAAAGGAACAGTGACAATGGGAACATACTGAAACACAGAAGGCTTCATTTGTACATAAGAAAACACTTTTGTACTGCGAGGGTGACAGCATTGGAACAGGTTACCCAAAGAGGTTGTGCAGTCTCCACCCCTGAAGATATTAAAAGATCACCTGGTCCTGGTCCTGGTCCTGGGCAACCATCCCTAGGCGACCCTGCTTGAGCAGAAGAGTTGGGTCGGTAACTTCCACAGGTCCCTTCCAACTTCAACCTTTCTGTGATTCTGTGATTGCTGTCTACAATTAGAGTAAGTTACAGTAAATTAATACAGTACTCAGAAAGAGGTTTGGCTAAGACATAACTTTAAGCTCGGGCACTGCACTGACATGAAATATTTTTCATTTATCTACTATATAGAGGGTGATCACAACAAAAATTGCCACTCTCAAGAAATAGAAAATCAGCCTTTTGGCTTTTTTTTTCACTGCTCATGTTACTCTGTACCGTGCCATCAAAACCAGGTGCATTTTGCATCTGTTGCTGGAAGCTGACTTGAACAAAAATGAAAATCCAATAGATTTATCAAAGGAAAAGAGCATTGTTATTTCTCTGAAATCTGCTTAAATCTTTCTTTCTGTCCATGCGTAACCATAAATCTACCTGGTGTATTGACAGGCAAATGTTTTCTGACCTGTGCCAAACATAGTCAAATAAATTTTAACTCCTTTGATGCACTACTTTCCCAAAACTGAAGCCAGATGTTTCACAGGTGACCTGACAGAATACCATTACTTCCCAATTACCATAAATAAAAGGACAGCTGTCACAAAGAGTGTGTGAAGATATATCATTCTAACATTCCTGAAGATTTAACCCTTCCCGACCATTCAAACTGAACATCTGTAAGATGTTCCTGGACTTAGTAATTAGACACAAGGATCTTGACATTATCACTTCTCACTTTTCTCCATATTTAGATGCTTTGAAATTAGGTGTTTGGGGGGATTTCAGTCATTTCAGAAGCTACAGCTGTCATACAGACAGGCAAACAGACCTGCAGCAGCACTTCAGAGCTGTGCAGAAAGTACAATTCTGCCTCCTGTTAGGCTCAATGAGAAGATAAATAGGTAGTCTAGTATGCCGCTTGATATATTAACAATAATCCAGTAGTCTTCTCTAGTGCAGCTTTTTTCCAAGTCAGTGCCTTAGTGAATATAAGAAAAGTTCTAGGGATTTGCACTTTGTGTTCCTCTCCGCAACATAAGGTAGGAGCCACAAGTATTTTCCAAAATGAGAGTTTTAGCTTCAGGCATGGGTCCATTTATCTAATTGCACTGTGCTCATGACATACATAGTGCTGGTAGTATAGGTGAACTCAGTAGTGGTGGGATAACACATAAAAATAAGCATAACACCACTAGAAATGTTTATATATTTTGGGAAAAGCAACTCTTACTCTAGGATGGTGAACCAAAGAAATAGTTTCCAGAGTCCACTAACTTCATGGATTCATTCTGACTATCATGGGCTTTTAACTAGACCTAGTGTATTCAAAATATTGAAGGAACATCAGATCCTAAAAGTGATTTAGAGTGGCTGCACTGAAACAAATAGATGCAAAGACAGACTCCTTGAAGGATGAGTTTGTATAAATATTCACAGACTGAAGACAAGGGCAATAAAATGATGCAATTTTGTATCACTCTGGTGATTCAGTTTAAGCAGTAAAGAAGCAGTATCTGTGGTTAGTGTTTGAGATCCAGATGATGATAATATTAGCTGTCTAGTGTAGCACCAGCTGGTGAAAAGTCACCTGTTAATTCAGCTGATGCCAGCTGGAATACCATCAGCAATGGATTTTTCATCTTAGATTCCCAAGGGAAACAGGTTCATAATAGCTACTTCAGGTGCATGTGCCCAACATACAGTCCCACCAACGAAAAGAAAAAATTCCTTCCTTACTCTGAAGTACCAAAATTCACAAGGCCAAGGAAGTGCCCTCGCAGCTATACTTTTCCCAAGCAAGGCCTCTGGTTAGATGGTGGTCCTGGGGAGAAAGGAGTGGTATCATCATTACCTCTTCTGAACGGGAATGATTTGTCCAGCCTTTCATTTTTACGTTAGTAATAAGAGCTCCGTAGGAAGCGGAAGGGAGATATTCAGAATCACATCAGTCCTCAGCTTTTCTTATCATTTTTGGCAAATACCCATTTACTATGCTTTGTTTTGGTGTTTCTTTTTCTGAAGCACTTTCTGTCTCTGCAATTTTTAGAATACCTGGGTGACTAAAAGCAATACATTGGCCAGTAGTGTACAGATACGCAGAAGTTAGGCACAGCTTTGGTGACTTCAGCCCTGTGTTTCACTGTGGCTATCCCTTATTAATGCTTACTCTGACTGCTGGACAGATCTGTGCCTTCATGAATTGACATACTAATTTCTTACACTTTTAGTTCGCTTTTAATAAGCAGCTAAAAATAACTGGGGTTTCAGCAAGATGATACAATGAAGTTACACCTTGGAAAAGGACTGACCCTCATCATCCTCCTTCTGAATTGTAATTTGAGCAGGCACAAAGTGCCATTCCACTCTGCACCCCACAAGCACAGAGGTGTGAGCATGAATACAGATACAACTGTCTTTGAAAAAAAGCACCTCTATGACACTGAAATCCCAATATCTACTCCCCTCGTAATCCATGAAAAAGCCATTTGAAGCAAATGATTTAGCCACATGGAAAGGATTCTGCCTGCCTCCACCTCCATTAAGACCCATTAGGCACAAAAGACAACTCACAGCCAGAAATGCTCTGTGACTAGGTTTATCAGGTATAATTCATGAAATAGGATATTCCTGTATGGCTTGCTAGCAGTGAAGCAGCAAGAATAGTCCAGGATTACTTGCACCTGCCTGGATTTAAAACAAAACAGGCAGAACAGCAACAACAACCACCACCTTCCTTTTCAGCCTAAAGTTTTCATAGACCTCTGCAGCTTTGTAGTCACCAGAGGGGGACAAAGACTCATAATGCTGAGAGCTTGATAATGCTTTAATTTGCCTCAATCCACAAACCCTTCACTTCCCTCTCTTCTCAGATGCTGGCTCACATTTGTACTCAAAGCAGTTTATTTCTCTTTTCTTTCATGATTTGGTATACCCTTCTTTTAACTGCTGGAACTTAGAGAGATGTGTACTAGATTTCAGAATTGCTAAAGCCAACAAAATTAAACACTCGTGAAGGGATAAGATATTGAAGTTTCCTCATGCTCCTCCTAGTAACACCACACATTCCTTTTGATTTGATTTTTCTAGATGGAAATATTGCTATCCAAGTGGTCTTACAACTCACACATGGCTTCCTGCTACAGCCTCTGACATTTCATGAAAAATTCAGATATTGCCAAAGACAGATTTCCCTAAGCTTTACTGAATTTTCCTGGTACATTTTTTCTTTGCCTGACCTTTGTTTTACAGTCCTGAATTATTAAGTTGGTCTTCTTTCCTTATCCAGCATTTCTGTGCAGAAGATACTATGTCTGAAACATGTTGAGCAATTGAGGCCTTTGGGCTGTACACTATGGTTGTGAGGCAAAGAGTATATGATAATCCATTAGTATCTTCTTGGGGCATTACAAGAAGGAGAAATTATTATTGGAAAACTCTATTGATCCCAAAAGTCAAGAAAAACATTCTTCTCCTCATGCAGAAAAATATGAAGTGTATATATTAATTTATGTCTTGCAATTTTATAGTCCCTGAATATAGATTTGATGGAAACAGGGCTGCACCCTTCAAGACTGTGCTGTTGCTACTTCTTTTCTTTCTTCTTTTAGTTTCCCCCTCCTACCTCCCTCTTTGATGTACGGGGTTCAGCTTCCCTCCAATTATCATGCCCTCTTCTTTGAAGTAATGCAGCATACAGACAGGATGTGTACTGATCTTCTAGAAGATACCAGAGGTGGCCATGTCCAACCAAGTTTTGCTTTCCTTCATAAGTAGAAAAGGACAAAAGTAAGAACATGTAATTTCTCCTAGGAAAGGTCTTTATCTGATAAAATAAAAACCTAGCTCACACACTCTTTTCTCTAGATTAAAGTTTGTGATTATCTTCTTTTTTTGGAATCATTCTCACACATGAGGGTAAATCCGTCATGTGTACTTTTTCTCTTAGTGTGCACTTACCAGAAGGAAGACCACTATCATAATCATGCCACATGCTATCTTCAGACATACCTCTCTCCTACTGCATGGTCTGGTATTTAGTATACTGCATCATGAATCATTTGCTATCTCTTTTATTTGTATGTCATTACCTAAGATAAATGTATTAAATTCTGAGTGCTTTTCAGACTCTCAAAGATGCAATTTCATGCCTGACAACTCCATAAAATATATTAGATATTTTCATTTCTCTTAAATTTAAACCAGAAACCTGGCTTCAGTGGATGTTTCAATTGGTTTTTAAATCTCTCCAAGCTTGTGACATTTGTAACTGCTCAGATGTTAACCCAAACCATTCACCCATTCACCTTGGTAACAGCATACTTTTGGTTTTTATGCACTGGGCTGGACATCAAAGACTTGTTTTTATTGCACAGATTTTACTAGCCAAGTCTGGATTTGTAACAGACCCTGTTCAGCAACAGCTGAATTGTATAGACAGTTCTTCTTTGGGATAAAAACAGGTGAACTGTGATCAACCAAGTCCCAAATTGAAATCTTCCCTCCACCCTTGCTCACCTTCATCTCCCTACTCAGGTTTTGGCTGGAACAGGATATTTTCTGGAAATAAATGCTTTATTTGCTGTGCTTCTTACGGTAGGAAGCCACAGTCTTCCTACAGGAAGACCAACACATCTTTCACACAATCTTTCCAATGGAGACTCTCAGGAGCACTATCTTATCCAAAAAGAACCTAGTTAATGATGGATGCATTGAACTTTTTTTTTTTTTTTTATGAGAGAAACATATGTCTTTAACACATTGTGTACATTGTCTTCCCTACCCTGTTTGTACTGAGCTTCTGGAGGTCCATATACGTAGCACTGGCTTGCCCTGTACTTAAACAATTACCTCCTCCTTCACTGCCTACAGAAAAAAACATCTGGCAAAATAATGGCTTCTCCCTTTGTTCAGTCAAACCCTCATTTCCCTCAACCCACACTCCCCAGGTCTCTACACACATGTTTAAACATTCACGCAACTGCATGAGTAGGACTGAATATATTGCCTAAGCTGTGTAGGCACCACCACAAACAAGTGCTTTAATACAACCAAGAGCTCTTGAAGACCAGGAAGATGTGAGGCAGGGACTCAGAAAATCTTTTGGCAAAAGATGCCTGAACTACATGTTCAGAAACTTAAGCAGTGTTCACTGTCATTTTCATTTGTCAAGCTTCATGTAAGAACCCATTCCTGTCAAACAAGTCAGGATACCAGCTGTTTCAGTAGATGTTATCAACCGGTTTTTATGGTGAATATTATTTCCATATTATTTGCAAGATAAATAAATGGAAGAGGATGGTGAATGACAGTTTAATAGTAATGATATATTTATATAGTTCCTACCATCCTAGAGCAATTTACAAATAATATCCATAAAAAAGTTACTCTGCCCATCCTTAAAATGCCTCCATCTCTCAGCTGGAGGCTGGGATCCAAAAATGCAGTTGACAAAGAGCAGATCAGCAGGGGAAGGGGAATTTTGGCTGAAAATTCATAGACTTGGGAAACAACATCTCTTATGGGAAAAAAAAAAACAGCCCACAAAAAACCAACACTGTGGAATCATTAAACTCCCCACAGAACAGAAGATTCTGGTCTTGTAAAAAAAAGTTTGATCATATAGAAATCTTCTTGGGAGTTAATTATCCTCCACTGAAAGATGAAATAGCAGATTCTGCTAGGTTGTGAAAATATGTTGCCATGGAATATCCGTAAGTCAAACATAAAGCCTTCCTTCCAGGTTAAAGAACAAATGAACATGTACTTCAGAAGGCTGGTCATTGATGTTTATCAATCTGGTTTTATTCACAGGTATTGTCAGCGCAGCACCCACAATTGTGTACCACACTCCCTTCTGCTCTGACAGCAGCCAATTACCAGGGGTACCAACATGCTGCAGGGCCTGATCTGAAGTCTGCGATGGAAGCTCTCAAAGAAATATCTCCTCCAGCATCTGGGTCTGTGGTTTGAAAGGAAAAACAAGAGCTATACCCCACTGATATGACAGCTGTACTTCATCATAGTTTTGGTGTCTCAAGTCAGCTCTGGGTTGTTTGCAACACAGCAATGATTTACCAAAGAGTTGGAGAAATACTTTTTGTCACCTTCATGTTTCTCCCCAGAAAATTGAAGGCAAACAAGTACATGCATGGTCCATTCAAATTTATGGGAAGTACAGACTTATAGTTTGGACATCCTACTCCATCAGGAGCCAGGCAAACCGTTTAGAAGTTCTCTATATCTCCCTTCTGTGATGTCCCACTCTTAAGGGAAAGGGAACACTCAAGGTTTGAGGATACTCATGGTCAAAAGGAGCAATAAAATCAGATGGTCCGCAATACCTGGAAAAGTTTTATCAGTAAATTATGCACTTGGCATGGAAATTGGTATGTTAGTCCCTGACCTTCTAGTACAAGCATGCAACAGGGGTTTAGAGAGAAGGGTAGGGTGAAAGGAAGAGAGAAAAAGAGAGATTAATTAAAACAGGGGAGAGAGAAAGAAAGGAAGAAAGAGAGATCACTAGCTCCAGTGTCATTCCAGCTGGGGGTGCCTGCATGCCTGGGCTTCATGGGCCTGCCTTTTTATAGATACCTTTACCCCACCCTAGAGCAAAGTTTCTTCCTTCCTATCCAAATTAGCTTTGTGTAGTCTGCTCTTCTAGACCTTTCTGGAAATGAGACAGGGGGCTTTGGGGGTCTTTGGTAGTCTTGATTCCTGCCCCTACTGTCCATGTCTGCTTCTCAATCTCAGTCCTGTACTGTACAACACTGTACTGTGTTGTGCTCCAGGAACTAGAACAAGGACGTTTTTCCCAGAAAAGTGATGCCCTACCTCCATATAGCCCCCTTCTCCAGCCACATCCTGCTCTTTCTCACAGTGTGTTGTTACCAACACTCTTTGGCGGTTATTCCCAACAATCCTTGGTTGGCTCCACAGCTATCTGACTATCGCCATTTGAGACATACACATTAGCCCTTATCTTCTGGGCTTCTACACCTTCTCAGTTTCTCACATCTCAGATGAGTAGTTTAACCACTGTTTTATGTGATGCTATCTGAAAGGTTAACACACTCATCTGAAGATGAAGCAGAATACACAACCATCTGAAGTGCATTATAGTTTAATGAAAAATTGCAGCAGTAAGTGTAACACAAGTAACAAGTGTCTGAATCCAAAACATTAAACTACAAAAGAGCTTAAATTTTTTTTTTTCAAATCTGATTCTTCTCCCTCCTTCACCCCTTAGTAGTTTTCCCAATGCAAAATTTTCCCACTAGCCATCAGTCTCTGGGAAACCATTTAAGAAAGAGAGGTGATAAGGGAAGAATGATTTGAGAATAAAATGTTTGCAGCAGAGAGTGAAAATTAGCTGATTTAATGCTTCAGTATGTAAACTAGCTCAGGCTTTGAAACAAATTCATTAGGGCAGGTTGACACAGTCCAAATGACAAGTGAGGGAAGTCCTCATGGTGACATTTCTCATGGCTAGAACAGAGCAGCAGGTTAACCTGTTACTGAGGGATTAAGTGTTCATCAGTTACGTGCTGACATGTCTGAAAAACATTTGGCCCCTTTGTCTATGATTCACTTTAATTCTGCCAGCCGTTTTTAACCCTAAAATGCCTAAGGCTGGGCTGTCCTCTCCCAGCTTTGAGAAATACTATGACACTAAATTTTATTACAGAATTTACTGTGGGCTTTAGAACACCAAACACTTTCAGTTTGTAAAATAACTCATTTTCATCTCTTGTTTTCAAATATATTTGGAGAGATTGTTTCTGAAGAAGACATGCCTGTCATCATGAACTAATGCAGTCAGTGGGGAATGCAGCCATTTGTATGTTAAGTTCTCATACTAAAAAAAGAGAAAGAATACGTAATTAAAATTTGATGAATAAAGATCCCATTCCTCCTCAACTACGGCATGAAGACAAAGGCAGATAGGAAGGGGGTACTGTGTAGAGTGTTTTGGCCAACCCTAAGTAGCTACTAGTAGAGGACCTTTTCTTTCTCTTTTCTTACCTAGTTTAATTTATTGGCATACCTGACTTTTATTTCCTGGATTTTTTTGTTGTGGTGGCATTTTTTTTGGTTGGTTGTTTTGGGTTTTTGTTTGGTGGGGTGGGTTTTAAGCTTCTTTTCAGTGGTGAAATATAGGATAAAACATAAGAAATATGAATCAAATTATGAACTTTACCAAAAGTTAACTCAAAAAAATATTACAAAAAAAGACAGAGCTCGTGAAAACCACAACCCACCAGTCCTTAGTTATGAGGAGCTGCAACCTTTACAAATCTTTTGGCTGAAATGGAGCGTAGAAGAGATCAGACCAGAACTCAGACTCGCTAAGGAATTTCTCCATTCCACAGGCTTTGTCATCAGTCATCTACAGACCCTTTCCCCTATATCCTGAAAATTTTTCTTGCATTTTGCAGATTTTAGAAACCTCTGCTATATGACCAGTATTGAGATAGATTGCAAATCTGACCAGCAAGGTTGCCAGTTACCTTGCTCAGAACAGAACACTCTATCTAGTTTTGATTGACACTCTTGCAGAAGCTCTCCACTCTGGATATTGTTATCAGAAAAATTGAAGTGGCAGTGCAAGACAGATGGCTGAGATACAACTTGCTGCTGCTTCAGGACTGTGAACAAGGTTGCCTGGCAAGTTCACTGTTGCTGGGTATGGGATGCTGCAAAAGAGTGTAAGTTCTGTTACTTTTGGAATGTTTTTTCTCTGGAAAACAGATTTTCTGATTTAATCTTGTAGAGAAAAGGTCAAAGGGATTATGTGTTGAAGAAGATATTTTCTGAGTTATGCAAACACACAGGGCTGCTGCTATCTAACAGGGTGGTCACTTTAGCAGAGATAACACACTTTATCTGAACTCAAGCACACTTCCTGATAAAGTGGGCTGTACAGCTGCTAGGTGATATTTACAATAGATTGATTTAATAAGAAAGAGGAAAGACTTTTTTTTTTTTTTGTTATTTCTACTTGGGCTGGAAAGCTAAGAATGACTTCAAGCCAAGAGACTCCCAGCTTCTCAGTATACTTAACTCAAACCATGAGTGTCCACTAATATTTGCCTCTGATATTAATCTCCAGATTCCCAGTATAATAGTTCACCAATTCAATTAAAACACATGCACATTCTGATTTCAATCTTGTATTTGCTAGAACATTGACCAGCTTAGTTGGGTTTTTTTGAAGCGCAAAAATCAAATTATTTTCCACAATGCTTATGCTCATTACACTCTGTAAGACTCTTTTCTAAAGATCCTGAGATACATTTGTTTTAAAATATTCTTTCCTAATATTCCTGCATCAGGAACACCTGGTCTTGTCATACCTACCCTTAGCAAAGGCTCCCTTCTTTTTTTTATTGACAGGGAGAGGTATTGTAAACTATGCCTGTATGAATTTAATATTAAGACTCATATTTACAGCTGTCTGCATTCCCAAACCTCCTTCATTCAATCTATATAATGGAAATAACATCCTTCAGGGTGACGGAATGTAAGCAAAATCAGTAAGTTATCTATTGCTCCTGGGCAATGTCCTTGTATTAAACATCAAATCTGATCAATGAAAGGTAAGAGTCCTTCATTAGTTGCTACAGACTTCTAGTAAGTGTCTGGATAGGAAATAAAATATTTATCTTAAATCTTCATCAGCCATAAGATGACCTGCAATAGGCTTGAGTAGTGCAGATGTGAAAAGAGTACTGCAAAACTACTTTGGAAACAACCAAGGATATGGAGCTGTGGTTGTATGAAAAAAAAACCCAAAGCACATCTGAGATTGTGGAGACATTTATTTTCCCTCACTAACTATATGATCAGACTTTCCAAATATTTGCATCTGGAAGCTGAAAGCGAAATAAGATAAAAAAATAGGTTAAATGGGTCAACAGGAACCTTCAGTGATACTCAGAATTACTCAGGCTGATAGGTAATTCCAAAGACATTAAAATCTCTTTTTTATGTTTATTGCTTTTCAGTGCCCAGTGTTTCTCTTTATCATTTGCATTAAGGTAAATTCCTCATTATTTGCATTATGGTACCACTATCTACTGTGTCTTTCTCGTACTTCTGCTTTTTTTTCTGCAAGTCCTGCTTTAGGCAGCTGGGACTTGCCGCCATCAGAAACTGTTCCACTTTTGCTATGAACTTGAAGGCACTGGTAAGACTTGGCCTTCCTCTCTTTCTCCTGCCTGCCATCTTCAAGGAATAAAAGACTCACATTCTTTCTTGGTCTTTTCTTTCTACTCCCTGACGTCCACTGGCAGGTCGACCTCCAAGTGAGTAAAAAGGCAGAGAGAGTTGTTTACACATTAGTCCTGTACCTCTTATTCTTCCTCCCAAGAAGAGTTCTCCAGTAAGCAGCCTATGGTTCTGTTAATGAGCTTTTATTCATCAAGAAGTTGTAGCCTCTGGCATTTTAAAGAAATTTCACTGGATTCCTGCAGTACTGATGCCAGCTATAGATGGAATTTATAAACTTACATGGGAAGTGCTAAAGGAGAGTTTTTGACGTGACACTGAACTACCTTTTTACACACAAAACTCATAGTTCTTTAAGTTTAATTTATTTTATATTTTCTTGTCTTTTTTTTCTTTTATTATTCCTTTTACAAACTCCATGCCTTTGCAAAACCTATTGCCACAACGTTTTGTCTCCAGGTCCCAAATTATTCCAGGTCTTCTCCATTTCTTAGCAGAATATCAGTTTTTTATACTTGCCCTTCCCCCTCAAAACTCGACAGTACACTGGCTGTGTGAATTTCCTAGAGAATTATCTAGTCTTTTTCCACCCCCCACCCCTTGGACATGTCTAAATATTTTGGGTTTTTTTCCTGACTGATCCTGGACATGACTGTATACCAGAGGGTTCATTTCTAATTTTGATTTCTGGGGCTATCCAAAAGGTACTTCAAAATCCAGTTTGCACCTCAGCTCAACAAATATACATCTACATGTTATATTTCCTATAAATCAGCTATACATACTTAGGCCAATGTTTATGCTAAGCCTTTCATTTCTGTAATATGTTGGTAGGAAGAAAAGAAACATCGAGAAGCTATCTTAGAGTGATCTGAAGCAACTCATTGAAGTCGAGTTTTCTTGAAGACCTTAGTAATGAAAATCACAAACAGCTTCTGTGCACTAAACAACACCAAATGCTTGCCCTGAAGCTCTAAGGAATCATGGAAACAGTTCTTCTGTGCATTTCCCAGTATTGATCCATAAGAATTTTCATGCTTTCAATTTTGCATAATTCTCAGGTTGAAATGAACTCAGAGCATGCAATGTGAAACTCAGCCAAAAATTCTGCTTTCCATAATTCCAGCTCAAAACCATATATCAGCCTGACTTCTCTCAAAGAAGTTTTCACAAAAGGCATGCAAGCATTGACCAACCCCATGCTGGATTCCAAATTTGTAATATGGTTTTGGTTTCATTGTAAACATTTTGCATAACTTTGGTTTTCTATATTAAAATGGTTTATGAGGTCTTCAGAGGGGTCTAAAGGAAGAAAAAGCAAAATTAAGTCCCCTGTCAAAAGGTTCATAAGGTCCTTCATAATCTTTGGACCCCAAAGTCACACTGGCTCCACAGCTCAGTTCCGATATTAATAATTTTTGAGAAATCTGCAGCTGAACTTCTGGGTTTTACAGCAGATATTGCACGTCTCTTCCAGAACAAATGATTTTCCAACACCATTCACATGATTAACTACCTCACAAGCAGTTCTACATAGTCCTATCACTCCGGCATGAAGCCTTTACCTGTCTGAGTATTCATGCAGAAAACATCCAGAGGAAAGGTACCTTGCTAGTGGGTTAAGGACCTCTTGAAAGAAATCCTGATGCACAGACCATATGGATGTAGAAAGAGCAGCATAACTCTGAGTTCAGAGATTTATAACTGAAAGGTCATTAGAGAGGCTATGCCTTTCCTACAATTTTATCTAAGCTGCTTAACAGCTTGCAGCTGTACCTGCAAGTATCCTACAGAGCTGGGAGCTTCCCGGACTACCTTGGCTCTATCTGCTCTTTGCAACACTTAAAAATCCAAACAACACATTAAACCCAACAATTTTCTTGGATGCATAGCACGAGAGTTCAAACTATCAGTTAAGTGGCTGCTCTCAGCCATATTCAACAGCAGTTATACATTTCTGAAAGCAAGTTGAAGAGGTTTGCTTGACCTTCTCTGCACATAAACTGACTTACTTCAGTTTGAAGAGAAAAGAATGAAGAATAAGGTCTCAGACAAAATTATGACTAGGCCTGAGAGTCTGTTTGAGAAACTACTATATATCAGCTATTAGATATAACCTTCCATGAAACGGTACTGTTTTACTGTGATATATTTGCAGGATCATCAAAGTGAGGTTCAGATCAGGACTTAAATACATGTATTTGTGTGGATACCTTTGCTACTTTTGTTTCTGGAAAAGATAAGTACACATCAGTAGGAAACCCATGAGCAATTGCAGCATATGAATTTTGTGTTGCTATACCTAAGGCTCTAGCTAGGTAGAGCTAATTTTTGAGAAAATTAGTCCTAGCATTTGAAGAGGGAAGGAGTTAGAGAATTTTGATGCAGGAGGACCATGGAGAACTTGTCATGCCACAAGTGACATGTTCAAAGAGAGTCCTCACCTGCTCACTGGGCACTTGTGAAGCCTTGAATGCATGCAGAAGCCACAGCTCTCTAGAAGGATGATTTTAGCAATCCTCAAGGTAGGGGTTGGCTCACAGTGGCTAGGTGGCCAGTCTCTAATTCTCTATCCTATGTTCTGTTGCTGTGTAAGCATGTCACATTTTTCAGCTGGGCTTTGCTGCAATTGTTCCTTCTGTAGAACATGCATTAAGCTCTTCAGTGGAAAAGGGATGTTGTAAAGCTGACTGAAATTTGTCGCAGTGTTTTGCTATTGATAAGTGGTGTCAGAAGAGTGTGAAGTGATGCTAGATATGCCTCTTAGCTCTTCAGAGCTGGAGAGGCGTTTGGGGCTTGATGTGTCTAGCTACCTATTCACTCTTCAGTATTTAATCAAGACAGAGTTATTGACTTAAAAATCTAAAACAAACTTTAGACGAGGAAGTTGGACTAAGGCAAATAAACAAATGCATTTGAAATTCCCAGAATGAAGGTATTAAGGAGAAAAAAATGCTGAGAAGGAAGTCTTTTCTCCCAGCTGTGCTTTCTCATGTCAGGTGAGTTCACACTCTGGTTTGACTTTAAGTGGTCGTAAAAAATCTTCAGCATAAACAGTATATTTAACAAAGATAGAAGTGGCCTCATTAGATGTGCAGTAGCTTCTCAGAGAAGGACTGGTTACTCTTCCTAGTGGATGTGCTGCAGACACATTCCAACTCTCTGATGTCAGTAGCAGCTGCACCAAGAGCTTTGCTGGTGTGCGGCATGGCTTATTTGCCAGAACTTGTCAGATAAGAAAATAAACTTATTTCAGCAACTGTGAGTTATTCCATTTAAAGAAAATCCTCTTGGGCTCTGGTGTCAGGATTCTGTGAAAATCTTGTCTCATGATTCTCTTTCCAAAATTTAGGCTGACTTTGATTCAGACTTTTTGAGGCACTGACAGCATGCCTATGTAACTGAGGAGAATTTAGCCTACAAGATTTAGCTCCGTTTATCATTTTTTCTCCAAGAAATTACTACTTCAGTGTCTTGCATAAAAATTGCAGACCAAGCTATGTTCTGTTCTCAGACCAACTTTACACACACATAGATACTAAACATTTTTAGACTTTTCACTATCCAGTTACGTAACCCCAGTACTTTCCCATATAAAAGTACAATACGTTTTAATGCTTCCCGCGAGACTCCCTGAGATCTTTGAAGTCTTTTTTTGATGAAGACCTCTCTTCCTGCTAGTTGTTCTGAGCTTCCTCCAAATACCATCTTCTCTTTCACAGAAATCAAAATTAGTCTTCTTGAGACCTTTATAAAATCATGGAATGGTTTTGGTTAGGAGAGACCTTAAAAATCTTCTAGTTCCATACTCCCTGGCATGGGCAGGGAACCTTTCACTAGACCAGGTTACTCAGAGCCCCATCCAGCCTGGTCTTCAACACCTCCAGGGATAGGGCATCCACAAAACTTCTCTGGGCAACCTGCCAGTACTTCACCGCTCTCACAGTAAGGAATTTCTTCCTAATGTCTTACCTAAACTAGTGTCCTTCAGCTTAATCCCATTTCCCTTTGTCCCATGCATGAGACATGCCCTTGAGAAAAGTCCCTCCCAAGCCTTCTTGTATCTCCCTTCAGCACTGGCAGGCTGCTATAATCTCTTCCAAGAGCATTTTCTTCTCCAGGCTGAACAACTCCAGCTCTCCCAGACTGTCTTCATAGAAGAGGCATTCCAGCCTTGTGATCAACGTAGCAACCCTCCTCTGGACTCATTCCAACAGGTCAATGTCTTTCTTGTGTTTCTGGGGACCCAAGAGCTGGATGCAGTACTCCAGGTGGAATCTCACAAGAGTAAAGCAGGACTTTCTTCCGTTACCTAATTAAGCATCAGTCAGCTTGGACTAAACTGATGATTGACTCCCTGACATCCATTTCCCACTTTCTGAGGGACTTGTGAATATTCATCTATCCTCTGCCTTTGTCTGTTGCTCCCAAATACTTCTATGTTAGCTCTTACTCAAAACTGCTTTGTCTTGAGGGATCAGACTCCCTGCAGTCCTTATCTGAAGCTCAAAAACTTTTCTTCAGAAGTGTGACAACAAACCTGTGCCTTTCATACACGCTGAAGTTTTGGAGGCCTCAAATCTAAAGTCGGTGGTAGTAAAGGCTGGAAAGGTTCCCTGAGCTGCATAAATGTTAACAATGTATTTTCAATACAAAAGAGGGATGTTTTGTTCTTTTGCATCAGAAAATATCAGGTGACAAATATAGCAGAGACCATCTATTTTATGCAAAAAAATGGGTGTGGAATTCTGTTTAAAAGAGACTTAATAGTAATTCTGGGACCCAACATAGTGTGGCATACATGCTTTCATATTCAGAAAAATGTGTCCACTGCCAGTAAAGCCAGTATCAATGAGGCAGGTAATACACATAAAACAGAAAATACAGAGAACAATGGTAGGGAAATGTTAAATACATACGAGCCTGCAGGAAGCAGTACCTTGTTAAAAGCCCAGTCATACAGCCCCAAAAAATTTAGCCAGAAACACTGGTGTTCCCTCACTTCCTCCATGATGAAATCAACATAATCACAGCTTGCCATTATTCTTTTGCAGAAAAAAAAAGTTAATCTTTGGAAAGAAGCAAAGAGAGGAGAGAAGAGAGGAGGAAGAGAAGAGAAGAGAAGAGAAGAGAAGAGAAGAGAAGAGAAGAGAAGAGAAGAGAAGAGAAGAGAAGAGAAGAGAAGAGAAGAGAAGAGAAGAGAAGAGAAGAGATATCTGTGTGGGAACTGGTACCCAAAGGTGAAACTTTTCCTTCTTGTGGAGATTGTGATAAATAGAGTTAACTTTAAAATATATTTATCTCTTTTACATTTTAAAAAATTTTTCCATTAAATGCATTAAGAGTACATTTTTTTGAGACTTTTTTTTTTCACTTTTTTATCTCCATCACTTCTGTTTTTTTAAATTTACAGTGTATAAAAATATGTATTTCTCATCTTCTCTTTCAGTGTGTTTTTATTGTCCACGAAGAGGAGATGTTTCAAAGAGAAAGGAGAACAAAAGAATGCAATTTAAAACAATAGTAACTCGATTGTTCCTGTTACACTTGAAATTTAACAAGCTAAGTTAAAAAGGTGAGAGAACAAAAAAGCCTTTCATAACCGGAGATAAAACGTAATTACAACAGGATCAACTTTCAATATTTTAGTCAATTCTAATCCCCGTATAGTAGATCCAAGATAAAAACAACTTGAACTCACAGAGTCCAACCTGCAGACCCTACATGCCTAATCCATATTTTTATCCAGTGTTACAGTTCTTCAGCAGGTATGTTCCAGCAGGTTAAATGCTTAGCTGATCCATTGCTAGCCTTCAGCAAACAGGTTATCTAAGCAAAAAGATCCAAGAGTACTTTGATATGGAAGCTGTCATACAGTTTGACTGAGACCATAGTACATCTCATTTTAATTTTAAAAGAGAACACAGAGGCAAGAAGCAAAGAGTCTGCTGGGACTGGTTCTAGCCCATTTGAACTCAAATTAGCAGAAAAGCCTCTGTGTGATTAACTTTTCCTTTGCTGTGATTGCTTCCCTATGCCTGTTCAGGTGTGCAGTCTCAGGGTAGAGGAAAGGGTTTATCTCAAACACTTCATTGTTAGCAAGGTTCAGGCAAGGAATGGGGTGCTTGTACGAGGAACATCCCTCAACCCTAACACTTGAAATTCTCATTTCTCACTCACGTTGTGGAGTTGGAAATGTCAGAAAGAGAAGGAGAGAGGTACTGGTTTAGGGCAGGTATTTGAGGAGTGGCTCCTCTCCCTGGGGAGTGGCTGACCTGAATTTGTAACATGCTGAGCCCTAGGCTTTCTGAGTCTGAAAATTAGTTTCTTGTACCTGGAACCCAAATAAGACCAGCCTACCACTGCAGGAGCTGGCTTGACTCTTTCTTTTACTACTGGATTTCTCTTTGGAAAAAGGTCTCACCAGCAACTACTGGAGAGACCACAGAGAGTGGTTAGGATTCTGTAAGGCCCAAATCCAATGAACATAAAAGATCACCAAATGTACCCTGCTGTAAGGCTCAGCTAGGACAGTCCCTCACTGTCTGAACAAACGCTTGGAACAGCAGCCCAGCTTTGCAAAACAAGATCCTTAGGACACAAGGATCAGTGACAAGCTCAAGCTGACATTTTATTTCAGCTGTTACTTCTTTTCTGCTTTCTGTCACTCCAGGAGTCCCTGCTGGCCAGACTTAAAATAAACTTTTTTGTCTCCCGAAAAATTAATGACATTCCCGAAGAAAGCAGGTTAGTTGAGAAAGCACTATCAAGTCCAAAAAATAAACAGGAAAGTATTATTAAGAGAAAAATAATCTTTAAGAGAAACTGATTTAATGATTAACAGCTCTACTTTACCACAGACAGAATTCCTCCAGTGATATATGGGAACCCTCTGGGACTCTCCATTTTTACTAGATAATCCCTCCTGAATGATAAAATACTGCTATATCCCCTGCACATCACCTTTTGCACTATACAGGCATTTTACTAATTGACCTCAAGAATAACTCCGGCCCAGATTATCTGAGGTGCGTGGATGCCTGGCTTCCAACAATAAAATAGAATTTTTGCTGTTTTGTGGGGGTTTTTTGAAATTTTTTTTCTAAGTTTGTCCTGGAGGCCTTACTCAACAAAAAAACCCCAACCAAACAAAAACAAAAACAAAAACAAAAAAACCCAAAAACCCCAAACAAACAAACAAACAAACAAACTACCTAATAAAAAAAAATAAAAAGGAAACAAACAAAAAACCAAACCAAATCAACTACTTCCCTCCGCCCCAAGAAAATCTCAACAACAGAGAGAAAAAAGCCCTGAGAATCAATATCTGCAGACCATACGTATTCTGTTACTCATAATTCTGATGTTGCCCATTGTAGTGTGCATTTGTTTGATCACATAATTACCATTTTTTCGCAGTGCATCCAGTGCACCAGAACCAAAGGGAAACCCAGACATTTGAAATAACATTAGTTTTGTATTGACTATAAAAGGTCCTTTATACTCAAGGAAAGAACTTATTTTCTCCTAAACCCATCTTTTAGAAGACTCATACAATGGGCAGACTAAAACTGCAGCCATGAAAGAACTTTAGTGCTTGGTATTTCTCGGCATAGCTCTCTAAGTTTTCCTCAACAGAAGTGAAAAGCAATAAAGATTCACTTTTAAGTTACTTGAATCAGCATCAAATTAGGCACAGGATAAAGGCTGTGAAATGATTGTCAATACTTATAAATGCAACTATACTGTTAAAAGAGTTCCATCAAGTCCCAGGAACCTGTCAGGGAGAGGAAAAATGTTTTATTCACTCCTCTTCTAGAGGGGCGGGAATGAAATATGACAATTCATTTAATTAGTTAAAGTCAGAGACCAGAATCAGGGCAGATAACCTCTCCTATGCATAGCTCCAGTCAGCATTTGCACAGTTGTAGGTTTTTACATTAAGCTCAACCACGGGCCCAACCTGGGCTAACCACTCTATAGACAAAGCAGGAGAGAGCCTCTGCCTCAATGACTTTGAGGAAGAAAAGACAGTAAGACAAAGAATGAAGAATAATCCTAACATTCCTTATTTTTTCCATTCATAATTCAAATATAAAAGAATTCAGCACTACTGATCAAATCTGCATAGAGTTCTCAGAAATCCCTGTCATAACAGAAGGCTACCACCAAACTTCCTTACTTCATTTCTTTACTTCTTAGCTACTTTAATTCTTTACTCCTTCACTTCTTTTCCAGTCTTCAAAATACATCTTTCTGGAGGTATGCAAATACATCATAACTACATGATGACACCATGGCACATGGGCCATGGCTGAACAGGACTGGGCAGCCAGTGGGAGAGTACGGGGGTTAGTCAGGAATACTGAGTCACACAGCACACATCCTTCTGTAACCTGTTGTTTCCATCTGGTTTTTATCTTCCAGATGATAAACAACACATAACATGAAAAACACAGGCTAGATGGTGCGACTACTAAATCTTTGTCACATTCAGATTTCTGGAATTCACATCTTCGCATGTAGACCGCCTTCTCAATTCCCATCAAACCACTTCTTATGACCCTTGCAACCCTGCTTCCTGGTTGTTTTTTTTTTTTCCTCCTGAACTCCCTGGAGGAATAGATTGCCACTACCCAGAAAAGGGATGAAGTAAGCAGGAGAATGTCAAAGTTGTCTTGTATGCAGTAAAAAAATGCATACGGTCAGGATGTGACTTGAAGAGATTTCATAACTTACAATTTTTCCCAGTGGCTGGAGGTGGGTGAGTCACACTGATACCTGACTGGTGGTTGACATGAAAAGTAAAGGATGCTCCTAATAGCCAGGTCAGCAAAATCAGCAGCTGTCTGCATAAATACCCTTTAAAGTACCATCAAATACTATTAAAGAACTCAAGGAATGAACCTGTGACTGATTTGGTCTGAGCCTCACTCTCCAAGACTGACCTAAAACTGAGGCATTTAGCTTGCAAACCTGATGCTAGAGAGGAGTAAAGGGTGCTGTTTAGTTTGTCTCTAATCCCACACAGCAAAGGACAGAGACAGAGATATAGATGAGCTTGCTGCTTGTTTAGAAGAGCTCTTGCCTGCATGCATGCTTGCAGGGACAAGAAAAGCCTGTCAGATGCAATGACAGCTAGTTTTATCCTGTCTGTGAAAGGATTTGAGAGTTTCGGAAGAGGCAGGAAAGCTACAAAGGGAAGGCATTTTCTCAATTTAATGATGAGTCAAGTGTCCTTCACCACAGTGCCTGTAAAACACCAAACCAGTTACGGCAGAGGACATTGATCCTCAGGAGGGACGTAATCATTTCACAGACCACAATTTAAAATGTTTCTGTTAGGACAGTGACAGCTCCTGAGCCCTGGCTGCTGTTTTGTGGCTTACAGATTTATGTGTATGTGCATGTCTGCATGCCCGTCTGCCCACCCACCCATCAATGCTTCTTCCAAGCTACTAACCTGTGAAAAAGAATGTCATCTGATGGCTAATCCCCATGGACTATTTCCTCCCAGTTCTGCCACATGCCTCTTGCCTATTTTGGTGTCCTACTTCTTTTTCAGAAGGTCATGCAGTCTGTGATCAATACTATCTTCTTCACAACACAGCAGCCCTCACAGTACACATTTTCTTTGGGGTTTTTGGTCCACTAAGTGCTGTGCTGGTCAAAACAAGGACAATGTCTTAGAAAAAAGATCGGGATGCAGTTTCTCATTTCAACAAGATACAGAAAGTCTTGTCTGTTACTGACAGACATGGGTGAGCAAATTCTTCCTGTCTGAAGGGAGTCTGACAAGAAATTCATGGGACAAATTGAAGCTAACTACCAAGGCACGAAAATATGGATTTACAGCAATGAAAAGGAATGGTGTTTGACTGTGTATACCAGTGATATCTGAAGGATTCTTTTTAAGTGTAAAGCCCGACTAGGCATACTCTGTGACTTGGCCAAATCGTGTGAAACACTAGTCACTATTTTTTGAAAAGAAAAGACAGGTTGTGAAAAAGTTGCTTCTTTCAAACAGAGAAATGATCTCCTAAGTCAAAACAAATTGCTTTCTCAGAGATACAGGGCAAAATTACTTTATGATCCAAGTAATGTAATTCTGATCCAGACTTGAATCTTCAGCTGGCCAGAGCATTCAGATCAGTAGTATTTGTTATGGAGATATTAACATATACAAGGACTCTGCCAACTTGTACCTTAAAATATTGATATTACATATGTGACAAGGACATGATGTACCACTTTTGACAGAGCTCAAACATTTCATTTGATTTAGCATATCAGATTCCAGAACACTCAGGCAGGAAGTTCCTTATATGACCTGTTTTCCAGTCATCATAAACTTGCATTTACCCTGAGTTATTTCCTTTTTTTCAGGTTAGGACTAGTGACTGGGCACACTGTGATAAAAAAAAAAAGTCAAAGCATTATTCCACATTACTGAATCCATTGAATTCTTTAATGTAAGCTAAGCAACTACATCACAAAGAGAAGACTTTCAGTTAGAAGTTCAAAGTATATAGAGGGATTTAAAATGTCTATACACCCTGTCAAATGCTAAATCAAATGGAATAACCTTATGTATACATACTTTACAACTCTCAACAGCTTTCTGATCTCTTTTGGGATAAAGACATAAAGCAAACAAAAGTTTCTTTCTCATCAGACACACCATCTAGTTTGAAGAGTTTCAACTCTGAATTCTTTTAAACACCTGTCTCCTTCCCCCTGTAGTTATTTATATCTGGAAGGTAAAAATCTGCTTGCTGAAAAGTTCTGAGCAAACAACAAAATATTAGAGGGCTGCAAAATACATTAAAACCTTACAGGAGTAGGAAATTGGATAAAAAGTATGTTTGTGTTTCTTTCTATATTCTTTTATATATATATATAAGAGTTAATTAATAAGTATATTTATGATCTATTTATTTATATTCTGTATACAACACAGTTGCCCATATTTGCCCTCCAGCTAATGAAGAGTGATCATTAGAACTTACTCCATAAAGTCAACCCATAGCTCAGTTATCTCAACTTAACATTTATTTATATTCCAAATCTAATTCTTGTACCATGGTATATGCTAAATGCTTAGGGACTGGTTTTCTGATTCATTTGTGTTCAGCTCAGGAACAGAATGGCTTTCAACACATGTGAGGATGAAGTCACTACTAGCAGTCCGTCTACTAGCAGTTCGTACCAGTAATCATGATTTTGTTAACCACCATGAAAGGAACAGCTCCCACAGATGAGTCCATGCACGGGCTAAGGGCAGGCCACCAAAAGCTTTCTTGACTGAAGTGGGATGTTTTGATTACTGCACACTGCGCTCTGGGTCATCCTTCTGTCGGGCACCGCTGTTTTCTTGCCCTGCTGCTGCAGAGGGGCAATGCAGAGAACTCTCTCAGTCAAGCGAGGGTTCACCTGCTTATCCCTGCTTTGGTGGCCCTACTATCTCCCTATGTGCTTTTGTCATTGTATGGAATCTCAGGAACACTAGTTTGTGCTGAAATCTGCTCTTGTAAGATCTTGGTACCCACACTGGCATGATCTGCAGGGCTTCGAGTCTGCAGGAGAGCTCAAGAGAGTACAGAACATCCCTAGACCTCCTCTTCTTACCTCAGCCACAGGATGATCTTAACACTGTAAAATGTTATTAGCTTATTACCTGTATTAGCTTAAGCAGTCTGTGTTTATTTAAGGGATATTTATGATATATATTTTCCTCCCCCTAGTGTTTTCTTTTCAGATTTTAATGAGTTTTAAGACTGTGAGGCTAAAGAATATGTAAATATGAAACTCAGTCTTGACTACAGAATTATGACCAGTAATTTTATAATATCCTACATCAAATTTTTAATTAATTTGGAGTTAACATGGTGTATCACACCAACATTTGGCTGTACAGTTCATGAAAGCTGGAATCTTTCCCACTCTGTGGGAGGTTTTGCTCTTTTCAAGACCTTTTCCACTCGTATATCACCTGTGTTAAAATGCAAATGGCTTAAACATAATCAAAGTACAGAACGTGCTGTGATAGGAAAAAAAATGCTGTTTCAATCAGCATGAAGCAGCAATTCTGTAAAACTGAAATGAAATATTTCAACAGTTATGTTTTGTTACAGCATGTCAGCATAATGCAATACTACCTCTGTTTACATGTCTTTTTAAATAGTAAAGAGATAATATTGGCTGGAAAAATCCACCAGATTTCAAATTAATAGCAAAAAAAAAAAAAAATTGAAACAATTTTTCTGATTTTGAAAATGGTCCTTTCGGATTTTCAGTGATGTTAATTGAACTTCTTGACAAAGAGGTTCCAATAAAATAGATTTTTCCTCAGGGCAAAAAAACTTAGTATTATTTTACTGTTGAATGTACACTTTACTCCAAGAGGAGAATTAAGCAGTATATAATTAAAAATGCCATATGCGATGCAGTCGTAATTTGTCACTCTCAGCTTCTCAGCTTCGTTACACCCATCAAATATCTTTACTCAGGGCAGCCTTAACACTGCCTATGTATATTGATTTGATGAATTTTGGTAATGCGAGCACTCTTATTTTATTTTTTTTTTAGATTAAATTTACTGAAAAATCAAAACACTGCTTTTGCTCAAATAAAAAAACCCGTATTTTTTTTCCCCCAAAATGTTCAAAGGGACTTCTTTTAATGAGTTTTTTCTCTGTTTTTTCTTTGTCTTTTTTGCTCTAGTGAGCTCTGTTCACCTGGTTTATGAACCTTTTCATATAAACTTATCCATAGATTTATTTGATTAACCAGGAAAAAAAAAAGTTAATTTTTAAATTCTATGTATATATAAATATATCATCAGCTATATAACCATCTTTTGGGCATGTAATATATGTTTAAAGGGCAACATTGTTATGAAAAATGAGACTTTTGAGGAATTATGTTAATATTCTCTATTTTTGGAAAGGGCTTTCTTAGCCCTTTCCACCTCAGGAAAGAAAAAAAAAAAAAGAAGAAAAAGCAAAGAAAAAAGAGCCCATGGTGTGCATTCTTAACACTTCATACAAAGTTTACCTGTGATATTTTTCACCAGATGGGAATGAAAATTTGTTTCTATATGGAATATCTCTGTAATTACAGAAAAGTAAACATACATGAGAAAAAGAGACAGCATTATAAAAGATGACACAATTTATAAATCTATCTATATAAACTTTGCAGAGAAATACATGGAATTGTATATAATGTGTTAAATGTGAAGATAAACTAGATTTGAAAATGTAAGGGAGAGGTGTTAAAACTCATTTTGTTTTAACTGCAATGATCAGGTTGTCAGTCAAAAGACAGTGCAGCCTGTAGTAGAAGGACAGGAGGCAGTGCTTGGCTTCTAAGGAGGCATTTTTCACTGACTAAATAAATTGGAGAGAATAAAGTGATTTGCATTACACATACAACATTCATAAAATGCACACCTATGATATTGCATGCCTGCCCTTGTAATGATGCATGGACACAGAAGCAATTGTCAAAGTCATTGTCCACTGCCTGCTCCCAAATAAGAGAGCAGTGGAACGGGACTGTTGCTGTTGCAAGTGGCAGGGACGCTGTTCCAGTCAGGAGAGCCAAAAGGACACAGGGAAAATTTTAAAGGAGAAGTAGGGAGGGGGTCCATTACTGTTACTGTTATTATTGAGTACAATTTTGGGGGTAAGAAAACAAAATTTCTGACTTGAAAACCTGAAAACTTCTGCCCTGAAACAGAAGAAGTAAATTTCAAACTGCAAACTAAGCAACACACTAAATCAAAACTAAGCTGTCATAAGCTGTTGGAGGTATTTCAGTCAGGCTTTCTTTGTGGAGACATAAAATGTGTGAAATGTCTGTGAATACACGCCTATTGGCTAAACTATCAGTGTTGCGTTTGGGTGCAGATGGCTGCTAATAGCAAGATGATACGGTTATGGTGGAGGCTCCTTCTGCCCTAGTGCTTTGAGGCATCAGAGATACTGCAGAGCATTAGCAAGTGGAACTAGGAAATGAACAGTGGGGTGGTTTTAAGTAGGTGTCTCAGCACAGGAGAACAAGGTGTCTCAGCCTCTTACACTTTTAGGCTGACAGGATGAGACTAATTAATTGAATTTGAAATATTTAGCTTAACCTAGTCAACTAGGCTCTCTTTATGACAGAGGAGGTGCAAAGAGGTATTTTGTCTGGACTCACCCTTTAAATGCAAGAAAGCCTAAAAGTCACCCTTGACAGGTGTCCACATGTCTATTTCATCTTAGGAGTGCAAAGAAGTGGCTTTGACTAGACACACACTGGCCTGTGTGGTCAGTGTAAGCCGGGAGAGTGGAATCCCATCATGACTCATGTTTGTCCTGTATGTCCTATTATGTGCCATAAAAAGTGAGAACACTGTGGCTGTCTGGAAAGATGCTGAGAATTACCTGAAGGATGGCAAACAGTGTGTTTTCAAAGCAAAAAGAGGTGTTGCTAATCTGTGTTAAAGGTTTATTTCTTTTCTGAAAATATAGGGAGTACTAATCCCAAAATTTACTGCATGCTATTCAGTTCTGCAGAAGGATTCACTTACACCAAATACAATGACTTTTTTAATGACACAGAAATTTTGGGGGTCTTTTTTATTTGAAGAGTTCATTCCATAATGAGTATCTTAGGAAAATTAAGAGGCCCAAATCCTACAGTATTTTGAATGATGCAGGCAAAATTCCCATTGAATTCAGATAGGGTGGAGAACAGACTGAGAGATCTGGATGCAAGTAATGATCATTTAAGCATCTGTTACTGATGAAAGTATTTGCCAACACCTCCCCAGTGGCTTGATCTCTGGTTTTGTGTGCTGCGAAGTGTAACCATGCAATGAGCAACTTGCTAAGCAAAGAAAAGCCATGGGATTTGAGCCACCTCACAGGAAGGTGCATACAGTCTCTTGCAGAAGTTTTTGCTAGTCAACCGAATGGTGTTTATCTCAATGCAAGTAACAATATTTCAGAAAGGTGATCATAATTTTTCCTTGATGACTCTTTTCGCCCCCTTGTAGATATAATGATCATCTACTTTCCCTTGAAATTCCACTATTAGAAATTTTTATGACAGTTTGCATTCATAAGAAAATTGAAGATAAGATAAGAAAATTGAAGAAAGAAACCATAAACTGTAAGTGTATTGATATCCAAGTGGACTGATTCAAGCTGAAATGCACTGCCCTGCTTACAAATTGAAAGGAACTTGCCATCTTTCAAACCATGACTAGAGGATGGCAATTTTCATTAAGCTGAATTCAGAGTTGAAGATGAAAAGTGTACAAAATACTGAGAAAAATCTGAAAAACCGTTCACCTATCCCAAGAGACTAAGCCACCCATGAGGTTTAAATTTTCATCTGCACTCTACTGTAAAAGAAAATGCAGATATCAAAGTGGCTATAGTATCACTTCATGTGCAATTCAGGAATTGGTGTTGGAGCTGAAAAATGCCCAGTTACATCTATCAAACAGATTATAACAGAAAGTAAGTTGTGAAGTTTCTATGTACTACAACTTTTTAATGTATCCAAGTACAAAATTTTCATGTCTTTAATTAGGTGCCATTAGTTACATTATTTAGATTCCATACAGATTAGACAAAAAAATTACACTTCTTGCTTTTTGTTTTTATTTTGATTGAATTTAAATATTTGAATGGCTTGTGAATAAGGAATTAGAGCTAGGAAGTAATGGCATCTTTTCCAAAAGTAGTGTGACAGTTCAACACTTTTAAAAATAGTGTTATTCTACTGACATGAGAGTTTCTCATGCTGTAATAACATTCTTTTTCATATACTGAAGCTCTGAGAACTTTGGCAGTTTCACATCCCCAGGGTTCAATATATTTTTTTTTCCTTTTTTTTTTCTTTTTTTTTTTTCTTTTTTTTTTTGTTCCCATTTCTGAGGGTTCACACGCTTGCTGAGTTTAACTTTGGGTTTCTGGGCTTACATAAACCCTAAAACTCAATGCAATATTCAACCACAGTCATGATTTTTCCATGGCTTGGAACAAAACAGTAAACTTTCTGTGGAGCTCAGAGACAGCATTAACTTGACAGGTAATCTATACTTTAGAAGTTCAGCCTGAGCTCATTTCAAGGGTCAGCAAAACTTGGAAAATCTTCTTGACAAATCTGGGACAAATTGAGGATTATGAAGACAACTCAAAACATACCCATCTCAAAAGAGACAAGTAATCCCTCCTGTGCCTCTTTTGTCCTCCAAACCAGTTGCTACAGAAAGAAGGGAATTTCACATGGCTGTGAACTTCATAAAATATGTACACAATTCATTCAGATGAAAAAGGTTTAATTATTCTTATGCTTTTTACAGTTCAGCTGTTCCATTTGTCCTACATTCAGCTGAAATGCTTCTAAGTTATGCTTACATTAAAGAAATTCAGGCCTATAATTCAATGTCAATCAAAGTGTATGAAGTCTCTCTCAAACAAATGAGTCTTTATTTTTTCATGTCTGAAAGCACCTAACTACATACGAAGCCATTCACGTGACATTTAAGTCCAGATCTTGAAAAAATTAACCTAAAAAAAAAAGCTAAAAAAGAAGTGTCCTGTCTTTCATTATTTACATACTTAATGCTGTTTGATTCAGAAACCACAATATAAATGTTTTCTTTTAAAAAATCTGTAAGCATCAAGATATATATAAATATTCTACAAAACGATCAGTGTGCTCTCACCAAAAACAGATGCCTTGAAAATATTTGGCTTGTTTTTAAAATAAACACTTAAATCATTTTTTGAGGTCTGGCCATTTATACATTCAAAGTGCAAGTGCTTTTAGAAGAAATACTTCTAAAATATATATTTATACATTTTTCATATGTCTATATGAAATAGAAAGTCTTTACTTAATATTCAGAAAATCCACTGTGGTGCAGGTGTACAGGACTTTCCAAAAATTACTTGGGAGCAAGATGAATTTACCCAAATGGCCCCTTTTACAGGAAAGTTTATTCTGCTGTTCACAGCGTCCCAGCAGCACAGTGAATGCCTTCAAGTTTCCCAGCTCCTTCCAAGAGGAGCATTCCGAAATGTCTCCAGGCACGCCGTTCTGGGCGCTGCCGCAGCCCCAGCAAGCTCGCACGGCCAGAGGAGTGCGAGCGCAGAGAGCTTTTCGGCACGGGGCGCGATGCTCGGGCTGCCTGTCCGGGCTCACCGCCACCCCGGGCTGCTGGGAGTCACAGCTGCTCCGTCCAAATCTGGGGCCGGAGCTGGATTTGCTGCAGTGCTTGGCCAATATAGCAGGTGCCATAAAGGAAAAAATATGTGTACAAGTAAGCCTTCTGTTTGGTAATTGTTTATCTGGGTCAGCTGCTTGCTGAGGAGGACAGACTTGCTCTTGGCACCTGTCCTCAGAGCAGTGTGAGTCTGTCCCATGCAGCTTTGCTTCTTACAGGGATAAAACATAGTTCCAGTATGCCAATAATTTAGGCATACGAGTTGAAGCTTTCATTACTTTCCTAAGTTTTCTTTTCCATACTTTTGTGGAACTCACTGATCCACACTGGAACATAGTCTTTTCTTTTTCTTATTTACTCTGTTTTCGAGGTAGCCATTTCAGGTCTCTTGCTGCTAAGCTACAGCACAACTAACAGGGCCATATCCAGAAACACTCATTGACTGTGTTAGGAAATTAGGGCAAAAATCACGACTAATTGTAAACAGATGAGGCAGGGTCTATCCCTCCTTATTCTGACAGCCTAAAATTTGGGTGTCTGGTCTAAACTAATCAATCTTACGTCCTCTCATCAAAGGAGAGACTTTGCCTTTTCCAAAGAACAGTTTGTTTCACCATAAGTTGGGCAGCTAAAATACACAGCCCTTATAAGGTGCATATGTCTTCCCTTAATTTTTATGGGAATTCTACACAACTAACTGAAACAAGAAGCCCCTTTTGGATGAAATGGAGCCCACCATTGGTATCTGCATCCAATGTGAACCTACCATGCTGAAAAGTTATTTCACTGAAGGGGTTTTTAATAGCTCAGCACGGAATAAAGAGTTTGAGCTGACTAACAGCAAGCAGCCTCCACTACACAGAGATTTTCAGCACAGTCTCCTCAGCTGCTGTGAAATATATGTCTATGCAATTATAAAATGGTTTTCATGCACAAATACAAATGTGTAAAAAAGATGTGTTAAAAGCAAAGACAAATGAACACATGATGAGGTAATTAGAAACAGATGAAAGTATACTGCTGTTTGAAAGGAATGTTCTTCACTTGGTTCTGCTCATGTACAGAGACCCGCAAAGCGCTTAAACATGGAGGAAGTTTTCTAACTCAGAGTAAGTTGCAGAAAAGAAACAAATAATAAAAGAATTCTTCCATTGCTCTTTCAACAATGTACAAGTGTTTCAAGGACAGTATTATTTTTCTGTACATCTCCTAACTTAAATCACATTGCAAACCATAAACAATACATTTTACATAAAAACATAATGTATATGCAGAATTATTTTTACTGTGAAGGTAATGTGCCTGTGTTTTCCATGTAAGTTTAAAATGGTTTCTCTTCTACTTTTGTTGGCAAAAGTGTTATTAGGCACATACGAGGATTTAACCACTTTAAGTCATAATACTCTTTGGCCAAACTGCACTGAAGTCAATGGAGCTTATACTTCGGGCTCCTTTATTTTCAAGGTCCTTTGATATTTCAGAGGATAGTTTACTGTTCAGATCTTCTCTTCCAGAACATCAAAATCATGTTTTGTTATTTCCCTCTCCAACATGATAATAAGTCCCGGATTCCCTATTGTTAACACCCAAGGACATGTGAGGCAGGACCCCCTGCAAGCAGCTTTGTCTATAGCTGATTTTTTCCCACTGGTGTCTAAGACATAATTTCTAAATATTACACGATAATGTACACTTAATTCTAGCTTTTGGGTAGAAGTCAAACATGAGAGTTCCATGACCAGAAGGTCAGAAAACAGGCAGGACCATTTCCTGGCAACTTAATGGCATTTAGCTTTATAGCTTAATTTCATAATATGTAAAAACTCTTCAGCAATCTTAGTTACATTCTTAGCAATGAAAGAAAACAATCTCAGATGCTGGATTAAATCCTGGAAATGAACAGTTCCAGAAATATAGTATATAATCTTCCAAAAGTTGGTGAACTGTTGAACAGAACAGTGTAAGGAATACTATCATTTTTTTGGCCATGGGCCTTTACCATAATTTGTGATGTGTTACATGAAAAGCTCAAACCGCACAGCACACACAGACATTTGTAGAAAACTTTCCACTTCTTCATGCTCTGAGACTAATGTTGGGATCAATTCTCATGGATTTCAGGAGGAAGAGACAGCTGACCACAGATTTGGCTCAGAAATCAACTCTTTTACATCAGGGGCCATTCTTTTCTAGAGGGCAAGTAAATATTCTTACAGACATGAATGGAGCTGGACACAAGACGATCTGGGACATCAATCAAAACAAAATTACTTCTTAAGTGAGATGTGAAAAGAAGATAAGACTATTTTACTCATTGCTAATAATATGATGTGTTCTTATAGAGCAGAAAGGATCTCATAGCGCTACAGAAAGATTACGCTGTGGAGAATTTACAATCTAAGTGATAAAAAAGACTGAATGCAGAAAAACTACATTTGCTTCCTAGTGTCAGCTGCAACAGGACAAGGAATGTTGGCTTGTCAAGAATAAACCATTTTATAAAAATATGTTTTTTCTTCTTGGTCCCAATGTTTTCCACCCGTCCTGCAAAAGAGAGCCTAGTATAAATGGAAATGAAATAGCAAGACCGTGAGGGTTTATGAATCTTTAAGGGGTTTCTGAATATCAATCTATTTAAAAACAACACTTTTTTTAAAAATTATGCAAATAGGTTTCTATATGGAAACCTAAGATGGATAAAATTATAAAAAATTAGTTGAGGTTTTTTTAAGCTGTTAACTCACTATTTACTCAATATTTGTATTACCATTTTGTAATTTGGAGATATGGTTACTTTAGACATTCCCGACTCTTTTGGCAAGCCTGGTAATTGGGAATCTTCTATGTAAAATAAGTAACAGTTCTGACATTCCTAGTGGCTTGACATTTACATTTCCTGACTCAGATGTGGTCAAAAGGTGTGCTTCCCTGCATCATATTATGTGTTGACCACTCATTTAGCAAATTACAGAAAGGCAACCGTCAATCATTTATTTTCTTACAGAAGGTCCAAATACCGCAACCTTTTTCTAGAAAATTTTGTATGTAAATTAATTTTGGACTTGCATTTCCAATGAGAAGAAACGAGAACTTTATCTGACACTTGTAAAGTGTAGTATTAAATATTAATACGTTGCAAAATATAATCATCCTATCTTCTTTTTAACCCAAATTCATTTCAGAAAAAAAAATATTTCATGGTTGTGTATATGTATATGTGTCAGTCTTGAAAGCTTTTAAACAGAGAACAGCTTTATAGCTTATAAATATGCTTGCTGACTTCAGTCAGTTTTGTCAGGCTGTAGAACGTCCAGAGACAAATACAATCCTATGGATTCTATGAAAATTGGTGTCTTCATAGATGTTTAACGGATCATTCACACAGCCAAAAGAGAGAGAAAAGATAAAGAATAAAAATTCATGATAGTGGTCCCCAAGATAGTACATAGGTGTTGAATGGCTTAAATACCCCAAAAATTGCTGAGCTTCATTTGACCGGTCATGTGTAAGCTGAAAGCCAAGATGTGGCTTCAAATAGTCACTTCTTTGATTCCAGAACTCTGACTTTACTGATGCCTGTCCCTCAGCATCATACCTTGAGTCTATTGCTTCTTATTTGAGCAGTGTAAAGCAGTTTAAACAGGCATTCTTGATCTCAGCAAAATGGAGAGAAGTCAATCCAGACCTAACATCTCTCTAGGCTGGTTGGTTTTGTCACTGTAAGTATGCTCACTTTATGCTAAGCACAAGGAATGCCTAATCTGTACTTTCCTTGAAGATATTCCATCTTCTGTGAGAGCAGAGGGAGGCAGCATAAAGCTACAATGTCACCAGGAAAATTTGCAGTTACTGAGGTAACATTTGGAAGATTTACAGCTCCCAGGAACCATCAGACTGAAGTCCTTAAAGCCCTGGGGAAAATGTCTTCTTCTTATACAAAGTTTACACAATTTCCCTCCCCCCTTGTTTGTGTGATTCAGACTCAGTTGCTTACCAGCTGCCTTTATGGGTGGCATATTCATGCATTGTGTGGGAAACGACCCCACGCAAGTAGAGGACAGACAAGCTGACCTAGTACTTTAAGGCCTTTTTCTTCTAGCTGTGCTAGCTGACATCACTCGTGGTATGACTCTTTGAATTCCAGACTGTATGTATGAGAGATAAATGAGTGCACAAAACACAAACCTAGCAGCAGCTGAAGCCTGCCTCCTTAAGCTCTCTTAGTAGTTCATGGAAAAGGTGAAAGGCTCCTATGGGGGTTGCTTGAAGTAGACAGCTCTCCTCTGGAACTGCTTCTGCCTTTGCTTCTGCCTTGGGGAGTGAAGTGTGGGAGACGAGGCTCCCAAGGCTAGAATCGTACCATCAGAATATCCTGCCCTAGAATCGTACAATCAGAATATCCTGGGCTGGAAGGGACCCACAAGGATCATTGAGTTCAACTCTGATGGCTAATATTAGGCTTCATGGGTACCTTCTTCTAATTGTTGTGTTCAATTCTTTTGATTCACAGGAATATTTCAGTCCAAAGAAAACCACAGGTGTCTTCCCTTCAAAAAACTGCTGGCTGAGGACTCTACATGGGTGAAGCCTGTGTGGCCTGAGGTTAGAGGGTGGCTCTCTGGCAAACAAATGCTATAAATCCAATGGAACTTCCCAGAGCAGTGTGCAGGAAATGCATTCATCATAAACATCTGAAAAAGACATTTTATTTTACTCAGTGATTAAAATGTTAGTTATGTTCATTCTTTGAAAGAAATTAAAACTAAAACATGCTAATGCAGAGACTGAGTTGCTAAATACAGCTTCTGGAGGAGCAGGGGTAAAGGGTCATAATTCAGAAATTTTGAGGCCCATTGTGACAATTCAACACAGTTGTTGGTAATAAGGAACTTTGACACGATATTGTGAGAGATAGGGAATTACAGTCGTCCCCAGTCTCATAGATTTTGGATCAGGAGCATCATATACTTGGTTGGCCAACCTGGAGACAGAGACCATCATCAGTCATAACTTTCTATTAAAACTAATTGAGTTCACCCATTTTTACCTCCATTTGATGCATGCAGAGAATCTGCAACACAACATTTAAGTCTCATCATCATAAAATGAGACTCTGGGCAATTCTGAATGACACTCTTCATCTTAAGCTTATTCTTTCCTAACCTTGTAAGGTAGGTGTGCCATTGTCTCAGCAAGTATGAAACCACAGACACACGAGGCACATACCTTGGAGTTTCTCTCATGCATATGCATGCAAATTGAATTATACAATATTAAAGCCAATGGAGTAAAACATGTATAAAATTCCTCTCACCTGTAATAGGAGAAGAATTCAGCCTTGTTAGAAATGCTCCAGTTTTAATGTATGTGTGAAATGCAATCTTATTCATAGAGCTGCATCTGCAATGTAATTACCTGAGCAGGTTTATTATGTGCAACTTTGTGTTATCTGAATGCAAAGCTCAGGAGAATAAGCCGTGTTATACAATATCTACTTTATCTTCTCCCATTTTTGGGAAAAGTATTGGTGGAATACAATTACTCTTAGGAACTTAGTACATGTGAGCTCTACAAGGCTGGAAAGAAAAATAAAAGTCCTCAACACAATAAAAAAAAGAATATTATATTGTAAGAAAAGTTAGTTTTGTTGAGTAGCGTTGGATGAAACTGTGCTTTCTTTTTCTACTTTTATCTAAATCCATCTCTAGCAAAAATCAGTGCAAAAGGAAGCGTTAAAATGTATTTTATTTTTCTGCACATCTTTTGTTTTACATTTTCAATGTATCTCTCTGTGCTGTAGCTTGCTTGAACAAGTACTTTTGTTGTAAACACTTTCAATTGTTTAGACAAACTAAATGTCAGCCAGTGCTAAATGCATTTGCAACAAGAAATACACCAAATCAAAATAATGGCAGATGTATCTCAGGCAGCATTAAAGGACTTTAAACTGCAGTGTATCCAAAACAAAAAATCTACATCAAACATAGAAACACATGGTTAATCTGTTACATCTGTTTAGTTAAGTGATGGCCTTAATTACTTTTAGTCACCCATGACTCTCATGAACAGTCTCCACTTTAAATTTAGATTCAGACATTTTTCCATTTCTCTAATTAGGATTTATTCATGTGTAAACAAGCTCGACATTGGTTTACCCACATACATTTATGTTTTTGACTGTGTGGCCTTGCAGAGCAATTCCTGCATGTTTTGTGCCTATTCATATAATTGGCCTCCTTGTCCCACATGTAAACCTCAGCAACAACTTGTTGACCAGTGATTTTAATTTTCTTTTTCTCATAAATAGGTTTTGAAAAGAATGTCCATAACTGAAACCTTGATTTGCAGAACCATCTTTCTGATAAACAAAAACCTGGGCTTTCTCACGCATCCCTTCATCCGAGTAGCCAGGACAGATTTATGTCTGGGTTATTTTTCCCCACTCTTCTTTTCCACATCATACTAGTAGTGGATGGAGCATGGAGAGATTTCAGCAGGCAAATCAAACTTCCTAATAAAATTTCCCATGTGACTGGGCTGGTCTCTGACATAATGATCAGCATGAATTTCATTAAGGGTACATACACGCTTGTGGATATGGTCTTTTATTCAGTCATCTCTGGAATGATTTCTCACAGGCACAGAATAATAAAGGTTGAGCATGTATTTTCAGGTTTAACCCTTAAATGAACTAGATTAGGCACAGAACAATTATTTGGTGGAGTTAATGCCGCTGAGAATCCTTCAAAATAATATATTCCAGGACATGAAAATGAGATTTCATCATTTTGCCAGAGTTTCTCTCCTTGTAGTATTATCGTAGTGCCCTTTGTAAACAGGCAGAAAAGTATCTTGTGAACATCCATGATTTTGAGTTTACCCAAACTGTGATTTACCATGTGTTCTTGACCACCATTACTGATTTGCAGAGGAAAGAATTAAAGTATTGAAGTGGCTGCTCTAGAAGATGTCAGCTGTGCCAAGGACTCCACAGTATTCCATCACAGCAGTGAGAGCAGACAGAAGCCAATACATTCAGATTGATGCGACACCTCACACGACTCTTCTCAGTTAGCAGATACTGTAAGCAACTAAATTCAGAGTGCTTTATACAATTTTCTCATTTAGTTTTATGAACTTCAATTTTCAACCTCCTTCTGTTTGCCGCAACACTATCTACACTTAGGTGCACAATTTACTTAAATGATGTCTATGATATATCTATTGTATAAACTATACAATTACATGTTGGTTTAAGTAAATTTAAAAAAATCTTAATTATAACATTTTTCCTGTTTAGAAAGCTTAAATGTTGTTATTTGAAAAATAATCCTTTTTTGGAAAAAACTGTTTTAGTTTGTGCTAAATTATATCTCCTCCCTTCTCTCTGTCAAGTATAATCTTCTTTATGGACTACCTGTAATTGTAGTTTAGCCAGGTGGTATCTGGTTGCTACATCCAAGCACTATTTGAGCAAAATTAGAAGTGCTGTAAACTAATTCCATTGACAATAACTGCATTATATGCATGTCAAATTGATACAATCAGGTTAAGACAATTTTCTATATAAAATATATTTATTTATACCTGGAGCTTCTCCACTTTCAGTGGACTTACACAGCATTTAGAAAGTTGAAATCTGCAATTTAGATTCAGCTATTATGCATTTTTGAACTATTGCTAGCAAAAAACCCTTTCCATGCCATTACCACCTCTTCATGCAGCTCTTAAATTTGACCTTGTCCTTCAGTCTGTACTAAGAATTTTCAAATCCAGACTTATGTATCCAGCTTGAGAAGACAGTGAATATCTTTACTCTCTGAAACTCCACTGACAGAAGGCAGCCTTAGTTTATGAGATCAGAAAGAACCCAGGTTATAAGAAACTTACACATCCATAACATATGGGGATATTAACTAAGTACCATCTCTTTAAAGTTTGCTTAAGAAATGGAAATGAAGTAACAATTTATATCTTACTTCCTCTGTGCAAAGTATTACCAAAAGACTCTTGATAAGAGAAAGAGAGAAGCAAGGATATTGTTTGTGGTTGTGGTTATCTTATAGCAGGGACCAGGCAGTGACAGGAGCACTTAGCAAGGTTAAGTTTTGTAAGGTGGCAAAAGTGGTTGAGGAGGGCTCCTAAAAACAAAAAATTCAAAAGGTGTTGAAAAGATATAAAATGAGAGAAGAGAAAGAACTTAACAGACTGAGAATCAGAAGAAAAAAAGGTGAGCAGGTTCCTACTTAAACATTTTATCTTTTTTTCAAGGAAGCAGGCAGAAGCCTTTTGACAGATTTTAAAGTCACTTGTAAACTAGCTTAGCCCATATCAGGGTAGTGTGGCTTACAAATTAGCATCTTTATATTTGTCCTCCTCTGGAGTCTTTCTTAACCCATGTAGAAAAGAACACTCACAAACAGCATGTGCTCAGAATGGGCATTGGAAGGAACAGAAAGCAAATGCTCAGGTTTTGACCATGGGAGAAAGTAATCCTAAATAGTCTCAGAAAGTCACTTAACCAATATGTAAATAAATAAACTTTTTGAAAATCCATTAATACTTTTTTTTGCTTGTCTGTTTTCTAGACACAGTTAATACTGGTGTCTTATTCCAAAACAAACAAAAAAACCCTCTCTACCCAATGTCTATGACCAAACTCATGTATATTTAAATTCAAGGATGCCCAGGTTTTTCCTAGCAGCTTCCACTCATCCATCCTATTCTCCATATTTTTGGATTAAGATTGTGCAGAATGACACTTTTGAGTGAAGAAGTCACAACTATAGTTGTTGGGGAATGATTAAGAAGCTGGTTATTTTGCAAATTCTTCTGCAGATTTTCATGTGTTTACCCAAGACAGTTTTGCCTACTGACTCTCAGATGGCTGGTTCCTTCTTTGTGTCCTGATAGAGGTAGGTGACGATGCTTTCAAACCAATTGTGATTTTTCTGTGCATGTAACTTTTTTCCCCAGGTTCCTTCTTTCTCTGATGTGACATTAATACTATGGAGTTTTCATTTGTTGGTATGTTTTAGGACCCAAGCCTGGCTCCTCCAGAAGTGGCTCTGAGCATCTGGACTCACTTTTCTACCATTTTTCTCCTGATCAAATCATCTTGTGTGTAGACCTGAGTGTATTCTATACAATCAAAAATGTGTTTCATTTTCTAGTGAATCACTGTGCCTGCCAAATACAACCCAAATGGCAGTCTGAAAAACACAGTCTCCTAACGGGAATACAGAATGCAAAAATGTTTCCTTAAGGCACCTGCCAGAAACCTGCTGATGCATCATGTGTAGGAAAGTAGGTGGCAGCAGTAATTTCATGGGTAGTGAGAAATGTTGCATTTACAGAGAGTTCCTTAATTTCTTTGGTCTGTCCATAAAAAACATCTTAGTCTTTCTACCCTCACCAGTTAGTCCACCTACTTGGCTAATTCTTCCAATCATTTTAATGACTCTTGGACAAAGTTTGCTTATTTATTTTGCTTCAACTTAGAAACAAAATAATCTTATTCAAGGCAGGAGTCATGGGCTCCTTATAAAAATTGGCCTAGTAAGCACTTAGCTGAAAGATTCCTTTGTAACTCAAAGACACCCTGGAATTTTTAGGGTTTTTCTCCCCCCCCTTTCAGTGAGTGTACCTTTAGATAAAATCATCAGATGAAAGCATTTTTATCTCCTTAATGGATACCTTTCTGCACAGAACTAGTTTTGGAGCAAAAATATAACATGCAGCAGAATGCTTTTTTGGGACGAGGACTGTCTATCCTGATTATTGATGACCTACTAACCAAGGTACAGGTTGTATAGGAGACCATCTCAGCACTCCCCTGTTGCAGCTTTAGGCTATGTCCTCTCATCCCATCACCGGTTGCCAGGGAGAAAAGATCAACCCCCACCTGGCTACACCCTCCTTTCACAGAGTTGTCAAGAGTGAAAAGGTGCTCCACCCCAGCCTCCTTTTTTCCAGACTAAACAACCCCAAGCTCCCTCAGCTGCTCCTCAAAGGACTTAATCACTAGAAGTTTCACTGTCTCCATTGCCCTCCTTCTCTGGGCATTCTTCAGCACCTCAATGTCCTTTCTGAAGTGAAGGGCCCAGACCTGGACACAGGACTCGAGGTATGTCTTCATCATTCTCGAGTACACAGGGACAGTCACTGCCGTGGTCCTGCTGGCCACATTGTTTCTGATACAGGCCAGGATACCATTGGCCTTCTTGGCTACCTGGGCACATGCTGCCTCTTGTTCAGCTGCTGTTGACCAGCACCCCGAGGTCCTTTTCTGCCAGGCAGATTTCCAGCCACTCTCTCCCCAGTCTGTAGAGCTGCCTGAGGTTGCCTGATGGCCAAAGTGTAGGACTCGACATTCCACCTTCTTGACCCTCATAGAGCTGGCCTCAGTCCATCAATCCAGCCTGTCCAGATCCCTCTGCAGAGCCTTCCTACCCTCCAGCAGCCAGATGATTGCATAACTGATCATCTCAGTTAATATTTCTCTGCAGATAAATTTTGTTTCACACCAAGATAGAATCTACTTCTTTGGTGCATGGTAGGATATGTCTGGGATGTGTTTCTAAAATGATGTGACATCTTCTGCCATTTAAGGCCACAGATTAGCAGAAGGAAAAGCATTGAGGAAGGTTCAGAGCAGAATTATCCATTGATCTGAAAAATAATGGCATCTGCAATTACTCACGCTGGGACAGAAGTCACAAGAACCATTAATCCTCATGCTTCAGGATATAATTGAGCAACAGATGGAGTCAGGAATAATTTCCTCTATGACAGACCATTGCACAATTTTGCGTATTAGGGAGTTTTTTGTCTACATTTCTGATAGCTGGCATCAGCTCAGTTGAAGACCGAGGGTCAAATTAGATGGTCCTCTGGTTTCTTCTGTAGCAATTATTATGTTTGTACACTGATACAGTCATTGTAAAAATCCCAAGCTCTCTCGGGCATCATGTAGGCAATAATGGCTGCTTCTTCATTCTCATTTTTTTCCATCTGCTTTGGATAACCTGGAAATTAATACCAGTTGAGTCTGTGGTTACATCTTGAACCAACAAGTAGCAAAATGAGGGAATGGAACTGCAAGAGACCATGCAACAAATAAACATCATCCATATTAGTGTGTTTACTTTTACCAGTACTTGCTTTTAGCAAATACTCCCTATCAGGAAAACCCATCTCAAAAAATATTTCAACATCTTTAGCATCACTTCGGTGGCTCACAGTAACTAGTTGTATCTCTGTGATTACTTCTGGCAGGATTTCCATGAACCACCAAATGGAAATGATGGGAATGGAAATTCAGATAAGAATAAGTAAGTTAAATACAACAATTATGGAGGCTCACTACTGCACTCTTCTTGAAAGAAAACCCTGATGATGTCGTTTGTTTAGCTAATTCAGTACACAGTGTTTTATGAGTTAGAACTGCAAATTAAGTGCTTGATGACTTGATTGATGCTGATAATGCAAAAAAATAATGGAAAAAAAATTTAGTCTCGCCCAAGTATTTCCAGTCTTGCAAATTATGCAAAGTTTTAGGATTTATATTGCCACTCTCATTAAGACAAGGAAGTTACAACTTGTTTTGAACACTAGCAGAATAGATGAAATTTCAAATTTTGTTACATTTCACACTCATAATTGAACATTTCTTTTAGCTGATTTCTTCTTTGACTCATCTGTATCGTAGCAACCAGACTCAGCCATTGTCCTGTGTAAGCACAAAAAGCCTGAATGAAGTCAGAGGAAAGCTCTGTAATCATCTAGCATGATTTGAAGTTGACGGTTTTAGTCTCTACTGTCCCCTAGTCAAGTGCTGCTTGGCTTTGATTCTGCTTCTTAAGGGTAAAATCCAAGTCTGTAAATAATAGAACTTTTCTAATAATAAAGAATACTTCTGAAATTATTTATTCTTTGGCATATATATAATAATAATAATATAGTATGGTATATTAACACGGGGGATGAATTTTCTCCTTCTGAAGAGGGGAATTTTAATCTCCAGAAAACGCCTATAGTTATTCTGAATGTACATCCTATTATCATAGTAACAGACATAAAAGAAAATTTCTGCAACAGAAAATTATTTAAGGAGGAGTTTCTGAGTAGTTGCAAGTAATCCTCCTGTGACAGAAGGCCAGGGCAAACTGAAGCAACAAGAATTCAAAGGCATTTATGAAGTTTCCTTGTATTTGACTATCTCTTTCCAATGGTTGAAATGAACAGAAATAGAAGCAAAAAAATTTTAAAAAGATGCTGCAAATAGCATAGATGGTTTAGTCATAAATCAAGTCACTTTACATTTGTAGAAGGCAGTATATTCAGAGTATTTCCAGGAAAGCTGTTCTGAAAGTCTACAAATTGAAACTTAATTTATATGCCACTCTTCACATTTCCAGGTTTATGTTTTTCAGAATTAAATATTTGGTTACTGGAGGAAAGAAATTGAAATTTTAATTTTAGTAAATAATCTTTAAAATACCCTGTAGAGGACATGTAATATAGATTATAAAACTATTTACTCTGTAAATTACAATTTACAAACAAGTAATCTACACAGAAATTTAACCAAACAAAATAATGTTTAAGCTAAAATATTTTCCCCATTTCTTTCTGTGTATCTGAGGAACTGAAAATTAAGGGGGAGAAAGGAAAACTAAGGGGAAGAAAACTCAATAATAATTTTTCTTTCTCTCTCCCACCACCCTTTTTTCGTTTTTACCTTTTTCGGTATTCATGTCATCTGTTCTACATTAGATTGATACCTCTTAATATGTTCTCTAACCAGCTCTTGTGAGAGACAAAGGGAGATTGAAAGTAACTGAGAAACATAAAGGCATTTTAAAGGGCATGATGTGAAAGATGGGCACATCATAAATCAGAAATGATAAGAGGTTTTTGAAAATGCGGAAGAGCAAACTTAATACATTGGAAATTCATTCTAAATGAAGTTTTGCTGTTTAATATCTGCACTATCTTCCACAAAAAATAGTAAAACAAGTAAAGTCAAGTTTATTGAAATTCAAAGAAGCAAAGCCAAGTCTCTACCCCATGAATTTATTTTATTTTTGCTAATGCTTTATTATTAACCTACACTGACTCTGCAGCACCACACTGCACAAACCTCCATACTCTCCAAAGTTCTTGATTTGCTCCAAGAATATTTTATTGCCTCCATATATTTTCTAATTACAAGCTTTGAGTTTGTAAGGCTAAGTGGTACCTCCTCTTAAACTGAGTTCTGATGAGTAACTCTCTACATTAAGTGATATCAGCCGGTTTGATTTAATTTATCTACCACAGACTTACTTTAGGGTTGAAAGGATGCTGAAGCAGTTCATATACAAAAAGCCAGGAGTTTTCAAGGAGGCAAATTCAGAAATTTGAAATTGACACAGGTACTCTGGCTTTTCAGGATACTTAAAAAAAAACAGTTTCTGGAAATACTTTGAAAATCAAAACAGAGGGATATACTAATGCTTGAGTCCCAGTTTCTCAGGCTGTTCAAGACCAGCTTATTAAATCCATTCTTAATAACTTTAACCACTTGCATCACATTATTTAAGCTAACTGGAAGATCTCCTACATCAAATATGTGCATATCTGTATAAATTCAGAGATACACTATACGTGCAAATAAATATTCTGATTTAACTTTTAAGTAAAATGAAAAAAAAAGTAAATGAAGAGTAACACTAAAGAAATTATGGTTTAGGGGTTTTTTTAATCTGTTCTAATTATTTTCAATATTACTAAATGTAATGGAGAAGCAGTTAGAAACAATTATGCCATTTGTGCTGAAAATGTAACTTTATTGAGTCCAACACTGAAATAAGTGTCTGGTAAGTACTTTCTAACTATGAGGAAGCAGTCCTGTAGATATAGGAGTAGCATCCTCTTTTCTTCCTCCTTTTAGCCTTGCTCAGTAACATTGCTGGCTCTTACCTGAATCTTTACCAAGGTTCAGCTTTGTAATTCTTCCACATTTAGATTGTAACTCCTGACCATGGTAACTCACGTCAATCACATTCATTGAGAAAATTAATCTGGCTTTAGTACCTGAAAATCATTCCATCAGGAACTGGAACTAGTTCTGTAGTACAGCCAGACAACTGTCTTATAATCATAGATTCATGAAATGGTTTGAGTTGGAAACGACCTGAATAAACATCATCGAATTACAGCTGCCCTGTCATGGGCAGGGACACCTTCCACTATGTCAGACTGCTCAAAGTCCCATCAAACCTGGCCTTGTAGGAAATGTCTTGAAGGAATCTAGTGAATAAATTTAAAATATAAGTTCCAATGTGCCCAAGGCTGTACACATCTACTTTCCTTCTTTTCCTACATCAGTCCTTCTAACCTTGCCTCTCCCTGCTCTATAGTTTAGTTTCTCCTTAGCCCTATGATCTGTATTCTGTAGGTAAGAAATAGTATCTCATTGCCAAAACCAGACAGCTCATCTCTCTTGTGCCTTCAAATCTACTTGGATTGGTTTGAGCAGACCACTGATGACTGAGAGCGAGGGTACCTACGAGTTTTGATGGTATTCTACTGCTTCCTGCATGTGAAACCCTTCTTGAATTAATCTTAACAACAAAAAAAAAATTCCTTAACTGAGCAAAAAAGTCATACAAACATATGGAGCACATGGTATTGCTAACTTAGAGCAGATTCAGAACCAATCCGAGACACATAAACAAGATGTCTTTTGGAAGATGGTAAAATAATAGAAAACCGCTATATGGAAATTATTTAGCCATGTGACATTGAACAACAGTCTTGTTTAGAGTGGCTAATAGATGTGAGAGTTATGCTAGGCCTCATGGAGATTACAGAAAATCAAAAAGAAAATCAATTCATTAAGAAAATGTAGCGTCTTCACAAAAGAGATGATTTGGCTTCCTGTGTCAGAAGTCAGAGATATGCGTCAGAAGACTTATGCTTGTCCTTGCTTGAATTAAAACATGTAAACCACAGTGAAGAAAGAGCCTAAAATTAATTCATTCTGACTCTTCTGTATATCCTTCTTTATAAAAGACATAGTGCAACTGTGAAAAAAGTAGGTAAAGACAGTTTAATGAACTCTAGTCTTTCTTTCACAGCTTGCTGTATCTCTGTAGTCTTGAGATACATGCTGAGCAGTTTCTATAACTTTCTATAACTTTCTATTCTGTCATTGAAACATCACTTCTACAGCTGCGGTGCTGGTTGACAACAGTGGAGACATTGGTATATAAAAAGCAACTAGACTTTCATCATCTCTTCAACTCTTCCTTCTTGGAACAAAGCTGGGTAGCATGGTGGGAAGGAGGACCAAAGATCACAGTTTTCATGTCCTTACCAGTATTCCCACCACTGCCTCTGCAGTGTTGTATTTCAAAATTGGGTAGAGAACTAAAATCAGACAAGGATGTTCAGGTGTAAGGGCCCTATCATTTGCTGGACCTCTGAGCTGAACATAAACCTTTCCAAACTGGAGACATATATCCACATGACTGTGGCACTGTTACCATGAGCTATCCTTCAGTCAGGCACTTTCACAGCACTGGGGCTGGAGGTTGCATGTAACCCCATATTTCTAGACTTCGTAGGAGGTTTAGCACACAGATCCAGACTTTGTGGCAGAGTAACCCGCTTTGGTCTTAACCAAATTCTTGGCTCCTTGTATTTTTTGAAAGAAACTGAAACTTGGACTCATATCTCAATTTTTCTGTGAGTCCTATTTCTCATCTTTGCAAAAGGGGCAGAACAGAATAGGATTTTGATGAAGATTTATTTTTTGGTCTTAGCTCTTAGAAATAGCATGTATTGTAAAAAGGATGAAAATTATGCACACATTGATTCTAAGTTGCAGGACATGAGGGAAAAAATCAAAACTGTACTGTCTTTTATAATGAACAGCAGAAATTTCACAGCTTCCAAAAGCAATTTAAGACAGTGATGCATAAACATATCGAGATTAGTCTGTGCTCTGTTTATTTCTGGTGGAATGATGAAAACCATTGAGTGAAGGCCAAGTATCAATCTTAGTCAGCCACACTGTGGTGAAATAATTGCAGCTTCATTTATCCAGCTCAATCCACCAGTCACGTGTACTGTCCCGGTAATTAAGTATTTAACATCCTTTGTTCTTCTGCCACAAAAAGCTGTGGCAAAGCAAAATTTGGGTCAGGATGCCTTGAAACAGAATAGAAAGCTGGTTTTTTTTATTATTTGCAAAAATTAATTCCTTATTTTTGCAAAACTCAGTGAAGCAATTATGTCTTTCTGTACCTCTGCCAAAAATGCAGCACTTCATTTTCCTCTGTTCAGTGACTCTGTTTTTTCTATGTAGGCATTGGCAAGTGAGAATATCTCCATAAGGGCTCTTTGTGTTTGTTGTGTCAATGTTTTTTAAAAAGTGTAGAGTATGTGGTGTGGAGATGATTACTGTAACAAGGTAATAAGGTGATTAATGTAACTCTACTAGACAGCAATATGGACTACTCAGAGAAGTGATGGAACTCCCAGCATTTATGACTGTAAAACTAAAATGGACATATGGGCAAAAATATTCAGATGGGAGCAATTCTTCTTTCCCGGTATATGGGATAGAGACACAGATTTAATTTTTTTAATCTGTGATTTTATTTTAAGAAAATATTTCATAAATTCTATTTGAAAATATTGTCTTTGAAAAGAGCTACTATAACCTCAGCAGAAAAGCATTTGTTTGGTTTTTTGCTTTGTCTTTCCTGTCTTCATTTGCTTCCATTTCCATTAGAGAATACCAAGAAAAAAAATCAAACTAAATAGTGATGATCTGCTTCAAATTCACTTCTATCTCCTGAAGACAGAAGTGGAATATTTGCTTCCATGTGTGTGTCTCATGTGAGTTCAAACCATTTTTTTCTCTGTGATTCAGGTCAGTGCCTTTAACCAGGCAGCTCTAAAACAGTTTGAATATAATGAGTTATCCTTAAAACTGGTGGCTTGGAAACATGAACGTGGCTTGATTTTTCAAATCATGTCATATCATTCATTTTCATAAAATCAGTAATGTAATGTGTGTGTCCCTCTGGGGGTATTACTACTATTATTATTAT
>VWZW01004096.1:0-10275 GCA_013397115.1 Edolisoma coerulescens
AGGATTTTAAGTTTCAGGAGGCACATGTTGGTATTTCATTTTTTTCCCCAGGGGACACAGCATTTTATGCATGTAATGAATGTTATGAGGCTAATGGAAAAACAAAGAGTGTCTATCCTAACCAAATGGCCCATGATGTCCCCGCAACTGCCTATCTCCATCTTTTACTGCAGAGCAATGGACCCCAGGGCCAGGATCATTAGCCAAGGCAGGCACCCATGGAGCATAGCAGAGGGCTGGTAGGGAGATCATAGAGACTCTCTGCACTGCAAGACATGTCACTGCATCACATGGGTTCCATTTATTGTGCATCTGATGACACATACCACAGCAGACCATGAAGTGCTGGCTGTCATCAGCCATGGACACAGAACCTGCCATCACAGAGGGCAATACTGGCAGCTGCTGCACATCAAAGTCCGGCAGTCTTTCTTCCTTTAAGGCAAGGAAGGTGTAGGAATGAGGCCTACAGCCATGAGATATGCTGTGATATATGTGGTAAAGGGATTTCCATGAGATCTGTGGCTATGTGGATTACTCTGGGCATGATGGCGTGCCGAAGGGTAATACATTATCAGGCAGAAACAGATAGCCCTTTTACCTTCAACCAGCAAGGTAGAAAAGGAAGTGATGCTTAAGTGTCACAATTCTGTACTTTCCTTGTGCAAGACCCAAAGTCTTTGTAATTTCTTTATTACTCTCGATGTCCCTCATTTACACGTAAGTGGCTGCTCTCTGTACCCCATTAATGATGGCACTAACAGAATATTTGACCACAGTCTCGCTTCCACTTCTCCCAAAAGTATAAACTGGCATTTGAAATCTTCAGTGGCAGAGGATGAGAATACAACCATTTTACAGAAAAGTCAGTGGGCTTATTTCTCTCTCTTCCCAAAACTAGGGATGCTTCTTTGGTAAGATTTGCACTGGGAGCACTTACATAGCACTGTACATTTGTATTTTGCAAGTCTAGTATATTTATCAATTATCCAATAAACTGTGCTATTGGTGAATCTGTGTTCGTGAAAGTTCTTATTGAACTTGACAAGACTTACAGTGATGAATCAGTAATCCTCACAACTGTTGAATCTGTTCACGAATGAGGTGAGGTTTGTAGTGTAACTCAGACTAGTGTTGCATCAGGGAACCTGACCAGACTTAGCAGTACTAAATTGGCTCAAATCAGAAATTAAATCCAAACACACCCAGCCCCTCTGATCTCTGAGAACCAGCTGGAAAACAAGGGAGGTTATTTTCTGCCAAATTGCTACACACTTAATGCAACAGGAGGAAAAGTTATTTAGATTCAAACTTTAAAGATGTGATAAACCAAAATAAACACTGTCCAAGCATTAGAGCATGACATGGGCAAAGTATGCTTGCAGCCTAGATTGAAGACACAAAATTTCTACATGAACTTGTATGCAGCCATTGCATTCAGGCCCTTAATTTTAGCTGCTTACTCAAGTTCCTCAGTTTATTTTTACTAACCTAAGCTGCACTGACATTCAAGAGAGGAAGAGGGGAGGAAGAGAGAGATAGAGAGAGACCAAGAGACCCCTCTCCAGCTGCTGCTTGGCTCTGAAGATGGAGAGAGTTCTGGCTTACCACACACCAAATAGAGACTAACACTGCATATTTAGGTGCCTGGAATTAGGTGCAAAGAATCTGGGCTTTGAAAGTCTTCATGAATATGGTTGTAGGGTTTTCACGTATTTCAGTATTTTTAGGAACTTAAGTGTTGTTGCAGAGCTAGCCTAGCTCCTACCATCTTTGCGCTTCATTTCTTTGTATATTCTTCCCTCTCCTGATAATCTTTGTAATGCATTAGGTATTTTAACTGTAAAGAATTACATTCTGTATCTAGCTGTATCTGGCTATTTGCATGTGTAAAACCTTGCATCCATTATAGTACCAGAACAAACAAAAAGACCTAAATAAGAGCAGGAAGCAATGCTGTCTTGTGCAATGTCTTTGCAATGAGAGGCTTGTTTAAAAGTACAGCTAGAGTACGCATGCGAGCTGTTCTTTTCTCTGTGATCTACACTTGGCTTTATAAGAAGTTCAGAAGAACTAATCTGATCTTAACTGCTATGTGCACCACTCCCTAATGATTTAGGGTGTTCTTCAAATATTCAGCAACAGCATAGCTATGTGTTTCTGAAGGAAGTTTATCTGGTAGTATTCCATAAATATGTGAGGAGTTCATGGGGGAAAGGCTAGAGAAACACCTCAGAAGTTACGGCAATTAGAAAATATATTATTATGCTCATTCTGAACTACAGGAATACAGATAAATCCTTTCCTTTCCAGTCATAATGCTCTGCAGCTCCTAACCATAACAGTAAACTGGACCATTTAGAAAACAGAAAAGCAGAACAAGTTCTTGAAAATCTTCCACAACAGCTCCAATCAAAAATGTCTAAGAGAAAATTTAAAATGAAAGTTTAACATACCATATTCTTTGTGCTTTCAGGTCTGGCAGATTAGATGCTGGAAGGGACTGTAAACTGGAGCAGGAGAGAACAGCATTGAAGTGGTTTCCAGTGGTTCAGCTGAGGTGTAGAGGAGAATGTAACATGACATAACTCACACAAGACAACAGTAATCTACACCGCATCTTCTTTCTCTTCATCTGAACACCAAAGGAAGGCAACTTCAAAATCCTTAACAAGAGAGCATGAGAGTAATCAGCTAGGAGACAAAGGCATTATGAAAGGGTAATATTCATGTGATCAAAAAAGATTGCAGAAGCTCAAGTTCCTTTTTTTTTTCCTTTTTTATTGTAAGCTGCATGAAGGGAGACAAAAATTGTTAATTGACGCAGAAGTTTAGTAATTTTTATAATTATTATTTGGGATTCATTTCTGCAGTTCATAGCTTCAAGGATTCAGATCTTACTAAGAATCCCTTGTGTGCTAATAGGAGCAGACAAATCTCTTAAGCTGAATACTTTATGGAAGAAATGTTTGTTAAGTGAATGGAAGTTGGGGAGGGGAACCAAAACCAAGGCAAAAAGGATAATGGTCAGGGCATAGGAAACTGAATACAAAAAAGTGAAAACTATGTGGAAGAGTGTGCACAAGTTGGATTGTGAATGTTGATTTCTTCTATCAACCAGCCACATCCCTGGTACGTGTCACTGGACTATGAGATGCTTCGTGTCCACTTTGCTTGCACGAAGGTTTTCTAAAACACAATATCCAGTCACCCAACCCTGTAATTTTTAACAGGTGCTCCCTCACAGTCTATGGCTACAAACTGTGGAAATTTTATTAGCTGTACCTACACCTAGCATTTTCTTTTGCTCTAACGTTGTTTGGTTTTTTGTTGGGTTTTTTTTTCATATTAGGAACTTTTTGCCAACCAGCTAAGAGCTCAAGGAGTTTCAATTCTATGTAAAGTGAAACTGCAGCTTTATCTGAGTGCTAATAAAATGCAGAGAATTTCTTAGCTTTATTTTTTCTTACCTATGAAATGTGGGAAGCGCAATACAGCAATAATTCTCTTCAGAGATGGGGGCAGGGTAAATACAGGGAAATTTTCAGAAGTCCAGAACTTCTGAACTATAATTTGATTTTTAGAGGCACAGGGAGTCATTGTTTTACTGATTTTAAAAGTTCAGTTTCCCTCAGAAGTTCCACAAAATCTCTTTTGCCCCCTCTGAAACACAAAGTAATTGAAAACAGAAAAGTACTTCCTACTACATCACATGTTAGGGGAGGACCCTCTGGTAAGAGAAAATGTATATTGCTGCTGCTGTGAGTGAGGAAAATAATTTAAAATAAAGCAGGAGTCCTTAATTGTCATAATCCTTCATCTATAAGTTTGGTTGTCAGTTGGCTTGAAATCAGATTGGTGAACTCACATTTCCAGTTTTTTTCCATTTATCTACAAGAGGTTGCTTTATCTTATTTGTCAAAATCAAGATTCCACTGTGTTTATTTTAAATCTCGATAGTTTACTTAGAGTCCTAAAGTATTGCTGCAATGTCTTTTCTCTAAAGTGCTGACCCTCATTTCAAGAATGAGGTTACAACTCCATCTATTCATGGTTAATACAGTCTTCCATTTAAAATGGCATAATTTACCCAGGAAATTATTCAAGAAAACCAGTTATCTTGCTCAGTATTTGCAATACATAAGTTGAATTTTCAAACTGATGTCGCTGATAGCTGTTGCAGGAATGTGTTTGCAAGCACTAAAAATAATCAAAACAATGAACAGAAAACAGCACTGGAGGAGATTGGCGTACAACAGGGGCAGAGGAAGCACTCAGGGCTCTGGTGAGGGAGGACACCCTGACAGATCTGCCTTAAGAGCTTACCCAAACCACCCAGGGTGCTGGGATATGGCCGAGGGAGCCACCAATACCACAGAAATAGACATTGCCTTTTCTGAAAGCTCAGGCTGCCCCAGGCTACCTCAGTGCCAACACTGACTGGTTTACAACAGGTTTAAACTGTTTGCTGAAAACCAGGGTGCCCAGCACTCCTGTTTTTGAAAGTGAGTTAGGTTCAAGGGAGCCAGAAGGCATCCAGAAATAGCTGAAATAAGATGGAGCTATTTTCCAAGTTCTCCAGGGTCAAGAAAGNGAGAGCATCCCCATATGAAATAAAGGCTTAAGATTATGGGAGGCAAGCAACTGTAACACAGCTCACATTAAACATGCACGTACATCAATTTATGGAGTTCTAAAAACCATAGACATAATTTTCTCAATTTTTTTAGGCCTTGATACTGCCTTTTTGACAACTGTGCATGACATTTCTATCTGTGAGGGCTACTACTCACTAGAGGTTATTTTGATTCTTATGTCATGAACTGCACTTGAAATGGATTGATTTCTTATTTCCCTCTATGTATGTATATTTACACATGCAAAACCCCTATATGCCATAGGAATGTATGTTGTATAGTGTATATATTGTATATATCTAGATACAGCTGCAGAGACATCATAGCACAATGTTCTAAGTGGTTTTACTTGTTCAACCAAGGCCAAAGGCCTGCCATTTACAGTGGTGCAGGCTTCCACTCCCAGCCCTGTGACCTCCCTCCCTGGCTGCCCTGGAGCCTGTGCTGGAGCCAGATTTTCCCTTTGCTTTCACACCACTGTTCTCTGGACCCTATCCCTGCAAGCCTTGGTCAGACCAGGGGTCTCTTCAGAGCTGAGGGGCGGTGGCACATGCCTCATTCTTGCCTTCCCTGAAAAGTCACTCTAGAAGTGAAGTGTTGATGTGTGCCATTGCCACCAGTACACCCTGCTCCGACCCCTGCTTATGGAGTTAATTAATGCCAATTCATGAGGCAAGCAGCCATCACCTGTCACTGAGCGGGTGACATCTTCATTACCCTTCACATCATTCTCAGGCCCTGAAGGTTCTATGAACCCAGAAGAAAACCCAGACAAACAATTTTTTTCTCCTCCCTCCCACCCTCAATGTTCCTGGGCACCAGGTGACTGCTCCCCTCCTCACTGTCCTGGAGGGTCCCTGGCCCACCAGACCCCCACGGGAGAGGGAGATGAAGTGCAGCAGCCCACAGTCTAGAGATCCAACCAGTTATGAGGCATAAGGGGGAACTTGAACCAGAGCTGCTGCTGGACAGTGAAACCCATCAACTTCCTGTAGCAGGGATGCCTCCACCATTGCTATCATCCTATGATGATGGAGGGAGTGACTCATTCTTTTGTATGTTTTGAGAGTCTAATTATAATCATTATATTGATAGAGAAAAGCATGGACTAAGATTTCACTTGATCTGCAGAGGGTTCAAGTCACTAGGCATCATAAGTTAAGTTAGGACTTAGGTGATTGGAATTTATAAATTAAAATGTATTATAAATTCTGTATTAATCTATTTATAGCTTTGTTGATTTGTTTTGTAGAAATCCTGTGGCATTTTAATAATAATAATTTATGTGCTATACTAATCATAATATCCTATCAAAAATGCTTGCATTGTAACTACAATATAGCACCATAATCATTCTTCAAAAGAAAATCTCTTTCCTTAGTGTTGGATGAAAGCCATCCACTATGGATCCTGCTAATAAGAGCAGATATCTGTGTATGTACATGTGTGTGGGCACAACATAATCTGAGCAGGGAATTCAGCAAGTCTCTATGATTTGCCTATGCTGTGCAATTTCTTTTATTCTTTGCCTTCTTTTACCTTTTCTTACAAGTATAGCTCAACAATAGGCCTGCAAAAGAGAGACAGGGGTATCCATGATCACACCTCATTTGTCACTCCCAACAACCATACTGGGTCTGGCTGGGATGGAGCCCATTTTCTCCATAGCAGCCCTGTGGTGCCCTGGTACAGGCTGGTGACCAAAGCAGTGTTGATTACACACCAGCGTTATGCCTGTTGGAGAGTTGCAGAGCCCCAAGGCCTTCTCCACTTCTCACACTGGTGAGCAGGCTGGGAGTGAGCAAGAGTCTGGGATGGGGCACAGCCATGATTATGGAGCCTACCTGACTAAAGGCATAACTCATGCCATTAAGGTTCCATGCCCAGCAATAAAATTAGGGTAGGGTGGTAGCGGGATGTGGATTTAGCTAAAGCAGCCATCACTCAGAGGCTAGCTGGGCACTGGTCTGCTGCCAGGAGGTGGTGAGTGATCACTTTTGCATCATTTGCCTTTTTCTGTTTCCTTAACTTATTAGCCTGGCTTTATCTCTGCCCAGGAGCTTTATCTCTAACCAAGAGCTGCTCTGAAGCTGCCCTCCTGATCCTCCCCCAGCCTGGATGGGTGGGGCCTTGGCTACACCACAGGGACAACCACCACACAGCACACAAGAGACCACAGAGCACCAGCACTGACAACAGACGCCTGACAAACAACAGAGAGAGGCCCTTGTACAGTGAAAGCATGCTCAGGTTTCACTCCCCATAGTCCACTTCCTCAGCACCAGGCTCTGAGTGACATTTAACACCCCTGGAGTCTACGACAAGAGCTTCCAGCAAAGCTGCAAACAGCAAATACTCTTACCAAGAAAGTCAAAATGTGTACTTGCACTAGGGCAGTGGAACAAGTCAAAATAAGGTTTACAGACAAATATGAGCTAAATCCTCCAAATTCTGCTATGCAATGGGGTATTTTTTCAGTTATCTCAAAAGAATGCTGCTGAGAGAGGAATGTTTCCAACCAGGCTGAACTGTCAGAGCTTCAGACCAGAATCCAGCCATGGACCAGGGAGCATAGAGCATTAAACACTAAACACCTCACCATTTTCTGTTCCCATGGCTTTTAATTCTGTCAAAATGGAGACAGTTTTCACAGAGCTGTTGGAAGTCACCTGTAACTCTTCATAAGCCTTTTGTGTGCACAAAATGCAGCACATACAGTAAGATTAGTTCTGCAATTTTCTTTCTGCTCTTTCCCACATCTTGTCCTGTTAAATTCAGGTGAGTGGGTTTGCTTCCAAAAATCTGAGAATCACGAATTTCAACTGCTCATGAAATGCAACTCAGACTCCCAAGGAAATTTAAACATTTTGTCCCTTCTGTCAGACTATAAGAAGAAGGAGAAGGATGATCTTATTATGAAGATGTTTACCAGTCTGGTGTGATTAACAGTTCATCCTTATGTTCAAGACAGCTGGAGCATGATTTATGAGCAAGGTTTGCATGAGAGTCAATGCCTACCTTCTTCTCTATTTGACCTGTGAAGGCCACAGTCTCCAAAAAAAAGTTTCAAAAGAATAGAAGCACAAGCAACCTCTTTGCACAAGTAATTTTGAAGCTTTATTTACAGTACTTGTGCACAGGGAAGGCAAACAATTCAGCACTTTATTTGAAACAAAGTTCTGATGTATAAAACAACAGAACTGATACAGTACATTAAATGTATTGTATGCCTTTTGTGTAGTGCTCAGTATAAGCTTTGGTATAATTATGTGGCCCCAGATTTCAGGGTTATTAACAACTTAACTGCAAAATAATGTGGGTTAAATGATCTTACATTTAAGAAATTTCTTTACCAAATAAAACAATGCTGTTGATTCATTGTGTTATTGTGTTATAACATAGTTATAGGCCCTTCAGGAAGGACAGGCAAGACAGTCAAGTCGAGATGGCTCTTTATATGAGGGAGGAGTTGAAATGTATAGTGCCTGCAGTCGGTGATGACACGGTTGAGAGTCTCTGGGAAGGATTAAGATGCATGTTGTTGTGGGAGTATACTATCAACCACCCGCCTGGGACCATGACACTGAGGAATTATTCCATAAAGAATTAAGGAATATCTCTAGGTCAGCTGTCCTTGTCCTTATGGGTGATCTTAACTTCCCAGACATCAATTAGGAACACCATAGAATTGACACAAGTAGTCCTGAAGCATGTTGATGATAATTTCTTGATGGAGATATTAAGGGAACCGACTAGGAAAGGTGCCCACCTAGATTTTTTGTTTGGAAACAGAGAGGCATTCATGGGCAAAGTGGGTATTGGTGACTGTCTCAGTCACAATGAGCACAAAGTAGTTGAACTTCAAATCATTGGTTTACAAACACAACCATAAGAAACCATAGCATCATAGAATAAGTAAGGTTGGAAAGACTAAGATCATCAAGTCTAATCATCAGTCTAGCACCATGACCATGTTCACCATTAAAACATATCCTCAAGTGCCATATCCACATGTTTTTTGAATGCTTCCAGGGATGGCGACTCCACCACTTCCCTGGGCAGTCTGTTCCATTGCTTGACAAGCCTTTCCATGAATTTTTTTCCTAATATCTAATGTAAATGTCCTCTGGTGCAACTCCAGTCCATTTCCTTTCATCCTGTCACTTTCTACATGGGAGAAAAGACTGACTCCCACTGAGCAGAGCCTCCCTTCAGGTGGTTGTAGAGAGTGATAAGGTCTCTCCTGAGCCACCTTTTCTCCTGGCTAAGCAATGCTGTGGAGAATTATGTAAAAGGCTTTACTAAAACCTAGACAGACAACATCCACAGCCTTTCCCTCGTCCACTAAGCAGGTCATTTTGTCACAGAAGGAGACCAGGCTGGTGAAGCAAGACCTGCCTTTCATAAACCCATGCTAGCTGGACCTTATACCCTGGTTGTCCTGAACTTGTTACATGATGGCAATCAAGATGATAATCTCCATGACCTTCACTGGCACCGATGTCAGGCTGACAGGCCTTTAGTTCCCCAGATCCTCCTTCCAATGTTAAAATAAAATCATAAAACACCCACTCTTCTAACCAGGCCCCGATCTTTCTCCTGCTTCTGTGGTAAATCAATAACACCACTATGATAATTTGGAGAAAAAAAATCCTTATTGTCTGTAATATTAGATGAACCTTAGTTTTCTTGTTTGTTTCTGTGTTCTTGCCTGTCTGCATGCCTACAAATAAATCAAAAAGGGATTATTTAAAGAAAGGACCAGACAGAAAAGCTAGGCAAGGAACTGCCAGAGGCAGCTGAGATCATAGAATCATAGAATGGTTTGGGTTGGAAGGGATCTGGAAGATCATCTAGTTCTTTGTCTCTTTGGTTTAACTGATTTTCTCCATCTGCCTTGGGCCTCTCCCTCTGCCTGTCTGCTCCCTCTCCTTGCATCCATGCAGCAGCTCCATGCACAAGGAATCCCTTTATCTTATAACTCCTTCCCACCTATAGCCTACAAGACCTTCTGAACTCGTTTCTCACATATCTTCCCATTTTAGTCCACGCACATACTTCCATGTCTCTTCAGATTTGTGAGCTGTTTGGCAGTGCAACAATGGGAGTATTCCTGTACCAGACCTCAAGCCCCTGATAGCAGTCGCAGCAGAATTTGCTTTCCCCAGTTCTCCCACTCAGACAGAAGTGGTAGACTCAAAAACTGTAAGCCTAAGATGAAAAGATAAGAAATCTTTTATTTTCCCAACTCCTAAGATCAAAGAATGAGCTTTTCTAAGGCTATTTTCTGACACAAGTGTGTCAGCAATTCCTTTTCTTGATTTTCATAAATACAGCAAATAGACAAACTATATATTTTTATAAAAATGACATTTATTCCAACAGTGTCTCAACAGCAGCAACTTTAGGCATGGTCCAACCACTCCTTCACCCTGTGTACTCGAGCACATTGACCAAGTGTCTAACCCACACTTGACCCAACCACAGGAGATGTTGGAGGCCTATTGTGAACTAAAAGCTGGAAGTGGTGATTTTCTGCAACAGTGACTTCCAGGGGGTAGTGCATCATTTCTTGCTGTGCACTAATAAGTGCCAAGCAAGGTGCATGTGTATTGTAACAATATTTAAGGGAAAGGGT